>SJYG01000424.1:3320661-3432894 GCA_006410535.1 Litocranius walleri
AAATAGATGGGGAAACAGTGGAAACAGTGTCAGACTTTATTTTTTGGGCTCCAAAATCACTGCAGATGGTGACTGCAGCCATGAAATTAAAAGACGCTTACTCCTTGGAAGGAAAATTATAATCAACCTAGATAGCATATTAAAAGGCAGAGACATTAGTTTGCCAACAAAGGTCCATCTAGTCAATGTTATGGTTTTTCCAGTGGTCACGTATGGATGTGAGAGTTGGACTGTGAAGAACGCTGAGCACCGAAGAATTGATGCTTTTGAACTGTGGTGTTGGAGAAGACTCTTGAGAGTCCCTTGGACTGCAAGGAGATCCAACCAGTCCATCCTAAAGGAGATCAATCCTGGGTGTTTATTGGAAGGACTGATGCTAAAGCTGAAACTCCAGTACTTTGGCCACCTCATGCGAAGAGCTGACTCATTGGAAAAGACCTTGATGCTGGGAGGGATTGGGGGCAGGAGGAGAAGGGGACGACAGAGGATGAGATGGCTGGATGGCATCACTGACTCGATGGATGTGAGTCTGAGTGAACTCCGGGAGTTGGTGATGAACAGGGAGGCCTGGTGTGCTGTGATTTATGGGGTTGCAAAGAGTCAGACACGACTGAGCGACTGAACTGAACTGAAATGTGTACAACTGTTGCAAAAGGAAATCCTTCAAACCTTCTCTAAGAGTCTACCGTCTTCCAACAGTTTGGAAACCTTAGCTGAACAGCTAGCTGATCAATTATCTGGGCAAGACCGTCGAAGATGGCTTCAAAGCATTACACATAGTATTGGATCTGGAACTATAACACTGATAATTATCCTGGTGATTATATTTGTAAGATACTGATGCCTTTCAACTGAAATTGTTCAAACTAAACAAACTCACTTGGTCAGAGCCTTTTTCACAAAAGTATCTACTGTCATCACCAATTATGAAAAAATAAAAAAGAAGGAACTGTCAGGGTATGTTCAACTTTAAAGGATCCAACATGTTATTTTCTTCTTTTGTGTTTCTCAAGGACTCTATTCCTTATCAGTTCCTGGAAAACGGGAACGAGCAGAGCTGCACGCAGTCCTCAGGACTGAGGTCATCAGAAAGGGCATCTGCCTGGACTCCTTTCTGTGACTCCCTTCAGGGACCTTTAACTTGACGGTCATCCATTCAGTTATGCCCCTCTTACTCAGGATATGGAATGCTTTCTTGGCCCTTTCATGATTGTTATTTGCTTGGCTTTGTTTTTCCTCAGTTTTTTTTTTACTGCCTACAGTTGCCTTGTATGAAGATACAGAAACATGTGTTTTTGCAAATAAAGCACCCTTGTTTGACTCGAGACTTGGGTCCCCTGCTTCCTTCTCCTCGTCGACTCCAGTCCCCAGGTCCCAGTCTACTAAGACAGTTCTGTCTTCAGTTTCCACAAATAAGACGGACTCTTCTTTAATCACACATACAACAGTAATTTCTATCCAATGGGGAACATGATCCTATTCCTATGCATTGTTCCTAGCACACCATCAGTCCCTGGTAACTCTCCCTCTCCTCCTACGAAAAGCTGAGGCCTTTTAACATCTCGCCTACTCTGTTCAAGGTCAGCTGATAGAACATTATGTTTTATAACAGGCTGGACTATATACGGAAGGGCTTCCTGATCCTACTGACCATGATGAGTCACGTACTGGTTTTATTTTCTACCCTCCCTGTTGCTAATTCACACACACTACTGAATTTCGTAATTTAGGCTGTGTTTTTCCATGGAACACAGATGTAATGAATCGTATCTCACGAAGTCAGTCCCTTCATCTCACGGATTCCTTCCCAGAGATCATCATGAAATGCATGTGGCAAATGTGTTTGATCAATGTATTACCAAAGCCAAGCTCTTAGAGCTCACCACACAACACGCCAATAAACTGGGAGACTACTTGTTGAGCAAGGAATAGTGACTTTATTCAGAAAGCCAGGAGACCAAAAAGACGGTGGACTACTGTCCCAAAGAATCATCTCTGCTGAGTTAGAATTCGGGTTTCTTTTACACAAAAAGATCTCTATAGCTTCTCTTCAAATATGGACTTACTGCAGTTGCTGAGTATCTGAACTAAAGTCATCAGAGAATACATATAGTGACATGGGTAAGGGATTTGCCACAACCACTGAGTCTGGGAAGTATGGCTCCACTATGCTCCTGTCTTGTGACTTTTGGGTAAGATCCTTGCCACACACATTACACTGCTGTGTGTTTTTTCCAGGATAAATACTCTGATACTACTGGCGAGATGTGAGCTGTCAGGACGGTGTTTTTTTTTCTTTTTCCACAGTTGTGAAATTGGTGAGGAATCTTTCTAGAATGAATTCATGTTCTAAAGACATGACTAATAAATACATATATATCTGGCTTCCACCTAGCATGAATTTTCTCATGAAGCGTTAAGATGTTGCCACACTCATGATATTTGTACGGTTTCTCAGTAGTGTGAGTTCGCTGACCAACAGTAGGGTGTGAATTTTGAAGACTTCTACCATATACCACATTCACATGAGTTTCTCTCATGTATGGATTTTCTGATGTTTAGTGAGTGCTGAGACCTGAGTAAAGGATTTTCCACACTCGAAACATTTGAAAGGTTTCTCTATATGTATTCTCCGATGACTTGTAAGGTGTGAATTTCGACTGAAGAACTTGCCACACTCATTACATCTGAAAGGTCTCTCTCCAGTATGAATTCTCCGGTGAAGTCGAAGATGTGGTTTTTGACCGAAGACTTTTCCACACTCATCACATTTGTAAGGCTTCTCTCCAGTATGAACTGTCTGATGACTTAAAAGGATTGACTTTACACGAAAGGCCTTGCCACACTCATCACATTTGTAAGGTCTCTCTCCAGTATGAAATCTCTTATGACTTATGAACTGTGAAGGTTGACTAAAGTGCTTGCCACACTCATCACATTTGTAAGGTTTCTCTCCAGTATGAACCCTCTGATGACCAGCAAGGTGTGAATTTCGGATGAAGACTTTGTCACATGTATCACATTTGAATAATTTCTTTCCTGTATGAATTTTCTGATGTCTCCTGAGGTTTGAGCTGTCAGTAAAGGTTTTGCCACACTCATTACATTCGTAACTTCTCTTTCTTGCATGGATATTCTGATGACTTATAAGCAATGAATTCTGACCAAAGATTTTACCACATATATCACATTTATGTAAATTTGCTCCTGAGTGGATTATCTGATGTCCAGCAAGGGTGGAGCGATCATTAAAGGTTTTGCCACACTCATTACATTTGTAACATTTCACTTCAGAATGAATTTTCAAATGACGTGCAAGCTGTGAACTTTGATCAAACAATTTGTCACATACTTCACATTTATGTGATTTCTCTCTTAGATGGATGGCCTGATGTTTAATGAGGTATGAGCCCTTACAATAGGCTTTCCCACACTCATTACATTTGTAAGGTTTTTCCTTCTGTGCTTTCAGGTCTTGTGTTATTATTGAAGGATTCATAAAATCATTCCCATATATATTAGAAACACTGGTTTGGGCACAAGGAGGAATTCTCTGAAGTGGTGAAAATGAGAAACTGTTGTTGACAGATCTCTTAACTTCATAACATTCAGAAACTATCCCTCCAGTTTGAAATATCTGAAGTTTATCCTGAAAGTTAAATCCAAGCCTGTTTTCAAAGGGCTTGATTCCTGCATCCTTTCCATCTTCCAAATCTCTTCCATCAGGCACATTTCCATTAAGGCTTACAGGTGTCCCTTTGTAATTTCTTTTGTCATCTCTCCCCTGACACTCAAAGTCACACATATTTTCCTGACTTTCCCAAAGATTGAAGCGTTCGATTTCATAGCTTTCAGGTCTTCCCAGCATCAATGTGTGGAATGTTTCTCGTTTATCACTGGTCGCTTTGGGCTGTAAATGCTTGATCACACGTGTAGGAGAGATATCTACAAGATAAAAAGAACCACAGGTATCCTGCTCACAATAAATCAGAAATTAATCTTTCCTGTTGAATATGTATTACACCAAAAGTAATACTTACACCAAGTTATGAAACACCACAATGTTGACCTTAAGCTTTCAGGAACACGAAAGGAATAGAATTTTTAACTTAAGAAAGTGTGATAACATAAATTCACCGTCAAGGTAGCCTAGTTTTAAAAACCATATGCCAAACACACTCACGTTGGACAATCTTAGGCCAACTCTCAAAAACAGGGTATTTTTCTACCAGGACCCCTGCTGCTGCTAAGTCACTTCAGCTGTGTCCAACTCTGTGCAACCCCATAGACAGCAGCCCACCAGGCTTTCCCCGTCCCTGAGATTCTCCAGGCAAGAACACTGGAGTGGGCTGCCACTGCCTTCTCTGACCAGGACCCCTAGGAACGTATCAAACAACAGTTGTCTCAAATTGAAAACAAAAATATTATACTATCATTGTATTCTGCATACTTACTGTACATAAATAAATTCTAAACAACATATTATATATTATAACAGTAAATAATCCAAAACCAAGCTTACCCAATTAATAATTAACTATTCATAACTGGTTGTTTATAACTGAAAACAAATGAGAAAATGAAGACTACAACTAAAACAAGTTTTTGGAAACAACACAGTTTTTCTAAATCTGCTATAGAACCACGTACCCAAAAAGAAAAGGCATTTTACAATGTTAACAAGTAGTATGTGTCAGCTGTATTGCAGAATACAAGCTAAAAGACCATCATCTGTAAATGACATAAATTAAGATGCAAAACAGTCACCAGTTTTCTAACAGCCAATAATCAAAGCAATCCCTACCTATGTTGTAGTTGTTCAGTCCCTCAGTTGTGTCTGACTCTTTGTGACCCCGTGGCCTGTAGCCCACTGGACTCCTGTCCACGGGATTTCCCAGGCAAGAATAATGGAGTGGGTTGCCATTTCCTTCTCCATGGGATCTTCCTGACTCAGGGATCAAACATGCATTTTCTGCATTTGCAGGGAATTCTTTACCACTGAGCCACCAAGGAAGGCTTCTCTCTAGCCATGCACTATTCTTAACTACCTGGTTTAATAACACCAAAATATAATAAATACAGAGTGAGTGGTTTTTGTATTTATTGACTAGGGTCAGACACAATATTGCTGAAAAATGTTGAGAGTGAAAAGCATACAAGATATAATGTAGTTGAGGTTTGACAGAAAACACAATTCTGTAAAGCAATTATCTTTCAATTAAAAATTACTAAAATTTTTTTAAAATTAATAAAATTTTAATAAAAAATTTTAAATAAATTTTAAATAAAAATTTAACAAAAATTAATAAAACTTTTAAATAAAATTAATAAAATTAAGATATAACGTAGATAAAGTCGTATCATAAAGAACATGACAGAATATAGACATTACCTTTTTTTAAACAGAAGTAAATTTTGAGTATTCACTATAAAACTTGCATTACTATAAGCCAACTGACAGCACTAATTTGCTTTAAAAGGCTTCAGGTAAAATAACATGTTTTTCTCTAATCAGAGCAGGAGACACATCCAATTGGCACACAAAGTGGTAAGAGAAGCAGGATATGAATCAACCTACAGACTGAGAAAACTTATTTGTCAACATGACCACCCACGGAATGAATAGATTAGAAAATATTAAAGAAAAATACAAGGAACCTGGGAAGCAAATATCAAGGAAGATACAAGACAGACATAGTCTATTTAACTATTATTCAACGATCCCATCTCAAAATGGGTTGTGAGTCTTCATGGATGCACAGAATGATTTAGGTCATGTCCTGAGAAACTTGTTCCATAAATGACCAGAGATTATCTTTACAGTGAGAGTGTGTAGAAGGTGGAGGGATGTGATAGGTAAGAACAATGTTTCCGTCCACATCAAGGTACTATGTGAGGACTGGTCGGGACTAAGAAAGGGCCTGCGTGGAGCAAAGGGTACACAGGTTTATGTCAGATATCAGCTTGTGACTGCATGTCTCTGTGAAAATAACTGAGAGGGCAAACCAATATACTGACCTTAAAAGAAAAGAACTGGTCAGCAAGTTTATGGGCATTCTACTACGGGTATGGGGCAGAAACAAGAGAGATGTGAAAAGTGACTGACTGTGATATATGGAGAAAGCAGGATAATGCCTGTTAGACTACTTACAGTGTAATGTAGCCAACTGTGATTTTGGAAGTTACAATGGAATGCATATATTCAAGAAAAACATGCACAATATTCCAGGATATTGTGTAGGAATCTTATTAGCAGAAATCAGAAGGAAAATCCAGGAAAAGGCATTCTAAACCTGGGTTCCTCTGCCAAGTACGATTAACCTCTCTATTGGACATTTACTTCATTTCTTCTTCCACACGTAGTCATCTCAAGATCAAGGAGTATCAGAGGAAAGGAGGGATTGACACTGACTCTGGAGGACCTTCTCAGTTACAAAAGCCTTTCTGAGGCATCCAACTCCTTTTTGTAGAAAAAAGCTTTATTCTCGTAGTCCTTCCCTGAGTTCAAAAGAGCAGATTCAAACAGTTACTAATACATAAAAGGATGATACCATGAACAAGTGGGATTTATTGCAGGGATGCAAGACTTCTCAATATCCACAAGTTAATCAGTAGGATACACCACATTAACAGTTGAAGACTAAAAACCGTATGATGATCATTAGATGCAGAAAAGGTTCTGACAAAATTCAAGTGCCATTTATGATAAAAACCCTTCAGAAAGTCAAGCATAGACGGACCGTACCTCAACGTAATTAAGACTGTATATGTCAAATACACAGCTAACATCAAACTCAACAGGGAAAAACTGAAAGCATTCCCCTTGACAACATGAATAAGACAAGAATGCTCACTATTGCCACGTTTATTGAACACATTTTTGGAAGTCCTAGCCAGAACAATCAGAAAAGAAAAAGAAATAAAAGGAATTCAAGTAAAAAATAAATAAAAAAGAAGCTAAACTGTCACTATGATGCTACACACAGAAAATCCCTAAGATGCCACCACATGACTGCTAGACCTCATCAATAAACAGAGGAAACTTGCTGGATACAAAATATATAGAAAACTGCTGCATTTCTATACACTAATAATGATATGTCAGAAAGTGAAATTAACATAACAATCCCATTCACCATTTCATAGAAAAGAATACAATTCTAAGGAATATAGCTACCTAAAATGTCAAAAGAACTGTATTCATAAAACTATAAGATGCTGATGACCGATACCAAAGATGACACAAACAGATGGAAACATATACCATGTTCTTGGACTGAAAGAAGTAACACTGTCAAAGGACCATACTATCCAAAGTAATCTACATATTCAATGCAACCCTTATCAAATTAACAATGACATATTTCATAAAACAAAGAAAGAAAAACTTAATTTGGACCAAACAGAAAAGACTCTGATATCTAAAATCATCATGAGAAGGAAGAACAGAGCTGGAAGACTTACGTTCCCTCAGTTTAGACTATACTACAAATCTACTGTTATCAAAGTAAAGTGAAGGCGCTCAGTCGTATCTGACTCTTTGTGACCCCACGGACTGCAGCCTACCAGGTTCCTCTGTCCAGGGGATTCTCCAGGCAAGAATACCGAAGTGGGGTGCCATTTCCTTCTCCAGGAGATCTTCCTGACCCAGGGACTGAACCTTGGTCTCCTGCACGGTAGGCAGGCGCTTTACCGTCTGATCCAGCAGGGAAGTGGTACGATAATGGCACAAAACAGAAACCCAGATCAGTAGAACAGGATAGAACACCCAGAAATAAACCAATCTACTTAGAGTCAATTATTCTATAACAAAGGGGGAAAGAATATAGAATGAAGAATCTCTTTAATAAGTGATGCTGGGATAAATGGATAGTTACATCAAAAAGAATGAAACTATAACATTCTCTAACACCACATACAAAAATAAACTCAAAATGTGTTAAACATCTAAATGCAAGACCAGATACTGTAAAATTCATAGTGGAAAACCAATGCAAAACACTGACATGAATGTCAGCAAAATTTTTTTGAATCTATCTCTTAACAGTCATGGTAATAAAAGCAAAATCAAACAAATGAGACTTAATTAAATTTAAAACCTGTTTGCAAAGTAAAGGAAACCAAAAAAAGAACAAAAACACAACTTTTGGACTAGGAGACTATATATGCAAATGATGCTACCTATAAGGGATTTATTTCCAAAATATACAAGCAGCTCATACAGCTTAGTATCAACACAAACAAACAACCCAATCAAAAAATGAGTGGAAAATCAAAACAGATGTTTCTCCAAAGGAGACAAATAGATGGCCAACAGTCACCTGAAAAGATGTTAAACGTCTCTACTTATGAGAGAAGTGGAAATCAAAACCACAAAAAGGTGTCACCTCACACTGGTCAGAATGAGCACCATCAGTCTACAAGCAATGCATGCTTGAGAGGGTGTGGAGAAGGGAGGCCCCTCCTCCACTGCTGGAAGGAGCATAAATTGGTACTGCCACTTGGGAGAATAGCATGGAGGTTGCATAAAGAACTAAAAATAGAGTTATCACATGAACCAGCAATTCCAATCCTGGGCATATATCCAGAAAGGATGAAAACTAAGTCAAAATGATACATGCACCCCAATGTTTTAGCAGCACTATTTACACCAGCCAAAACACGGCAGCAACCTAAATGTTCACCAACAGACAAAGGGATAAAGAATATGTGGTACATACATACAAGGGAATATTGTGAAGTGAAAGTAGCTCAGCCGTGTCCAACTCTTTAAGACCCCATGGCCTGCAGCTGCCAGACTCCCTTGTCCATGAAATTCTCCAGGCAAGAACACTGGAATGGGTTGCCACCTCCACAGCATAAAACACAATGAAGTAATGCCTTTTGCAGCAACATAGACAGACTTAGGGATTATTCTAAGTGAAATCAGAGAAAGACAAATATCAGAGGATATTATATGTTGAACTGAAATAAATGATACAAATGAACTTATTCACAAAATAAATTCACCAGCATAAAACACAAACTTATGGTTACCAAAGGGGATAGTGCAGGATGGTGGTGGAGGCTGGAAAGGGAGAGATAAATTAGGAGTCTGAATATATACAAACTAATATATATACAAAACAGATAAACAACAAGAACCTACGATACAGCTCAGGGAACTACACTATGTTAAGTATCCTGTGAACTGCTGTAAACCTGAAACATGACATTGTAAATTAACTATACCTAAAGAGTGGAGGAGGAAATGGCAACCCACGCCAGTGTTCTTGCCCAGAGAACCCCAGGGATGGGGAAGCCTGGTGGGCTGCCGTCTATGGGGCTGCAGAGTCGGACACGGCTGAAGCAACTTGGCATGCACGCGTGCCTGCGTTGGAGAAGGAAATGGCAACCCACTCCAGTGTTCTTGCCTGGAGAATCCCAGGGACAGAGGAGCCTGGTGGGCTGCTGTCTGTGGGGTCGCACAGAGTCAGACACGGCTGATGCAACTTAGCAGCAGCAGAAGTAGCATACCTAAAAAGAATGGTTAAAACAAAAACACCTCTTGTGGAGATGCTGAAAAGATGTTTCACAAGGGTGTAAAAACTACTAAATGGAGTAAACAGTCTACGAAACAAGACATGTTGACAAAACTGAATACCCACCAGCAAAAAATTTACTTGGAACATTATCTTACACTACAGACAAAAACAAACTCAAAATGGTTCAAAGGCCTAAACCTAAGTCCCAAATGTATAAAACTCCTAGAAGTAAACGTGCAGAAAATGCTTCTGGAAACTGGACCCACAAATGATTTACCAGATATAACACCAAAAGCACAGGCCACAAAATAAAACCAGATATTAATAAACTGAACTATATCAAAATTATAAACTACTGTGCATTACAGTGCAGTGAGTTTGAAAAGAATCAACAGTAAAAGAGAAAATATGTGGAAATCATACATCTGATGATAAATGAGTACAAAGAATATATAAAACTTTTAAGAGGGACTGATCACCACTTCCACCATAGGGACCATTCCCCAGTCAACCATCCAATGCGTTGCAAATACAAAACAGAAACACGAAGAATAACACAGAAATTTGAACTCAGTGATAAAATTAAAAAAAATACCTTCAATGCACAGAACAACAGTGCAGCCAATAGCCTCATAGATATGAGAGTGGGAACTTGCACAAAGTTGACCTGGGATAAATTCCCGTACCATTTACAGAGGCTAAAATACATTGTCTTTGATACATATCAACAACACTGTCATGGTGCCCTTGACAAGAGTCTCCAAAGTCAGAAAATAACCTGGAAAGATATATCAGGCTCTCGTGATATTTTCTCTCTCATCATCCTAGAACGTACTGACCACTCTACTGGATAGCTTCAAGTGGAGACTTTGTACAGAGCAAGAAAATAACCTTAGGAATAGTGTCTCCATCACAGTTTTCTGTTGCCTAGTAAATCCACTCCACAGAGACTCAGCAGAGGCTGCCAATTAAACATAGGTGGATTATCACAGCAAGGAGTCCAGATAAAATTTCAGACCCTCAGGAATACATTTCACAGACACTGAAGAGGCAAAAGTGGAGGAGGAAATGGCAACCCACGCCAGTGTTCTTGCCCAGAGAACCCCAGGGATGGGGAAGCCTGGTGGGCTGCCGTCTATGGGGCTGCAGAGTCGGACACGGCTGAAGCAACTTGGCATGCACGCGTGCCTGCGTTGGAGAAGGAAATGGCAACCCACTCCAGTGTTCTTGCCTGGAGAATCCCAGGGACAGAGGAGCCTGGTGGGCTGCTGTCTGTGGGGTCGCACAGAGTCAGACACGGCTGATGCAACTTAGCAGCAGCAGAAGTAGCATACCTAAAAAGAATGGTTAAAACAAAAACACCTCTTGTGGAGATGCTGAAAAGATGTTTCACAAGGGTGTAAAAACTACTAAATGGAGTAAACAGTCTACGAAACAAGACATGTTGACAAAACTGAATACCCACCAGCAAAAAATTTACTTGGAACATTATCTTACACTACAGACAAAAACAAACTCAAAATGGTTCAAAGGCCTAAACCTAAGTCCCAAATGTATAAAACTCCTAGAAGTAAACGTGCAGAAAATGCTTCTGGAAACTGGACCCACAAATGATTTACCAGATATAACACCAAAAGCACAGGCCACAAAATAAAACCAGATATTAATAAACTGAACTATATCAAAATTATAAACTACTGTGCATTACAGTGCAGTGAGTTTGAAAAGAATCAACAGTAAAAGAGAAAATATGTGGAAATCATACATCTGATGATAAATGAGTACAAAGAATATATAAAACTTTTAAGAGGGACTGATCACCACTTCCACCATAGGGACCATTCCCCAGTCAACCATCCAATGCGTTGCAAATACAAAACAGAAACACGAAGAATAACACAGAAATTTGAACTCAGTGATAAAATTAAAAAAAATACCTTCAATGCACAGAACAACAGTGCAGCCAATAGCCTCATAGATATGAGAGTGGGAACTTGCACAAAGTTGACCTGGGATAAATTCCCGTACCATTTACAGAGGCTAAAATACATTGTCTTTGATACATATCAACAACACTGTCATGGTGCCCTTGACAAGAGTCTCCAAAGTCAGAAAATAACCTGGAAAGATATATCAGGCTCTCGTGATATTTTCTCTCTCATCATCCTAGAACGTACTGACCACTCTACTGGATAGCTTCAAGTGGAGACTTTGTACAGAGCAAGAAAATAACCTTAGGAATAGTGTCTCCATCACAGTTTTCTGTTGCCTAGTAAATCCACTCCACAGAGACTCAGCAGAGGCTGCCAATTAAACATAGGTGGATTATCACAGCAAGGAGTCCAGATAAAATTTCAGACCCTCAGGAATACATTTCACAGACACTGAAGAGGCAAAATGATACTAAATAAGGAGACTGCAACCTCTGGAACAGCTGACATTCCCAGACTGGATAGAGTGGCGCAAGAGTAAAAATAATAAACATCAAGTTCAGACATGACAGGATCTGGAGATGGGACCGTTCGCTCGACCTACAGACGGCAAGCTAAGAGCACACGAGAGTCACATATGCTCCCCTCGTAGGATCTACGATCAAAAAGACCATCTGTCTACCCCCTCTTTACATTTTCCTAAGTAATAACCACAGAGGATCCAATCCACCAGCTTGTCCCACTCCTAAACAGAAAAAGACAGCCCTTTTGAGACACTCATTTTTCTTTATACATTCTGTTTTTAGCTACTTTCACATCACTCACTCCCCGCTGTCCAGAGATTTTCTCATGCTCCAATGTGAAGATAATATTCAGATCCGAAACAGAAATTCTGGGACTCCCCTGGTGATCGAGTGGTTAACACTTTGCATTTCCAGTGCAGGGGGTGCAGGTCTGACCCTCAGTTAGGGACATGAAACAGACACAGCATCTGAAGAAGGTCAGTCACCCCTGTGAAGCTGTGCCATGCCCGAGTCACCAGAACTCTCAGATGAAAGCCATCAGGGCCTCCCAAGGGGCACAGAGGGAAAATGCAGATGCCCAAGGGCAGCTCTGGAAGGAAGGCATCCTCACCCAGGGAGAGCAGGTGCCTGTAGGTCTCCAGCATCACGTCCCTGTACAAGGCCCTCTGAGCAGCGTCCAGGAATTCCCACTCCTCCTGAGTGAATTCGATGGCCACATCCTCAGAGGTCAGTTGTTCCTGAAATGAAACCACACGTCACCAAAGGGGCCATGAAAAGTTCTCATTTTCATGCCAAAGAGAAAGGGTGGTAAGGGGTAAGGATTGACTTGGTTGAAGTATGTGTTCTAACAGGTAGGTCCATGCAGGGGTATCTGGAGAAATTATGCATCTCTAATTTTAATTTATGCTTTTTCATAAGGCTTTATGAGATCTGCAATCAATATGGATCTTCCATCATTGTTCACAATCCATGAAATATAAATGAATGAAGCTCAGCACTGTCTCGGCTATGCAGAAGGGTCAGACATCACGCTCTGCCCAGGGAGTGCGGCTCATCATCTCGATGAGGTGCGGGAGCACTGTCTTCAGAGATGACGAAGTCCCCGGCACTTTCAATGGAAAGGCCAAAAGTTTCAGTTACGACGCTGACAACAGCAGCCAGGACCAAACGTGTCTGAAGGCTTCCTGTTGCTCTAAGTTACTGCAGTATTACTCTAAGCATTAAATAAGTACTTTACAGGCAAGAACCTGTCATCAATATAATAGCTCATTAAAGAACGATTTGTTCCCACCTTACAGAAGGAAAACAGTGCACAGACACTCTGAGAAACTCGACTCAGACCAAGAAGGTAAGAAATGTTACACGAAGCAGCTGAACTCAGAAGCTTGGGCTCAGCAACTGAAGCTTAAGCATCTAACAGGTAATCCAGAGAACATTTAAAGTCCTTTGAAAGAAGGCTCCTAAAGAAAACTTGAAAGAAGCCCAAGCGGAGCCTCCTCCTTGCCCCTCTGTCCTGTTTGCACAGGAAGCAGCTCTCGGGCCTCGGGCCTTCATCTCCTGAAAATGGACGCCTGCACCAAATTCGTCTCCACCCCACCCTGATCGGGAGAACCTCCCTCCTGTTGACTGTTCACCATCGGCAGTGGTTGGGGAAGGACTGGAGACCCTGACCGATGAGAGCCACAGCAGCTTGGCGGCCCCAGGTCTCCGGACCATCTCACTTATTCCTAGCCACAGCCTGCAAACCAGGGCCATTTCAAGGGACTCTGACACAGCAGCCGAGTTCCCTGGAGCTGGAGCGGCCACAGCAGGGGCGGCTGGCTCCGGGGCTGGAAGTGGGACTGTGTTTGGGAGCTTCATCACGGTTATGCCAGGAACCCTTCTCTGAAACAGCAGCTCTTCTCTGCCACGGGCCTGGCCCTCTCAAAGGCCATGGTGCTCTTTTGCCTGATGGTGGTCTAGCTCATCCTCTTCACGATATGAAGAAGCTGTTTCCACCTCCTATAGTTCTTTCTCTTGTGTCTGCCCTGTATGTTCGCTTTCCTGGAACTCCCCAGGCAGCCTGGGGAACATGGTGGGCTCAGGGTTTGACAGAAGGAAAACAAATAAATATTGTATTAATACGAAAAAAAAAAAAAAGTCCAAGGTGAACAGTGTGGAATGGCATGAAAGGTCACTATAGATATAGCTACAGAAACACAAGTGTTAGTAATTTACTACTTAAAACACTAACAGGATTGTTTACAAGGCCACAGATTATACTGATAACATAATTTCAACTGAAAAAAAAAAAAAGGTGATATGTGGTTTTTAAATCATGATGTCTTCTATTTACACCACAGACGTGCACACGCATGTCTACCTATCTATAAAAAATTAAACGAAATGAGAGGATTGGTCTCTTGACAGATTTATTGGACAACTTTACATCATGCACATGTATTTTTTATTCACGTGTAATTCAGCATCTTTCAGACGAGAAAAATGTATTTTTTGTACTAAGCTGAGTTTGTCGACAGGATTCTATACTAGGCTACCAAAAGAAAACTGGTAAAAACATTAAAAAAAAAACCAACCTGAACTCAATTCATAATAAAATTACCATATACAGAACTACAAATACAATTTTATCCATTTAAATTTACATAGTAAGGCATGAAGAGAAGCCAAAGACTTTCTTTGCTTTTTTTTTCCCGTTAATAAAAGAGTGATTTGAAATTAGAAGAGTCATTAGATTATGACAAAAAAATTATCCCAATAGTAAAGTAAAAAAACTTCTTAGAGAATTAAAAATCATGGCAAAAAAGAATATGGAAAAAAATACAGTTATTAAGCAGGACTATGTCAAGAAACATCACGATGAGAAGGAAACATTCAATACACTCCTTCTGAAATTACAGGGGCATTAAAGGAGCGGCCCAGGGTGCCTGTCCTTCACCACCATACGGCGCGCGTGGGCAGGGACCACTAGAAGGAGGAACAGGAGGAAAAAACCCAGGGCAAGAGACACAGTTTGTCAGAGAGTTGAAACAGGTAGTACTCACAAACCTACCTAAGGACATGGAAAGGTGAAAAGTGAAAGGATGGAAAAAGACAGTCCATCCTAAAGACGGCAGGGGAGACTGCTCTATCAGACAAAACAAACTGAAGAAAAACAAAAGTGCAATGAGATAAGTCGTATAATGATAAAGCAGTCAACTTACCAAAAAGCTGTAACAAGTAGAAATATATGTGCATCTAACGTTAGATATCTCAGAAAAATGAAGCAAACGTTAAGGGAAGACAGAAATAGCGGCACAGGAATAGTACGAGACTTCAACGCCCAAGCTGCACAGGCGTGCACAGATCACACGGCCCAACAAAAGCATAAAACACAGGCATCTCAAGGACACCGAAAACATTCTCTATGAGAGACCACATGTTAGGCCAAAACTAACAACTTTAAGAGACTGAGACCATAAAAGTATCTTCCCTAACAACAATGAAATGAACACAATAAAAAAAGAAAACTCCCCAAATGTGGACAGACAACTCACTCTTACACCACAAACGGGTCTAAGAAAAAAATCACACGGAAATGTTTAAATACATGGATGAAAAAAAAACACAACATTACAAAATTTATAACACACACAGAAGACTGTACTAAAAGGAAAGTCTGAACTGTTAAATGGTTACAGTAAAAAAGAGAAAAGACCTTAAAGCTGAACTCTACTTTTAGACCTCTAGGAAACAGAAAATGGAAAACAAACGAAACTCAAGTTTAGCAGAAGGAAACAGGTTAATAAGAAAGATTAAACCAGAGATAAAATAGAAAGCAGAAAAATATAAAAATCAACAAAGCAAGAGTTGATGTTTTGAAAAAACTGTATAGGAAAACCCACACCTAGACTCAGGAAAAGAGAAAAAAAGATTCAAATTACTAAAAACAGATTGAAACATGACTGATTACAACTGAGGTCAAATAAAGTTTCTAAAGATAAGGAAATACTATGACCAATAACGCCTATACATGACAGAATATAGGAGGTACTGGCAAATTCTCAGAAACATACAAACTATTTTACTTAATAAGAACTAAAAAAATTGGGAAGTGTTGAAAGTGAGAGTGTTAGCCACTCAGTCTTGTCTGACTCTTTGTGACCTCATGGACTATAGCCCACAAGGCTCCTCTGTCCAGGAAATTTCTCCAGACAAGAAGACTGGACTAGACAGCCACTCCTTTCCCCAGGGAATCTTCCAACCCAGGGACAGAACCTGGGTCTCCCGCACTGCAGGCAGATTATGATTTGAGTCACCAGGGAAGCCCATTATAACTAGAGAGATTTAAAAAGTAGTCAGAAACCTCTAAGAAAAACCCAGGACCAAATTCTACCAAACACTTACAGAAGAATTACCACCTATCCTGCTATTTCTATGGAGCAAGCATGAGTCTTAATAGTTTGCTGATTTCCCAAAGACACAAGAAAGGAAAACTAGAAACCAATACTCCGGACAAATACTGATGCAAAATTAAAATACTTGCAAACCAACTTTAACACATATTAAAAAGATTTGGAGAAACAGACACAGAGAACAGACGGAGAGTGGAGGGGAGGAAGGAGACAGTGAGATGTATGGATAGAGTAACATGGAAACGTACATTACCATATGTAGAGAGCCAATGCGAATTTGCTGACTGACTCAGGGACTCAAACAGGGGCTCTCTAACAACCTACAGGGCTGGGATAGGGAGGAAGGTGGGAGGGAGGGGACATATGTATACCCATGGCTGATTCATGTTGGGATTTGGCAGAAAACAGCAACTTCGGTAAAGCAATTATCCTTCAATTAAAACAAATAAATAAAAAGAGCTGACACCATGACCAAGTGGGTTTTATTCATATAAGGCAAGGAGAAGTCAATATACAAAATCAATTAATATGACACAGCACATTAACAGATTAAAGGGGGAAAAAAAACCAACAGGATCATCTCGATGCAGAAAAAACCATTCGACAACAATTTGACAACCTTTCACGATGGAACACTCAACACACTATAAACAATAAATTATACCAACATCAACATAATAAATGTCATTATGAAAAGAGCACAGCAATGGGGAAAGAATGAAAGCTTTTCCTCAAGGACGCACACTCTGCACTGCAGTTCAACAAAGCACTGAGACCCTCAGAGCAATCAGATGAGAAAAGGAAACCAAAGGTCCCCAGATTGAAAAAGAAGTAAATGTATCTTCTTTCCCAACATGACAAAGTTTCATAGGTAAAAATCATAAAGATTACAAAAGAAACATGCTTTATCAAAAAAGATTCTTTAATAACCCCACAAAGGATCAATCAACGAATTAACTCATTAGCAAAACTGCCATGACAATCTTCGCAGAAGCAGAATAAAACATGGTGAAAGTCACAGAACTATTCAAAGAGCAAACAGCAAAACTCTTGAAGAAAGAAGATGGAGGTCTTTCTATTTCAACACCTATTACAAGGTAATCAAGGTGATGTGGTATAAAAACAGATAAATCAACTGAACAGAACACAGTACTCAGAAAAAATTCTTTGTGTGTATGTGAGGTCTATTCACAAGGATGTCAAGATACACAGAAGGGCAGGGACAGTCTCAATAACCATGATGCTGAGAAAATAGAGACCCACCAGCAACAGAATGAAGGTGGAGAACGGAAATGTTTAAATACATGGATGAAAAAAAAACACAACATTACAAAATTTATAACACACACAGAAGACTGTACTAAAAGGAAAGTCTGAACTGTTAAATGGTTACAGTAAAAAAGAGAAAAGACCTTAAAGCTGAACTCTACTTTTAGACCTCTAGGAAACAGAAAATGGAAAACAAACGAAACTCAAGTTTAGCAGAAGGAAACAGGTTAATAAGAAAGATTAAACCAGAGATAAAATAGAAAGCAGAAAAATATAAAAATCAACAAAGCAAGAGTTGATGTTTTGAAAAAACTGTATAGGAAAACCCACACCTAGACTCAGGAAAAGAGAAAAAAAGATTCAAATTACTAAAAACAGATTGAAACATGACTGATTACAACTGAGGTCAAATAAAGTTTCTAAAGATAAGGAAATACTATGACCAATAACGCCTATACATGACAGAATATAGGAGGTACTGGCAAATTCTCAGAAACATACAAACTATTTTACTTAATAAGAACTAAAAAAATTGGGAAGTGTTGAAAGTGAGAGTGTTAGCCACTCAGTCTTGTCTGACTCTTTGTGACCTCATGGACTATAGCCCACAAGGCTCCTCTGTCCAGGAAATTTCTCCAGACAAGAAGACTGGACTAGACAGCCACTCCTTTCCCCAGGGAATCTTCCAACCCAGGGACAGAACCTGGGTCTCCCGCACTGCAGGCAGATTATGATTTGAGTCACCAGGGAAGCCCATTATAACTAGAGAGATTTAAAAAGTAGTCAGAAACCTCTAAGAAAAACCCAGGACCAAATTCTACCAAACACTTACAGAAGAATTACCACCTATCCTGCTATTTCTATGGAGCAAGCATGAGTCTTAATAGTTTGCTGATTTCCCAAAGACACAAGAAAGGAAAACTAGAAACCAATACTCCGGACAAATACTGATGCAAAATTAAAATACTTGCAAACCAACTTTAACACATATTAAAAAGATTTGGAGAAACAGACACAGAGAACAGACGGAGAGTGGAGGGGAGGAAGGAGACAGTGAGATGTATGGATAGAGTAACATGGAAACGTACATTACCATATGTAGAGAGCCAATGCGAATTTGCTGACTGACTCAGGGACTCAAACAGGGGCTCTCTAACAACCTACAGGGCTGGGATAGGGAGGAAGGTGGGAGGGAGGGGACATATGTATACCCATGGCTGATTCATGTTGGGATTTGGCAGAAAACAGCAACTTCGGTAAAGCAATTATCCTTCAATTAAAACAAATAAATAAAAAGAGCTGACACCATGACCAAGTGGGTTTTATTCATATAAGGCAAGGAGAAGTCAATATACAAAATCAATTAATATGACACAGCACATTAACAGATTAAAGGGGGAAAAAAAACCAACAGGATCATCTCGATGCAGAAAAAACCATTCGACAACAATTTGACAACCTTTCACGATGGAACACTCAACACACTATAAACAATAAATTATACCAACATCAACATAATAAATGTCATTATGAAAAGAGCACAGCAATGGGGAAAGAATGAAAGCTTTTCCTCAAGGACGCACACTCTGCACTGCAGTTCAACAAAGCACTGAGACCCTCAGAGCAATCAGATGAGAAAAGGAAACCAAAGGTCCCCAGATTGAAAAAGAAGTAAATGTATCTTCTTTCCCAACATGACAAAGTTTCATAGGTAAAAATCATAAAGATTACAAAAGAAACATGCTTTATCAAAAAAGATTCTTTAATAACCCCACAAAGGATCAATCAACGAATTAACTCATTAGCAAAACTGCCATGACAATCTTCGCAGAAGCAGAATAAAACATGGTGAAAGTCACAGAACTATTCAAAGAGCAAACAGCAAAACTCTTGAAGAAAGAAGATGGAGGTCTTTCTATTTCAACACCTATTACAAGGTAATCAAGGTGATGTGGTATAAAAACAGATAAATCAACTGAACAGAACACAGTACTCAGAAAAAATTCTTTGTGTGTATGTGAGGTCTATTCACAAGGATGTCAAGATACACAGAAGGGCAGGGACAGTCTCAATAACCATGATGCTGAGAAAATAGAGACCCACCAGCAACAGAATGAAGGTGGAGTCTTGCTTGCATTAAAGGTTAAAACATCTCTGTGTCAAAGGATTCAATCCACAGAGTGAAAGGACAACCTCTGAAGAACGGAGGTGACGAAAATTTCCACCTGCCGAAGACTTAGATTCATTTCATAGTTTAAATCTGATGATAAACTAAAAAACACTGTATCACTAATGTCTATTTCTCAACTTTCCATTCTATGAGCAATAAAAGGATTTAAAGAGACTGACTCACATTTTACTTTGAACTGCCTTAAAAATGTGAGAACAAACTGCCCCTAACTGATGTGATTCCCAGATATACCCGCTATTGTGCATATTGATACCTGCCTTCCATACGCAGTTTCCTTACCCTGGTTGACAGAGCCTCCTCACAAGGGCCAGGTCTCCAGGTCACGAGGAGACAGGATCTATATGGAGACGACAGGCCCTGAGGGAAGGCCCTGGGTGAGTGTGCGTGTAACAGGAGTCAGACAGGGCACTCCAGAGTCAGACACGATTAGGGAGTCCAGAGAAGGGCACTTCAGGAAGGAGAGACTAAATATGACCTTACCTGAGAAAGAGCCATGCCTCACTCCTTTTCTTTCCTCTTCTTTAACCTCAGAGCTTCCTCAGGCAACATAAGTCTTCAGAGGTCTATCGTGAAAGTTGAAAACATGCTATTTAACGCTTAGAGTCAACACATCTGCTTCATGAGCCCCAACCACACACACAGGGAATCCCTCAGCATGAGGAACGCACAGTCCCCTGTGGCCAGTGTCTCAGGAGGGACTCAGGACAGTCAACTCCCGCAGAGAGACCAACACGGGACTTTCCCACTCTTTCCCTCGGCTCACACTCCCCTGCTGCTGAGGCCTCGTGTCCACAGCAGCAGGGGCCACCTCCGCTGACCAGGCGCTCTCCTTCAGGTCACACGGCAGGCCCTGATCCAGCCCCAGTCGGAACAGAGCATGCCCTGCTCAGCCCAGACCTCAGCCCTCAGGACTGGGAGGACTCAGAGTCCTGATGCTCAGTGAAGGATCCAGACTGGAATCAACTGGGGCATCTTAAACATTCTCGAGCTGTGGACCAACACAAACTACCTGAGGGGGAATCTCTGGTCAGAGGGTACAAAACACGGGTGTGCAAAACGCCTCATGAATGAAACGTGAAGCCTGGATTGGGCCCCATTCAGAGGAGAAAGCACCCCCCCTCTCTTTCTTTCCCAGCCTTACTAAGGTGTAACTAACAAAAATGCTACAAACGTACTGTGTATAAAGTGATCACGTGATAGATTCATACACTAATAATTATTATAGTCGAGTAAGTAACACTTCCACCTACGAGTATGCTGTATTATTTCTCTCTGGGCGAATTTCAAGGATGTAGAAACACGACTGGCAGCATGCAGTCCCTCAGGTCCCCAGAACTTACTTATTTTACAGCGGAAAATCGCTACTCTTTGCCTGCCAGTGCCCCACCTCCCGCTCCACCCAGCTCCCAGTAACAGCCTTATAACTCGATGGCTCTGTGGGTTTGACAAGTCTAGTTTCCACGTACAGTGTCTGTCCTCCTTTGTGAGGCTTATTTAACTTGGCATACTGTTCTCTAGGTTCATTCATTCTGGCATAAATGCAGGATTCTTGATTTTTATATTTATTTATAGAGACAAATAGTTCATGAATATACAGTATACAATATTTCTATACCGCACTTTTGTTACCTATTATTTTGTCAAGACGACATCTGGGCTGTGTCTGTGCCTTGGGTACTGCAGATCCAGTCACACTCATGGGACTCTGGACATATCTCTGAAAAACTGATCACTTATCCTTTCGATATCTGTCAGAAATGGGTTTGACAGATTGTAGGCCTGTTCTACGTTAATTTGTTAAGGAACTTCCATTTTCTTTTCCAACACAGCAGTACCATCTACATCACCAGCAACAGTGCAGTTAAGATTCCGTGTTTTCTGTCCTGTGCCTGTGTGTGCGTGCTTCTTTTGGGAGGGACAGGAGTGGAGAACTCAGAACCCAGCCTGGCAGCAAGAGAGTTGTACCTCCATCTTCTAGAGGACGAGCCTCTGGGCTGCAGATCACTGTGGAATCACAGCCCTCTGATTTTTCAGAGCCATCCTCCCTTACATCACAGGACTGCATGACTCTTCTCAGGTTGGGCCCAGAGATCCCTACCGAGCAGGACCACCTTATAACAAGCAGTCTGCAATCTTAACCTTAGTACTCCTAATTTCCCAGCGGGCCTCAAACAAACTTATAAACTTTCATGGTGTCCAACAGAGTGTCCACAGAGCCCATAATGAGCCTTGAACCCTCTTATAAAAACACAAAGCATTCCAAGCCCTGATAACTCATGCATGAGGACAAAATACAAAAGAGGACACCCAAGGACCCACTAGACACAAGGCATCATACTTTCATTTACAGTGAGTGATCCAGGTCAAACACCGAGATCTCCAAAGACTATGAAAAAGAGGCATAATTCCAATGATGCACACGGCCCTGTGAGACCTCAGCATCTTCCAAGGCAACACTCCAGAGTCTCTTGGTATTTTCCCAAAGGCACATGAACCTTTCTGCACTGGTAGCCCCAAGTACACAATGATACCAAAGTTGATGCAAAAAATGGCCTAAGATTTTCCCTGTTATTCTACAGCGCCTGCCTGCTAAAAGAGCCAACAGAAGCCAGGAAGTGCTGGGAGCCCCTGCGGGAGCCCCTACACATGACAAAGTTCATGCGGGGAAGACCTGACAGGCAGAGGCGGATCAGGACTCGAGGCGCTCCCTGGGCCTGCTCGAGCATCTACCCCCAAAACCAGAATCTATCTTACTATTTTATGTCTTTCACCAATTCTTCTGACATTAACAGGGGGCTATCCCCGACCATCTTTCTCTGGAGAAAATCAACTTAGGGCTCCAGCTAATAAGTCTCCTGGACATACACGACTGGCAGCATGCAGTCCCTCAGGTCCCCAGAACTTACTTATTTTACAGCGGAAAATCGCTACTCTTTGCCTGCCAGTGCCCCACCTCCCGCTCCACCCAGCTCCCAGTAACAGCCTTATAACTCGATGGCTCTGTGGGTTTGACAAGTCTAGTTTCCACGTACAGTGTCTGTCCTCCTTTGTGAGGCTTATTTAACTTGGCATACTGTTCTCTAGGTTCATTCATTCTGGCATAAATGCAGGATTCTTGATTTTTATATTTATTTATAGAGACAAATAGTTCATGAATATACAGTATACAATATTTCTATACCGCACTTTTGTTACCTATTATTTTGTCAAGACGACATCTGGGCTGTGTCTGTGCCTTGGGTACTGCAGATCCAGTCACACTCATGGGACTCTGGACATATCTCTGAAAAACTGATCACTTATCCTTTCGATATCTGTCAGAAATGGGTTTGACAGATTGTAGGCCTGTTCTACGTTAATTTGTTAAGGAACTTCCATTTTCTTTTCCAACACAGCAGTACCATCTACATCACCAGCAACAGTGCAGTTAAGATTCCGTGTTTTCTGTCCTGTGCCTGTGTGTGCGTGCTTCTTTTGGGAGGGACAGGAGTGGAGAACTCAGAACCCAGCCTGGCAGCAAGAGAGTTGTACCTCCATCTTCTAGAGGACGAGCCTCTGGGCTGCAGATCACTGTGGAATCACAGCCCTCTGATTTTTCAGAGCCATCCTCCCTTACATCACAGGACTGCATGACTCTTCTCAGGTTGGGCCCAGAGATCCCTACCGAGCAGGACCACCTTATAACAAGCAGTCTGCAATCTTAACCTTAGTACTCCTAATTTCCCAGCGGGCCTCAAACAAACTTATAAACTTTCATGGTGTCCAACAGAGTGTCCACAGAGCCCATAATGAGCCTTGAACCCTCTTATAAAAACACAAAGCATTCCAAGCCCTGATAACTCATGCATGAGGACAAAATACAAAAGAGGACACCCAAGGACCCACTAGACACAAGGCATCATACTTTCATTTACAGTGAGTGATCCAGGTCAAACACCGAGATCTCCAAAGACTATGAAAAAGAGGCATAATTCCAATGATGCACACGGCCCTGTGAGACCTCAGCATCTTCCAAGGCAACACTCCAGAGTCTCTTGGTATTTTCCCAAAGGCACATGAACCTTTCTGCACTGGTAGCCCCAAGTACACAATGATACCAAAGTTGATGCAAAAAATGGCCTAAGATTTTCCCTGTTATTCTACAGCGCCTGCCTGCTAAAAGAGCCAACAGAAGCCAGGAAGTGCTGGGAGCCCCTGCGGGAGCCCCTACACATGACAAAGTTCATGCGGGGAAGACCTGACAGGCAGAGGCGGATCAGGACTCGAGGCGCTCCCTGGGCCTGCTCGAGCATCTACCCCCAAAACCAGAATCTATCTTACTATTTTATGTCTTTCACCAATTCTTCTGACATTAACAGGGGGCTATCCCCGACCATCTTTCTCTGGAGAAAATCAACTTAGGGCTCCAGCTAATAAGTCTCCTGGACATGAGAGGAATATTTCAAATCAAGCCCCCTCTGTTAGCATTCTAGCTTGCTTGGCAGGTCTATCCAGAGTCTTGCAGCTACACATATGATTGTTCACAGCCTCCCAACTGTGAGAGGCACGGAAAGCCTAAAACATAGAGCCTTGCAAAGAGTTAAAAACTATTAAAATAGTGCTGGTGTAGCATTTCATTACTGGGCCAATGCTTGTTGCTAAGTTCCCATATCTCTTATCCACTGTGCACCTGGGAGTGCATTAGTTAACATAGTTGGAATGTAAGAAAAACAAGTGTAGCCTTGAAATTAACCACATCAGACCTTTGAGCTAATTGGTTCTTTCTTGTAACTTACTGCACCTTTTCTCCCTGAGAAATGTAACTCTGTTTAACATTTTCTGAGGCTGACATAAATTAGAAATGTAAGAAAAAACATTTCAAGGGAAAATAAGTTTTCTGGTTGAGCAGCCTTTATCAAAAGAGGGTCATAAAATGTCCACGGCCTCCAAGGCCAGAAGATAATGTACACAACATTGTTTATGAGAAAGGTTTACAGAAAAAAATCCTGGTTTCGATAAGGACAAAACTGCTGGAATGTTTGGTCTGACTCTGTATGACCTTACATCTTTCATTTCCCTCTATGTACAAGTCAAGGCATAAAAGCCCCTTTCAAAAACAAAGTTACAGGCCGTCGCAGGCCGTCGCTCACCAAAGAAGCTTGGTCTCCCCGTGTTTTTCTTTTTTTCTCTCTTTCTTTCTTTCTCTCTCTTACCCTCTTTTTCAGGCTGATCCCCAGCAAGGGAGTGGAGTGGATGCTCGGGGCACCTGCTAGAACCAGCCCCTCAAGCCCAAGGCTCCCATCCTCCTGCACCCACAGGTCCCTGTGAGCTCAGCCCAGGCCACAGTTCTCACAGTGGAAAAGACTTCTCTTGGCTGAATTCTACTTCCTTCATTGCTGCTCTCGTGTGGTCACGAGTTGTCAAATCAAACCCGTGCAGGCAAATGTCAGCCTTAGCACTGCTGTGCCGGGGAACATGAGCTCAGGCAGTAGAACCTCAAACCACTCCGTGCGGGCTCTCCAACAAACTCGCTTCCAGGTGCTCCAGCCTGAACGAAGACATTCTCTTCCAACAGATCCACACCCCCTTGTCCCTGCAACTGCACTTGGGATGGGCACACATTCCACTCACTGGGCTCACCTTGATGCCCCCAAGTACTGCCACAAGCCTCCTGCAGACCCCACCAGGCTCCCCCGCTTTCCCCACGTGTCCACCTCTCCTCCCTGATGACTGGACTAAGCCAGACTAAAGCGCACAGGGGTTTCCTGGCAAAGGGGGTAACAAGAGGAGTGCCCACGAGCTACCACCCAAAGGACACTGCACATGCAGTATGAAAATCAAGAGACAGGCCCTCCTGGAAAGTCTGCCGCCACCTGGGGACATGGAGTCCACGAACAAAGGCATTTGCGATGAGCAAGTCTCAAAGCAAGGGTCTCCAGGTCTCACCATCTCCTGTTTTCCCCACCACACCTACTTGGAAGCTATTCTAGCTCTTGGGGTCGGCGGCGGAGGGGCAGTGTCTCCTTCCTGCCCCATTAGGTTTTGGATTTCTGCTCATCCTCAGCGCACTGAAATCACAATCGCTGACACTGAGCACATGAGCTCCTAGATGGCAAAGCTGCTGTCCACAATGGCGACTGGTCCCTGGATGGGCAGAGCTTAGATCTGGGGCCTGCAGTGGACTAAACCCAGCAGACTAAACGAGGGGACACCTTAGCCCACTGCTTCAGGACACCAGTTCTGTAGGGCTTTTCAGGACTTCCTATATTTCTTGGCTCTTCTTTTGAGTAATTAAGTAGTCACATGGGGTAAAGATCAATTACAGCTGAAATGTCCGGAACACGGGAAACATCTTCATCACCTGCCCTGTTCTCTTGGTCTTCCCTGAGGATTATACAGCCCAACCCATAGTCCTGTCATCTACAGACATTCCCAGTATCAGGTACTGTAGCCACGCTGGGAAGAAGAGGAACACTATGAGCCCTAAAAAGAGGGGAACCAGGAAGGACTCAAAATAACCCATGAAGAAGGGCACTGATTTCTCCTGATGGCAACTGATACAGAGGCAATAAACCTGGGCAACATGAGAGAGACTGTTAGGAGGGAGTGGGGAGACCTCTCTGAGCCTAGACTTGAAGGGTGACAAAGGGCCTCAGCCAGGGTGACTTGAAGGTGAGAAAAGGAACTACAATGTCAGACAGAAATGGTTTTGGTATTTGGAAACAGAGAAAAGGTAAATGAGACCAGGACAGGCTGAACCATGAGCAAAGGGTCAGCTCCCAGGATGAGGCTGGAGACACTGACAGGGCCGAGCTTGATAGACAGCTGTGGAGCCGCAGCAAGGAGTCAAGCTTTTGTCCCAAGAACAAATGAAAGCCAGTGGAGGTGTGAACGTCAGGATGTGAAAGAAATCTCCCTTCAGATTTAGCCTTATTCATAGAAGTCATCTGATTCTGAGCCTGTGATCCTGCCTCTATCCTACAGTTTTCCTTCTCGCTTTTCATTCAGGGAGGACTGGGATCTATTTAAAATTCTAATTACCGCCAGACACCCCCTCCAAACCAGAACTGCCACACACAGACACGCAGCCAATGTGGCTCATCATTTCAGGGGTCAGTGTTGCTCACGCTCAGAATTTCCTGTCTAGTCTCTCATCTCCATGTTACAAGTGGGCTCCCTCAGGCCGAGAGAGAAGCCATTTATGAGAAGGTCTGAGCTGAGTGAAAAGAACTGGGTATAACTGAATAATGAAGTGAGAGGCTGAAGGGCAAGGGGGTCAAGTTTGTCCTTAATGCCCATCCTGTTTAACACCAGGAAGATCTGTCATGCATCTGAGCAAAAGAAACTTTTCTTTTAAGATTGGGTCAAACTGATACCAAGCAGGTAATTCTTTACTGTAAGATTGCAGTAAAATATTTTAAAAATACAGAATTGCAAATATATCCACCAGTACAAAAAACACTGTAAGGGGTCAGCTTAGAAATAGGATCTGAGCAATCTTTTTTTTTATCATGAATAGAGAGGCTCTGTTGGAAGCTTCCAGGTCAATCCAGCCCATCCTTCCTCATTTTCACAGAAAAGTCAAAAAGGGACCCGAGGGAAACATCTTCGTTATCACCTCACAGCTCATTTTTCACTGATCATAGAAAATGGAGAAAACAGACCATTAGACTAACCAGTTAAACCAGGTGGTTTTTTTTTTCCTTTTTTTGAAAGAATGAAGCATTTTATTTTGTTGGTTTCATCGTGTTAAATGTTCTTTTATTTTCCCATTTTTCAAAGAAATGCCTTTAATTTCACAAGATCTAATGTCATACCTTCGTTATTCTGTGGTAAAGAGCTGAGAACAGAAATATCCATTTGTGTGTGCACACATAAACACATACACACAATTCATGTCTTTGGTAAAACCACAGTTGAAAATATGTCTGTGTTATTACACGATGTCCCATACATAAAACCCTCCAAGACGTATGTCTCTTTGAATTCAGAGAAAGGGAGGGGATGTGATCTTTGCTTATTAACTTGTATTTTCTCTGTTTCCTCATTTTTAATTATTGTAACTGGAGGATAATTACTTTATAATATTGTGATGGTTTTTGCCATACATCAACATGAATTGGACATGTGTCCCCCTCATCCTGAACCCCCTTACACCTCCCTCCTCACCCGATCTCTCTGGTTTGTCCCAGAGCTCTGGCTTTGGGTGCCCTGCTTCGTGCATCGAACTTGCACTGATCATTCTATTTTATATATGGTAATATTTTATGCATGTTTCAATGCTATTCTCTCAAATCATCCCACCGTCGCCTTCTCCCACTGAGTCCAAAAGTGTGTTCTTTACATCTGTGTCTCCGTTTATTGCCCTGCATATAGGATCATTGGTACCATTTTTCTAAATTCCATACACATGCATTAATATACAATATTTCTCTTTCTCTTTCTGACTTATTTCACTCTGTATAACAGGCTCTAGGTTCATCTACCTCATTTGAACTGATAAATGAGGTGACATTTTTGCTAAGTATGCTACAAAATAGTCTAAGACGATTTACTACTTACCAAAGAAAATTTCAAATGTACGAGATGAAGGGAAGAAAGCACTCAGGCAAGGAATAAATCTGAAAAAAATTTTGAAAAAAAAATTGTGAATTATTTTTAATCTAAAAATCTGGTGTCAAAGTTTAGAAAAACACTAAGAATAATCATATTTAGAAAAAGATGATAAGAGTAGAATACTGGACACTAAAAAAGCTTATTTCTGAAGTTAGAAATGATTACAGAAACTGAATGAATTAAGACCTATTCCAAGCCACAAAAAGCACCATACATAAAGAAAGGAGAAAATGTGAATCCATTAAAAAAAAAAGTGTCCCTTTAAAAATGCTATCACTTTAAAAGAGATACAGTGGGTGAGAATCTGCCTGACAATGCAGGGGACATGGGTTCCATCCCTGGTTTAGGAAGATCCCACAAGTAAAAGCAACCAAGCCTGTGCACAACTAACTGAGCCTGTGCTTTAGAACCTGGGAGCCACAACTCCTGAGCACACTGCACAGCACAGCCAAAAAATTAAAACAAAAAAAGCTACCACAGAGTGACACTCTAGAGTCGGTCATTTCTTCCCCCAGGTCTCTTCTTCCCTGACCTCTATCTCATGATAGGACAAGGAGAGGGGGTCACTCACAAGTCAGTGAATCAAGCCGCTGCCCCTGGCTCAACAGGGTTTGCAAATGAAAGTCATCTTCTGCCACAACTAATAAAACAAGATGCAGGCCTTATAGACAGTTTTGAAATTCTCAGCCTCCTCTGTATAACTAAAAAAAAATCACTTGTATCCAAACAACTGGCCACATTTGGATCGAGCTTAGCCCTCTGTTCACCTATCTCCCTATTTCATCTGGGTCCAGGTGTCTCTTTTTCTCCCCCTCTGCTCTCCTGCTGTTCCTGTCCTAATTCCTCCCTCACACGAGTCCTGTCCCAGGCGGCTGCAATTCGTTCCCCCTGGAAATGCTCTCTCCCCAACCCTCCTGAGTCTTTCAAAAATCCATACCTATGTCTACTTCTTTCTTCTCCCATTTCGGCTCCCTCTGTGCGCTCCAGACTGCTTCCCTTCTCTGGCCGTGACTCTCCCTTCCTCCCCACTCTCTGGCAGGCCATGTGGCTATGCTTCCTTACAGCCCTTTCTTCCTCTGCTCCTTACCCTTTGCCCTCTTTCTCTGCTAGCACCATGATGAAACCGGCCACCTCAGATTGAGAGTTGAACCCTTGTAGCAGAAAATCCCACGGACGGAGGAGCCTGGTGGGCTGCAGTCCATGGGGTCGCACAGAGTCGGACACGACTGAGCGACTTCACTTTCCCTTTTCACTTTCCTGCATTGGAGAAGGCAATAGCACCCCACTCAGGTGTTCTTGCCTGGAGAATCCCAGGGACGGGAGAGCCTTGTGGGTTGCCGTCTACGGGGTCGCACAGAAGTCGGACACGACTGAAGCGACTTAGCAGCAGCAGCGGGACTCCAACTGGGTAAAAGCACAACTCGAGACTCTTACCCAAGAGACCTGAACGCAAACCCAGCCAAAACCCAGGTAGGGACTCTCCACCTCTGATGCCCCTCATCGTCCTTCGCCTCCGCGCTCCCTTCGCTGATACAGGGCAGTTCTCCCTAAGCTGTTTTCCAATCCCTGGAGATCTGGCTTTCTAATTTATTAATACTTCTCTATTTTACTCACTTCGCTATTTTCAAAGCTTAACCTCTCTGACTTGATTGCTGCTGGTGGTGCTAAGTCGCTTCAGTCGTGTCTGAGTCTGTGCGACCCCATAGACGGCAGCCCACCAGGCTCCCCTGTCCCCTGGGATTCTCCAGGCAAGAACACTGGAGTGGGGTGCCATTTCCTTCTCCAGTGCATGTAAGTGAAAAGTCAAAGTGAACTCGCTCAGTCGTGTCCGACCCTCAGCGACCCCATGGACTGCAGCCCACCAGGCTCCTCCATCCATGGGATTCTCCAGGCAAGAGCACTGGAGTGGGGTGCCATTGCCTTGACTTGACTGCAGCAGCTGCTAAGTTGTTTCAGTCATCTCCAACTCTGTGTGACCCCATAGGTGGCAGCCCACCAGGCTCCCTCGTCCCTGGGATTCTCCAGGCAAGAACAGTGGAGTGGGGTGCCATTTCCTTCTCCAGTGCATGAAAGTGAAAAGTGAAGTCGCTCAGTCGGGTCCGACCCTCAGTGACCTCATGGACTGGAGCCCACCAGGCTCCCCCGTCCCTGGGATTCTCCAGGCAAGAACACTGGAGTGGGGTGCCATTTCCTTCTCAGATGCATGAACCTGAAAAGTGAAAGTGAAGTCGTTCAGTCGTGTCCAGCCCTCAGTGACCCCATGGACTGCAGCCCACCAGGCTCGTGCGTCCACGGGATTCTCCAGGCAAGAACACTGGAGTGGGGTGCCATTTCCTTCTCCAGTGCATGTAAGTGAAAAGTCAAAGTGAACTCGCTCAGTCGTGTCCGACCCTCAGCGACCCCATGGACTGCAGCCCACCAGGCTCCCCCGTCCCTGGGATTCTCCAGGCAAGAACACTGGAGTGGGGTGCCATTTCCTTCTCAGATGCATGAACCTGAAAAGTGAAAGTGAAGTCGCTCAGTCGTGTCCAACCCTCACCGACCCCATGGACTGCAGCCCACCAGGCTCGTGCGTCCACGGGATTCTCCAGGCAAGAACACTGGAGTGGGGTGCCATTTCCTTCTCCAGTGCATGTAAGTGAAAAGTCAAAGTGAACTCGCTCAGTCGTGTCCGACCCTCAGCGACCCCATGGACTGCAGCCCACCAGGCTCCCCCGTCCCTGGGATTCTCCAGGCAAGAACACTGGAGTGGGGTGCCATTTCCTTCTCAGATGCATGAACCTGAAAAGTGAAAGTGAAGTCGCTCAGTCGTGTCCAACCCTCACCGACCCCATGGACTGCAGCCCACCAGGCTCGTGCGTCCACGGGATTCTCCAGGCAAGGGTACTGGAGCGGGGTGCCATTGCCTTGACTTGACTATCCCTTTGCAAATCCCTCAGCCGTTCTCAGGGTCCCCTTTCTTTTTCCCTATGCTTTTCTCCTCGGTTTCAGTCATTGCTCTCAGTCCCTCTGACTCTGCTTCTCCTGATCCTCCTGCCTCCTGAGTTTACTGAGTGGGCGACAGAGCGAGACGCCCCCGGGCCGGAAGGGCAGCTTCTCCGAGAGCCGACCCGGGCACGGGCTGGCACACGGCTGGCACAGGTCAGCCAGCCCGTGCGGGGTGAGGGGCGGGCTGAGAGGGGAGGGGCTGCTGCGCGGCAGGAGGGGCGGCCTCGGGAGACGCGGGACGGCGGGGCGGGAGGCAGGGGGCTCGGCGGCGGCGCGGCCGCTCCGGAATCCCGGGAGCGGGGGCCGCGCGGGCTGTGCGCCACTGCACCTCGCGAGGGAGCGCTGCAGCGGCCGAGGCCAGCGGTCAAGGGCTCTAGCAGGAACAGGTCGCCACAGGCGGTGCCTGCGCGCACCGAGGGCCGAAAGCGCCTCAGCGCCACCGGAAACCCGAGCGAAGAGGTGGCTGCGCCGCAGCGGCGGCGGCTGCTCGGGGCCGAGCAGCGGCTGCCAGCGTTTCCAGCTCGCTGGCAGTTCCCACGCCATGAGGAGGGCGGGTAGGAGCGGTGGCGCGCTCTGCAAACTTACTCTAGACGGACGCTTGGGCGCCGCTCGGGGACCTCGGCTCCGCGCTCGGCAACTTCCGGCCCCGCGCTCTCCGACTTCCGGCCCCGCGCTCTCCGACTTCCGGCCCCGCGTGAAGGGGCTTTTTGGTGTTAGACCGCGACTTCCGGCCAGGGGCGGGGCGAGCACCCGCTGCACGCAGAGTGCGTGGGAGGGGCGGGGCAAGGAGGGCGGAGGGGCGGGGCCTGTTACCTTGACAGCACTAAGGTACCTGATGTAACAGCGCTCCGCTAAAAGCTTCAAGTTCTGTGCGAAGCCAGGATACTTCCTCTTAAGGCTAAAAGGGTTTATTCTCCATTTAAAAAACAAAGCTGTTTTTCACAGCATGTGATGCTCACATCCTGCGACTGACGCTGAAGCAATTCAGGGACCTGGGAACTTGGGCAGCTATGACCAACCTGGAGACCATATTCAAAAGCAAAGACATCACATTGCCGACTAAGGTCCGCCTAGTCAAGGCCATGGTTTTTCCTGTGCTCATGTATGGATGTGAGAGTTGGACTGTGAGGAAAGCTGAGCGCCAAAGAATTCATGCTTTTGAACCGTGGTGTTGGAGAAGACTCTTGAGAGTCCCTTGGACTGCAAGGAGATCCAACCAGTCCATTCTGAAGGAGATCAGCCCTGGGATTTCTTTGGAAGGAATGATGCTGAAGCTGAAACTCCAGTACTTTGGCCACCTTTCAGTTTTATTCAGTACTGTTATTTTTTAGAAATCATGTACATTTCAAATCAGCAGTAATGTAGCAGATGGGTGAACTTCTGTTTTACAGAGGATTGCCAGGTATTATACTCTCACAGGTTCTTAGGAAATTTTGTGGAATGTTTAAGAGTTACTCAAATTCATTTATGGAATATTTTCATGGAGAAGGAAATGGCAACCCACTCCAGTGTTCTTGCCTGGAGAATCCCAGGGACGGGGGAGCCTAGTGGGCTGCCATCTATGGGATCGCACAGGGTCGGACACGACTGAAGCGACTTAGCTTAGCTTGTCCACCTGATGCGAAGAGTTGACTCACTGGAAAAGACTCTGATGCTGGGAGGGGTTGGGGGCAGGAGGAGAAGGGGACAACAGAGGATGAGATGGCTGGATGGCATCATGGACTGAACTCCGGGAGATGGTGATGGACAGGGAGGCCTGGCATGCTGTGATTCATGGGGTAACAAAGAGTTGGACATAACTGAGCGACTGAACTTAACTGAACTGAACCACAGCCTTAAAAAGAGCAAGACACTTTAAATGATTATAAACTGTGGTATTGTTTCTTTTATCCAATGTGTTTTAATTGTTTCCCTTTCTAAACCCAACTCTAAACCGTGACATAAAGCGGGTGGTATAAGCAACTCTTACAATGACAAATATCATTGTGTACGTTTAAGCTACAGAGAAAAATTAACTGATATGTATACTGTGAAACGATTATCATAATATGTTTACCTAGCATCCATAATTTCGTATAGACAACCTAAAAAGAGAAAGCAAAATAGGAGAAAAAAACTTTTTTTTCTTTTGATGAGAACTGTATTATTCTTTAAAATACTCTATTCTACACTTTGGAGGAAGTGCTTAGTCGTTCAACTGTGTTGGATTCTTTGCGACCCCATGGACCATAACCTGCCAAGCTCCTCTGTCCGTGGGACTCTCCAGGCAAGAATACTTGAGTGGGTTGCTATGCCCTCCTCCAGGGGACCTTCCCAACCCAGGAATCAAACCCAGGTCTTGTTCATTGCAGGCGAATTCTTTACTGTCTGAGCCACCAGGGAAGCCCGACTGTTAAGTATCTTTCCCCAAAACTTCTTTAGGAAATTACACTAAATAATATCCATAATGTAATTTCAAGTTGATTATATGTTCAGTGTGAACATAATTAGAAACTTTCACTTTCTTTTTGCAAGTTCTAATATATTTTAGGCCTTTATTTTCTAAAGCTAGGACAAATCTCAACAGCATATTAAAAAAGAGAGACATTACTTTAACCACAAAGGTCTGTATACTAAAGTTATGGTTTTTCCAGTAGTCATGTATGGATATGAGAGCTGGACCATAAAGAAGGCTGAGTGGTATAGAATTGATGCTTTTGAACCGTGGTGTTGGAGAAGACTCTTGAGAGTCCCTTGGACTGCAAGGAGATCCAACCAGTCCATCCTAAAGGAGATCAATCCTGAATATTCACTGGAAGGGTTGATGTTGAAGCTGAAGCTCCAATACTTTGGTCGGCTGATGTGAAGAGCCGACTCTTAGAAAAGACCCTGATGCTGGGAAAGATTGAAAGTGGGAGAAGAAGGGGATGGCAGAGAATGAGATGGTTGAATGACATCATCAACTCAATGGACATGAGTGTGAGCAAGCTCTGCGAGATGGTGAGGGACAGGGAAGCCTGGCAGTCCATGGGGTTGCAAAGAGCGGATATGACTGTGCAACTGAACGATGTACTCTCAACTGTGGGTAACAAAGTCTGAAACTACAGTCTTCTGAAGATTTGGGATTTATGGATGAACTGCATAACCCCATCAAATCATGGGATCTAATCAACATTTTCAAAATATTCAAAAATGGCAGATTACACGTTATTTTCAAAAACACATGTAAAAATCTATCAGTCTTAGCAATATCTTCTTAGATGCACTTCTTGTAGCCAGCTCCCACACTTAGGTTTGTTTCAGAGCAGGCTGATTGATTGAAAATCTCATAGGCATTCATTATTCACTTCAGTTCAGTGGCTCAGTCGTGTCCAGCTCTTTGCAACCCCATGAATCGCAGCACGCCAGGACTCCCTGTCCATCACCATCTCCCGGAGCTCACTCAAACTCATGTTCATCGAGTCGGTGATGCCATCCAGCCATCTCGTCCTCTGTTGTCCCCTTCTCCTCCTGGCCGCAGTCCCTCTCAGCATCACAGTTTTTTCCAATGAGTCAACTCTTCGCGTGAGGTGGCCAAAGGATTTGAGTTTCAGCTTTAGCATCAGTCCTTCCAATGAACACTCAGGACTGATTTCCTTTAGAATGGACTGTTTGGATCTCCTTGCAGTCCAAGGGACTCTCAAGAGTCTTCTCCAACACCACACTTCAAAAGCATCAATTCTTCAGCGCTCAGCTTTCTTCACAGTCCAACTCTCACATCCATACATGATCACAGGAAGAACCATAGCCTTGACTAGACGGACCTTTGTTGGCAAAGTAATGTCTCTGCTTTTGAATATGCTATCTATGTTGGTCATAAGTTTTCTTCCAAGGAGTAAGCATCTTTTAATTTCATGGCTGCAGTCACCATCTGCAGTGATTTTGAAGCCCAAAATATAAAATCTGACACTGTTTCCACTGTTTCCCCATCTATTTCCCATGAAGTGATGGGTCCAGATGGCATGATCTTCATTTTCTGAATGTTGAGCCTTAAGCCAACTTTTTCACTCTCCTCTTTCACTTTCATCAAGAGGCTTTTTAGTTCCTCCTCACTTTCTGCCATAACGGTGGTGTCATCTGCATATCTGAGGTGATTGATATTTCTCCCGGCAATCTTTATATCAGCTTGTGTTTCTTCCAGTCCAGCATTTCTCATGATGTATTCTGCATATAAGTTAAATAAGCAGGGTGACAATATACAGCCTTGATGTACTCCTTTTCCAATTTGGAACCAGTCTGTTGTTCCATGTCCAGTTCTAACTGTTGCTTCCTGACCTGCGTATAGGTTTCTCAAGAGGCAGGTCAGGTGGTCTGGTATTCCCATCTCTTTCAGAATTGTCCACAGTTTATTGTGATCCACACAATCAAAGGCTTTGGCATAGTCAATAAAGCAGAAATAGACGTTTTTCTGGAAATCTTGATTTTTCCATGGTCCAGCGGATGTTGGCAGTTTGATCTCTGGTTTCTCTGCCTTTTCTAAAACCAGCTTGAACATCTGGAAGTTCATGGTTCACATGTTGCTGAAGCCTGGCTTGGAGAATTTCAAGCATTACTTTACTAGTGTGTGAGATGAGTGCAATTGTGCGGTAGTCTGAGTATCCTTTGGCGTTGCCTTTCTTTGAGATTGGAATGAATATGGACCTCTTCCAGTCCTGTGGCCACTGCTGAGTTTTCCAAATTTGCTGGCATATTGCGTGCAGCACTTTCACAGCATCATCCTTCAGGATTTGAAATAGCTCCACTGGAATTCCATCACCTCCACTAGCTTTGTTCGTAGTGATGCTTTCTAAGGCCCACTTGACTTCACATTCCAGGATGTCTGCCTCTAGGTGAGTGATCACACCATCATGATTATCTTGGTCGTGAAGATCTTTTTTGTGTAGTTCTTCTGTGTATTCTTGACACCTCTTCTTAATATCTTCTACTTCTGTTAGGTCCAGACCATTTCTGTCCTTTGCATGAAATGTTCCCTTGGTATCTCTAATTTTCTTGAAGAGATCTCTAGTCTTTCCCATTCTGTTGTTTTCCTCTATTTCTTTCCATTGATTGCTGAGGAAGGCTTTCTTATCTCTCCTTGCTCTTCTTTGGAACTCTGCATTCAGATGCTTGTATCTTTCCTTTTCTCCTTTGCTTTTCACTTCTTTTCCTTTCACAGCTATTTGTAAGGCCTCCTCAGACAGCCATTTTGCTTTTTTGGCATTTCTTTTCCATGGGGATGGTCTTGATCCCTGTCTCATGCACAATGTCACAAACCTCCATCCATAGTTCATCAGGTGCTCTATCTATCAGATCTAATCTCTTAAATCTATTTCTCACTTCCACTGTATAATCATAATTGTATTATGGTAAACGATTTTAATGAAGGAGGTATAATATAGCCAAATAAATTACACTGTGCAGTTGAATTCATAGTTTGCTTATCTGTCTTATAAAAATGTTTTCCAGAGTACTTTCCTGGAGGTATACTGGTTAAAATTAAGTGCTTCCACATAGAGGGCGTGGGGTCAATTCCTGGTCAGGGAACTAAGATTCCACATGTTATGTGCCTTTGTGGTCAAAAAGACAGTTTTCCAAGTGATCATATGACATTTTCTGGGGGAGGAAGGTGGGTATATTTTTGACCCACTTTCTGTATCAAATTAGTGAAGGCTTTCAGAAGTGTGTGGAACCAAGTGATATCAATAGGTGTGTTACATTTATTTGTTAGAAATAGCACTGGTTCTCCAATAAAGAGTATCAATTTGCTGTGTTCCTGAACAGATACCAGGCCATCAGACATGAAGACTCAGAGGCATTTTTTTTCTGTTCCGAAGTGTGTTCACACTTTTCCAAGCTTAGCACAAGGAAGCCCTTTCTTTTCAAAATTGAGAGACCACTGGCATTCATGTGTTTTGCTTGTTATTTTTTCGTCACTAAGTCATGTCCAGCTCTTTGCAACGGCATGGACTGCAGTTCACCAGGCTTCCCTGTTCTTGACCATCTCCCAGAGTGTGCTCAAAGACAGTTCCTTGCAGGTCTGAATTCACAGTCTCGTGTCCCTGATGCTTAAGAAGCTAAGAGGCAGAAGAGGGACACATGGGTTGATTCCTCCTTAGCACGTGGGTGGTGCTAAGCCTGGAAAAGTGTGAAGACACTTAGGAACAGAACACTGCTATCGTGACACACTTGGAGAATATCAGTGTCTTTAAAATCTGTTACCATGTTCAAAAATGATAGCTTTTCTTGGGGAAAAAAAAAAAAAAGAGAGAGAGAGAGAAAAGGATGCCTGTGCCCTGAACTTCATAGCAGCACTGTTTACAATAATCAGGACATGCAAGCAACCTCAATGTCTATCAGCGGAGGAATGGATAAATAGGAGGTCTGTATACACAATGGAATACTATTCGGCAATGAAAGGAATGAAATAATGCCCTTTGCAGCAACACGCGTGGACTGAAAGATACTAAAGATACCATTTAGATATTTAGATTGGCCGCTTAGACGAGACACTTAGATTATCCACTCAGATGCTGAGATTATCATTGCTTCCCTGCTGGCTCAGACGGTGGAGTGTCTGCCGACAATGTGGGAGACCCAGGTTCGATCCCCGGGTTGGGAAGATCCTCTGGAGAAGGCAATGGCACCCCACTCCAGTACTCTTGCCTGGAAAATCCTATGGGTGGAGGAGCCTGGTGGGCTACAGTCTATGGGGTCACAAAGAGTCAGACACGACTGAGCAACTTCACTTTCACTTAACACGTATCATGCTAAGATTCTATGTAATTGTTCCTTCAAAAAAAAGAAAACATTTTTACTTTAAAAAAAGAAATAAGTGAACTTATTTACAAAGCGGAAACAGACTTACAGATATTGAAAACAAACTTATACTTACCAAAGGGGAAATAGATAAATCTGGAGTTTGGGATTAACACAAACACACTATTATGAACAAAACAGATTAAGACTCACTGGAAAAGACTCTGATGCTGGGAGGGGTTGGGGGCAGGAGGAGAAAGGGACGACAGAGGATGAGACGGCTGGATGGCATCACCGACTCGATGGACGTGAGTCTGAGTGAGAGATGGTGATGAACAGGGAGGCCTAGCGTGCTGTGATTCATGGGGTCGCAGAGTCGGACACGACTGAGCGACTGAACTGAACTGAACTGAACTGACTGTATGACAGAGGTAACTTTACTCAATATTCTCTGATAACTTCCGATGAAAGAATCTAGACAGGAATAATATATGTATAACCAAATCTCACTGCTGTACACCAGAAACTAACGCTATATTGTAACTCAGCTATACACCCATAAAATAAAAATGAAAAATACATGACAAGCGACAACCTTTCCCTACACAGTTACTGGCATGAATGATGAGGCCTTTCTGTGTTTGAAAATCTATCAGTATCAATATAATTTATTCATTCAACCAATGTAAGCAGAAAGCCACGGGATTATATCAAGAGACACGGAAAACGCTCCTGAAGCTAGTCAGGCAGCTCAAAGCAAAAAGGTAACAGGAAGATGATACAAAACAAACACACAAGAAATAAACTCACATTAAAAAAAAGCATCTTCTAAAATCAATACCAGGATCCGATTAAAAACCAGACAGATGTACCTTCTCTTTCCATTATGCCAAATGATTTTTGCAAAAGATGTCTTGAAAATGCAGTCAGGGGAGTAAATGAAAATGTGTTATCAGTATTGGAAAAGAACAAACAAAATGTGACTCTTTAGCTCGTAGCATGAATGTGTACCTAAGAGGGTGTATTAAAATCCTATTAAGAGGAAAATGGCAATTTGCTTACAATGCAGAACAGGAAATAAATTAAAAAAAAAATTTTTTTCAGCTGTTGTGCTAGACTAGCAATAAAAGCCTAGAAGGAACTATGGACAGATTCTATTCAAAATCCAATAAGTATATAAAATATTTGCAGTGCATTTAATAAAGAAACGTGCTGGGAAGGAACAGATCAAATCTCATTACGGAAATAGAACAAAATTTGGGCCAATGAGAGCACATGCTATCTTTTCATATGCTTACATTTCATCTTATGTAAACACCAATACAGATTAAAAGGTTTAAAAAGTAAACCATCTAATGGGAGATGGAAGTTCAATTCCTGGGTCAGGAAGATCCCCTGGAGAAGAGAATGGCAACCCACTCCAATATTCTTGCCTGAATAATCCCATGGACAGAGGAGCCTGATGGGCTCCAGTCCAAGGGGTTGCAAAGACTCGGACACAACTGAGCAAGTGAGCAAGCACCCAAATTAATACAGAAATCAGCTGCAATTCAAGTCAGATTCCTAACAAGGTGCATTGTTTTTCATTGTCAAGTATGGTCTTTGAAATCCTCATAAGGAAGGTATCTTTCCAGCAACACTTGAAAAATGATATTTAAGCATCGATACCCAGGGTATATGTTCCTGTGTATCACACAAAACGTAAACCCACTGTAGTCCAAAGCATCCCTTTGTTGACAAAGGTCCCTCTGGTCAAGGCTATGGTTTTTCCAGTAGTCATGTATGGATGTCAGAGCTGGACCATAAAGAAAGCTGAGTGCAAAAGAATTGATGCTTTGGAACTGTGGTGTTGGAGAAGACTCTTGAGAGTCCCTTGGACTGCAAGGAGATCCAACCAGTCCATCCTAAAGGAGATTAGTCCTGGGTGTTCATTGGAAGGACTGATGTTAAAGCTGAAACTCCAATACTTTGGCCACTGATGCAAAGAACGGACTCATTGGGAAAGACCCTGATGCTGGGAAAGATTGAAGACAGGAGGAGAAGGGGACGACAAAGGATGAGATGGTTGGACGGCATCACTGACTTGATGGACAAGAGTTTGAGCAAACTCTGGGAGATGGTGATGGACAGGGAAGCCTGGCGTGCTGTAGTCTGCGGCGTCGCAAAGAGTATAATGTGATTTAGCAACAACCCAATGCTTAGGTTACAGTTCTTGGGAGAAGGTGGCAATAGAAAATGACCCAGGCTGCCACACTGCAGAAACCCACCTCTTTTTTTTTTCCCCACACTGTGGGTCTGAGGACTGTTTTGCATTGTAATTCCTGGTTATGGCACCCCTCCCTACAGTGTGCATTAACTGGATTTTTTTTTTTTTTGGCAGCATCTCATGGTTTATGGGACCTTAGTTCTCCAACCAGGGGTCAAACTTGCATTGGGGGCCGTGGAAGTACAGACTCTTGAGCACTGGACTTCCAGGGAAGCCCTATACTAACTTTCTAGCATGCTCTCTACCATCGTTTTTTCCTAGGTTAGACTCTAACAGAGTATTTTCTGCTAATAATTCACCTATAACTAATAACTAGATAAAGGTCAATTTTAGCTCAGTAAATTATGCCATATGGTAGATAAGGCACTGTCAATGAGAAGTGTGGAATTTGAGGTTTCTCACGATGTGTTTGGCAGTCACCTCTGGTTTGGACTTCCCTGGTGGCTCAGATGGAAAACTGTCTGCCTATAATGCAGGCAATCCAGGTGCAATCCCTGGATCTAGAAGATCTCCTGGAGAAGGAATTTGCAACCCACTCCAGTATTCTTCCCTGGAGAATCTCATGGGCAGAGAAGTCTGGGGGGGTTATAGTCCAAGGGGTCGCAAAGAGTCAGACACCAGTGAGTGACTTCACTTTCCCTTTTCTGTGGTTTGGGTAGGGAGTGAGTGGGCAGAGAGAGAGGGCGGGGGGAGACAAAGAGGTGGAGAGAGACAGAGAGATGACGGGGGGGGGGGNGGGCAGGACAGCGGTGGCGGGAGCAGGCCTGAGTCAGTCGCAGCGGGTGTTGGGCTTGGACTGTGACCGCGTTTCCAGGGTCTCCGCCGGGGAGTCCGCATGATTCGACCCCGGTGGCCGGGCGTCAGTGAGTGGGTGGGCTACTGACACCCGAAGCGGATTTGAGAAACTTCGGGCGCCGGAGGCGGGCAGTGCGCCCAAGTGCAGAGGAAGTGGAGACTTCCACTCCGGCGGGCGCCCTCCACGGAGCCCCGGGGGTCTGACACTGTGTCGGCCCTGAAGCTCTTGAAAACCGAATGGACAGAACTGTCGGCACCCTCTGCCCACGTGGAAGAGGTGGAGGCGGCGCGGCGGGTGTTTTACTTGCAGGAACCGCGCCGTTAGTGGCCCGCGCTCTCCCGGCTGCGCTCGGAAGTTGGAACGAATCTGGCGCCCCGACTGCGGAGATCTGAGCGGGCCTGGGGCTGGAGTGGACCTCTGGGGCAGCGGCGCGCGGCAGGGGGGGGGGGTGGGGGGGGCGGGGGGGGGGGGGGGGGGGACGAGAGCAAGTCTTCTGGGGCTTCCTATAAGGACACGAGTTCTGTGAGATCAAGCCCCCGCTCTCTGACCTTCTCACTTCCCAGATGAACACGCTAGGGTCTCCCCCGGGGGACTCTGCCCTCCCAGGCAGGGGGCCCGGGTTCAGGGCCTGATCAAGCAGCCAGATCCCACACGCCACCACGAGGACCGTGTGGTCAACAGCTAAAGACTCCGCGTGCCTCGACTGCAAGGTCGACGATCCCAGGAACAGCAAGAAACATGGGGCACCGCCAAATAAAGTCAACGTTAACGGAAGAAAACATCAACACTGGGGCTTAGGGCTTCCACCTAAGGATCTGGGGTGGGGGGCACGTGTATTCAGTCCGTGGCAGCAAGCCACATTCAAGACAAGATGACCAATTTTCCTTACGTAGAGACATCAGTAAGCCTTTCCCACGGATGTATGCGCAAAGGGTACCCACCAGGGTCAGCGCAAATGTCCAAGATGGACAACGAACAGCCCATATGACGAAGATACAGATTTATGCTGTTGCTGTAAATTGCGTTACTATTTTTTGTTTTCCTGTTATGGGTCCTCTAAATCCAGATGTGATTATAGTCAGAAGTAGAGCTTCCCATTAAAAAAAAAAAAAAGTCAATATAAAGTGGAAAAGCTTCCCTGGTGGTTGAGCAGCAAAGAATCCACCTTTCAATGCCCGAGATGTGAGTTCGATCCCTGGGATGGGAAGATCCCCTGGAGGAGGGCATGGCAGCCCACTCCAGTGTTCTGGCCTGGAGAATCCCATGGACAGAGGAGCCTGGCGGGCTACAGTCCATGGGGTTGTAAAGGGTCAGACATAGTGACTTAACAGCAAGAACAACAGCCTGTCTAATCAGGACACTAAGTGTCTCCTCATTTCGAGGGTTTGAGAGGTCCCTTTAGACGTCACTTACTACATCAGCAATGTATGACTAACTACCTATGAGTTAAATGAAAAAAAAAAAAGCTTGATTAAAAATGTAATTACTGGGATGGCCGAAAGACTATTTGCAGCTGAATGAGCACTTCGAGATGAAAAAAAGAATCTACTTCTTTTTAAAAGAAAGCAGAGCCTTTCATCCCGAGCAGTGATGAAGTAGGCTGTTCAAGAGAAAAATAAAAGAACTCCAGATTAAGAGCAAGAGCGGCCTGATCTGGTTTCTGGAGAAACTCCAGCCTCAAATCGAACACAGCCAATGCCATTTGGTGATAAAAGCTTGTTTTTTCTTTCCTTAGACGTCTACTATTTGACAACATCAAGAGGATCTGTCTCCCAGATCTAAGTGTTCACCAGCGAAATCTCTTTGAACACGGCAAGACAAATCTCCATCTATTTAATGCCTTTTCATCAAGTCATTTCTTTCTTTTTGTGTGTGTGCCGTAAATTCTAACTGCCAGAGGGACAAAGACGAATTCCAGCCCTGGTTTCTTACGTGTGATTTTTTTTTTCAGGGTGTGGTTGACCGGGATTGTGGCTGATGACATTTATGGACCAGTGAATAATATCCGATTGCTGATGTAACCTGCTCGTTAGAGGGGAAAGGACAGCAAGGTTTTCCTGCATTTGCCTTGTTGTTTGATCTCACCACTTTTGACGGACAGCAGTTGTCATGCAAAGACAGCATTGCTGTCTCCAGGATCCACTTCTCTGCACGTTTCCCCATGGATATCAAAGAGCTTCTGGAGTTCTAATCCACATGCCCATGCAGGAGACGGGGGTTCAGTCCCTGGAGATGGGAAGATCCCCTGGAGGAGGAAATGGCAACCCAGCCCAGTCTTCTTGCCTGGAGAATCCCATCAACAGAGGGAGCCTGGTGGGCTACAGACCATGCGATCGCAGAGAGTTGGACATGAGTAAAGCAACTGACCACACACAGAGGTAAAACATGCCTGGGAGGCCCCCCCTGGTGCCCCAAGGGTTAAGTATCTGCCTGCCACCGCAGGGGACAAGGTTCAATCGCTGGTCTGGGAAGATTCCACCTGCAAGTAGAGGAAAGTTCTTGCAAAGCAACCAAGACCCAGCGTCGCCACAAGTTAATTAAAAACATGAAAATATGCCAGCATTCTCAGAATCCACACCTACCTGATTTCCTCAACCATGACAGCTACTTAGAGTGCAGTCTGCCTCCTCCATCTCCCTGGTACCCCGATGCTGGGAAAGATTGAGGGCAAGGGGACGGCCGAGGATGAGATGACTGGATGGCATCACGGACTTGATGGACGTGAGTCTGAGTGAGCTCTGAAAGATGGTGATGAACAGGGAGGACTGGCGTGCTGTGATTCATGGGGTCACAAAGAGTCGGAGACGACTGAGCGACTGAACTGAACTGAACTGAGATAGCATATTCAAAAGCAGAGACATTACTTTGCCAACTAAAGTCCGTCTAGTCAAGGCTATGGTTTTTCCTGTGGTCATGTATGGATGTGAGGGTTGGACTGTGAAGAAGGCTGAGCATGGAAGAATTGATGCTTTTGAACTGTGGTGTTGGAGAAGACTCTTGAGAGTCCTTTGGACTGCAAGGAGATCCAACCAGTCCAATCTGAAGGATATGAGCCCTGGGATTTCTTTGGAAGGAATGATGCTGAAGCTGAAACTCCAGTACTTTGGGCACCTGATGGGAAGAGTTGACTCATTGGAAAAGACACTGATGCTGGGAGGGATTGGGGGCAGGAGGAGAAGGGGATGACAGAGGATGAGATGGCTGGATGGCATCACAGACTTGATGGACACTCGATGAACACTGGAGGAGGGGTTGCCATCCCCTCCCAACCCAGGGATTGACCCCATGACTCTTGCATTGCAGGCAGATTCTTCACCATTAGATACCGGGGAAGTAATGATGATGTTTATCATTGCTGCTGCTGCTGCTAAGTCCCTTCAGTCATGTCCAACTCTGTGTGACCCCATAGACAGCAGCCCACCAGGCTTCCCCATCCCTTGGACTCTCCAGGCAAGAACACTAGAGTGGGTTGCCACTTCATTCTCCAATGCATGAAAGTGAAAAGTGTAAGTGAAGTCAGTCAGTCATGTCTGACTCTTCGTGACCCCACGGACTGCAGCCTACCAGGCTCCGCTGTCCATGGGATTTTCCAGGCAAGAGTACAGAGTTTTAAATATTACATTTTAAAACTCATTTTAAAGCACCTTCGCTTCTCAGGAAATCAATCAAATATTCAGGAGAGATTAAAAACGTCGGAGGAGGAAGTAACATTTTTATCACACTGACGGATCTTTCTTTAAAAAACAGAATATACAATTTTTCATTTAACAATTAAGTTGTGACATAGTTTTCCCACAAGGATTTGAAGAAATAAGGTGTACAGAATATTGTGAATTTTAATTTCTGAGTATCAGAGGAGAGACCATTATGGAGCTTTTTACAATTGCAGATAAATGAAATGAAAAAGAAAGCATCTGTGAATACATCACTGAACAAGCAACTGCTGTTAAGTCATTTGTGTTTCTTTGTAGGCTTCTTTCAGTGGATATACGAGTTTTTAAAGTATTAAAAAACAAACAAACAAATACGAGGCTTCCCTGGTGGCTCAGTGGATAAGAACATACCGGCTAATGCAGGAGACACGGGTTCAGTCCCTGGTTCAGGGAGATCCCACATGCAGGGGAGTGACTAAGCTCCTGGGCCACAGCTTCTGAAGTCCACTTGCCATTAAAGCCTGTGCTTCGCAACAAGAGCAGCATTGAGTCCCAAGAGATGGCAGCACTTTCTATCCTGCCCCCGTGTTCACTGACTCAGCATGGAAAACACACCAAGCTAGGTCCACGATAATAATGCATTTAATGCTTTTCACGTAAACTTTTTCTGCAATCCTGTTTTCAGATGATGAATACCTGGCTTAGTGAGTACAGTGGAGGAGAAGATGGCAACCCACTCCAGTATTTTTGTCTGAAGAATTCCATGGACAGACAAGCCTGGTGGGCTAGAGTCTACTGAGTTGCAAAGAATCAAGACTAAAGAATCAAGGTGTTAGTCAACACCTAGTGGGATGAGATGGCTGGATGGCATGACTGACTCAATGATCTTGAGTCTGAGTGAACTCTGGGAGATGGTGATGGACAGGGAGGCCTGGTGTGCTGCGATTCATGGGGTCGTGAAGAGTTGGACACGACTGAGCAACAGAACTGAACCGAACCGTGAGTGAGTGCAAGAATCGTCAGTCGAGCAATGTATTTGCTAACTAACCAATTTTAGCAAATTAAAAGTCAATCCTACAGGAAATCAACCTGAATATTTATTGGAAGGACTGATGTTGAAGCTCCAATATTTTGGCCACCTGAGGCAAAGAGTCAAGTCACTGGAAAAGAGCCTGATGCTGGGAAAGATTGAAAGCAGGAGAAAAGGAGGGGAAACAGAGGATGAGATGGTTGGATGGCATCACCAACTCAATGGACATGAGTTTGAGTAAACTCCGGGAGTTGGTGATGGACAGGGAGGCCAGGCGTGCTGCAGTCCACGGGGTTGCAAAGAGTCAGACACGACTGAGCAACTGAACTGAACTGATATATTTATACACACACACACACAACTAAGTCATTTTGCTGTACAGAAAAATCCTAGTATGACCTCAAAAATGTATGTGAAATCAAAAACAAACACAATGTGAGAGATTCTCAACATACTGTTGACCAAAGATTCTTAACACATTATCAACACACCTTTTGTTAGCCAAACATTATTGACTAAATGCAGATGAATACATTCTTGGAGAGTGAGAAAATTAACATCACTGTGAGAAGGTGTTAGAGTTTAAAACTGATCATGTTTAAAACTGATACCATATGTAATGTTGTTCCCATCCACACTTTGCTCCACTTGAGTTCTGTACCAACCTTGTGCATATTATAAATATGAAATTACCAAAAAATGAGGCATTGTGAAGCTTTCAAGAGTTTTTTTGGTGACCTTTCTCATGCTTTCTCTGCCCGTCTGAGCAACAAATATAGTGGTGTCTCAGAAGACGATAGCTCTTCAGAACATAGTTCTGATTCAGATGATGCAAATGTTAGTCCAACACAAAGACGGAACCCGTTAGCGATGGATTCTGATATGGACCGTGAACAAGAAACAGAGGTTGATGGAGAAGGCTTTACAGGTGTGCCAGCTATAGTTACTGAAAGTGATAACAAGTGTTACTGAAGTAACAATTAATTTATGGCCAGCCAAAATAAAAAAATTGCCTGCCGCACACTTCAGTTTCTGCCTAAACACCCTAGTCGATAATGAGTTTACAGACATAAATGCTGTGTAAAAAACAAATGTGACTGGATTCGTTTGAGGAAATAAGCATTTAAATAATGTGATTTTATGATATCAGAAAAGTGAGCTTCATTTTCATGAAGTGTGATAATAAAACTACTGCCAGGGAGAAAAGTGAAGTGAAAGCCACTCAGTCGTTTCTGACTCTTTGCAACTCCGTGGACTATACAATCTGTGGAATTCTCCAGGCCAGGATACTGGAGTGGGTAGCCTTTCCCTTCTCCAGGGAATCTTCCAAACCCAGAGATGGAACCCAGGTCTTCCGCATCGCAGGTGGATTCTTTACCAGCCAAGCCACCAGGGAAGCCCAAGAATCCTGGAGTGGGTAGCCTCTCCCTTCTCCAGCGGATCCTCCCGACCCAGGAACTGAATCAGCGTCTCCGGCGTGGCTGGTAGATTCGTTACCAACTGAGCTACCAGGGCAGCCCCCAGGCAGGAAGGGGTCTTTTCCTTTTTGGAGATGGAGTACTAATGTATGTCAGGAATGAGATGCTATGATGCGTTTGCTTGACTTGGTTACAATCATGTTTCTGTAATAGACCATACCACACATCCATGCGTTCATACATGAACACTCTGTTTCTAGCCCGGAAGTGGTTCTCCCTCCAGTGGGCATTTTTTATTCTCTGTAGACATTTTTCTATGGGGCAGGGGCCCCATTCTACAGGTTTCCACGTGCCAGAGGCCACCAGGCATGCTGACCCCTCTACAATGCCCGGAACAGACTCACCCTTTATCTACCCATCCATCCAGCTATCCATCAGTCACCCGTCATCTTACATCATCTATCTCCCTACGGCAGTAGTTTGCAACCAGGCAAAATGTTCCTTCCCTAGACGGGCTGGGTGATGCCTACGGACATTTTTATAGTCACAGACGGGAGGACCTATCGGCACCTGGTGGACAGATACCAGGGACGCCGATCCAGACCCCTCAGCACACATGACGCCCTGGTAGCCCCACACGTGACAGCAAAGACTTTAGCACTCTAGTTATCTGTCTGGCCATCTCTGTATATCTACAGAGCTATGGTCTGTCTCTAGTATCTATTATAATTCCAGTATCATTTACCTGTTATCTACCACCTGCTAGCTCAGATGGTAACGAGTCTGCCTGCATTACAGGAGACATGTGTTCGATCTCCGGGTCAGGAAGATACCTTGGATAAGGGAATGGCTACCCACCCAGTATTCTTCCTGGAGAATTCCATGGACTGAGGAGCGTGGCCAGCTACAGTCCATGGGGCTGCAGAAACTCGATCATGACTCGGTGACTAACGCTTTTACTACCATCTAGGTATCTGTTTATCTATCTATGATCTATCTAATAATCAATCCACATACACATGTATGTATGTAGTAGCAATTATGGGGGAATGTTAACTTACTCGGAAACTATATGATGCCTCTTCAATGCAGTATTCCTTTGAGGTTTATCCAACTTTTTTTTTTTTATTCTTTTTATTTTTAATTTTTATTTGTACATTTTACTTTACAATACTGTATTGGTTTTGCCATACATTTCAGCAATTATCAAGGCAATACTTGGCTCCAGAAAAAAAAAAAAACACTTATAAAGCAACTTAGGTGGTCACTGAGAGAGGAACGGAATAAGATGTAATCACACACACACACACACACACACACACACACGGAAAGAATGGAACATTGCTCAAACCATAAAAAAGGATGGAATAATCCCTGGTGGCTCAGAGGTTAAAGCATCTGCCTCCAATGCGGGAGACCTGGGTTCGATCCCTGGGTTGGGAAGATGACCTGGAGAAGGAAACGGCAACCCACTCCAGTGTTCTTGCCTGGAGAATCCCATGGACGGAGGAGCCTGGTGGGCTGCAGTCCACGGGGTCGCAAAGAGTCGGACACGACTGAGTGACTTCACTACTACTTAATACCATCTGCAGCAACATGCATGGACAGAGAGATGGTCACACTAAATGAAGGCAGAAAGGGAAAGACAAATATCGTAGGATATCTCTTAGATGTGGAATCTAAAACACGACATAAATGAACTTATGTACAAAACAGAAGCAGACTCACACACGGGGACAACAGACTCGTGCTTGCCAAGGGTGGGGGCGGGGGTGTTGAGGACGCCTGGAGTGGGAGTTTGTAATTAGCAGACTGCAAGTTATGACATACAGGATGCGTAAAACATCAAGGTCCCATAGCAGAGCACAGGGAACTATATTCTATATCCTGTGGCTCAACCATCAAAGAAAAGAATATGAAAAAACAATGTGTCTATGTGTATAACTGAATGAATCACTTTGCGGTATAGCAGAAATTAACACAACACTCAAAAAATCAACACTAAAAGAAACACTTATAAAAAATATATGCCATGACGACAGAGTGTAAATACAGAGACCAGGAATAAGTGTCTGCTACCTCAGGAAAATCAGATTATTAGGGATAGCTGGCATGCTGAGCAAATAGGAAGCACCCCAGAAGCTCTGGATCTGGGGCAAACACCATTAAATAACCACAAAATAAAAGCTGCCACCTTGGTTTGTGCAAGTCAGGACATAGAACAAAGGTCCTATAAGAACTCCATACATATTTCCATCAAAGTGTGCCAGAAATAGGACCGGAGGAATGCTTCCAGGCCTCACCTTGAACAGACCTGCAGCAACGTGGAGCAGGAAAAGAAATAACTGGTATTGACTGGACTTTGGAAAAGCAATCTATGCCTTTTTTTTTTTTTTTTTGAGAGCACAGCTGAACCCAATTGAAGATATCTGATAGTTTCAGGAGAGAGAATAACGAAAGATTTTTTCTTAGAAAAAAAAAATTACAAAAGATCTAAACGTATTCAGAACTATAACACAAAGCGTAGATGAAAGCCTGTTTTTACTAGTACAGAAAAGAAATCCTAATTTGGAACAATTCTGTACGTTATATTGCTAAGCTGATAATTGGATGCGCTTAAGAGAAGGGTCGTGAAACAAGTGAGAGAAGTGCCTCAAGTTCCCAAGAGTAGGGACCTTCCCTGGAGGTCCAGTGGGTGAGAATCCGCCTTCCAGTGCAGGGGGTGTAGGTTCGATCCCTGGGTGGGCAACAAAGACCCCACATGATGTAGAGCACCTAAGACCCCCATGCCAGGACTACTGGGCCTGTGCTTTGGACCCTCTGTGCCACAACCAGAGAGGAACCCATGTGCCCCAAGGAAGACCCAGCGCAGTCAAATCAATCAGTCAAATCAAATAAATTAAAAATTGGAGAAGGAAATGGCAACCCCCTCCAGTATCCTTGCCTAGAGAATCCTGTGGACGCAGGAGCCTGGTGGGCTGCTGTCCAAAGGGTCGCACAGAGTTGCACACGACTGAAGTGACTTAGCATAGCATAGCAAGTGAAACTGGAGAAGGCAGTGGCACCCCACTCCAGCACTCTTGCCTGGAAAATTCCATGGATGGAGGAGGAGCCTGGAAGGCTGCAGTCCATGGGGTCGCTGAGGGTCGGACACGACTGAGCGACTTCAGTTTCCCTTTTCACTTTCATGCACTGGAGAAGGAAATGGCAACCCACTCCAGTGTTCTTGCCTGGAGAGTCCCAGGGACGGCGGAGCCTGGTGGGCTGCCGTCTATGGGGTCGCACAGAGTTGGACACGACTGAAGCGACTTAGCAGCAGCAAGTGAAACTGGAGATATTTCCAACATATGACTCTAAACCAGCGATTGAACTTCCATACATTCTGTTTATTTGGGTTTTCGAGGACTCTGGGTCAACTCTGATTGGGTAGCAACGTCTCCTGGCTTAAATGGCTACTGTGCATATTCATGTACTTATGCCATTTGGGAGTAAAAAACTGAACTATGCGACTTTTTATTAAAAAATGGACATAAGTGAAAAATCATGATTTGATTAAGGAGTCTACCCTGGTGGCTCAGCAGTAAAAAAATCAGCCTGCAGTGCAGGAGACCCAGGTTCACTCCCTGGGTTGGGATGATCCCCTGGAGAAGGGAATGGCAACCCACTCCAGTATTTTTGCCTGGAGAATCCCATGGACAGAGGAGCCTGGCGGGCTACAGTCCAGGGGGTTGCAAAGAGTCGGACACTGAAGCAACGTAACACACACACACTATGAGGAATCTCAGACATCTGCTCATAGGTATACAGCTGTCATACCAAGAAAAGTACATTGCCACCACTCAAAAAAAAAAAAATCACCTTCTACTCAATGTCCTTATTCTCAGAAGTAACCATAGGCATTGAACACTCTGGGTTAGCTCTGCCCCGTCTTTTTTTGTTTTAAGGCTCCAGCTGGATCTTTATTAGTCAAAATAAAAACCATTACAATCAACACATTTTTTACTAACGAGAAATAAGTTGCAGTCCATGGGGTTGCAAAGAGTCGGACATGACTAAGCAACTGAACTGAACTGAATTGATTCCTATAGCATAAAAAAGTTGTTTTGGGAGTCGATGAACTTCTGGAAAGAATTTTCTGCATCCTGCAGGTTGTGGATTATCTTGAAACACGTATGAATAGAAACATCCAGTGGACATTACGTTTTGCTCATCACTGAATGTGTCAGAATTCATCTACTTTGTATCTACAAACCAGTTTTCCCCTTGAAGTACTGAAAAGTATTTGACTATGTGAAAAATATTACAATCTGGTTGTCCATTTTCCCACTGAAGGACATGTGGGTGCTTTTATTTTGAGGCCATTGAGAAAAAAATATTTATTGAATTCATGAACAATCAACTTCTTTAAATTTTCTTATTTTGATCTGAAAAATTTTTTTATATGGACTGTTTTTAAAAGTTTTCAATGAATTCTGTGACCGTTTTGCTGTTGTTTTATGTTTTGGGATGTTGGGCATGAGGCATGCGGGATCATAGCTCCCTGACCAAGGACTGAACTGGAAGGTGAACAGGTAACCTCTGGACTAACAAAGGAGTCCCAAAACATTCTAACTTTGAGATGGAGACACATGACAAGCTCTGAAACGGATACAGAGTGGCTTGTATCTGACCCAGCTTGTGAAAGGATAATATCTCATTTACTATAGTACAGTATCAATACCAAGACCTTCAAATTGATACAATACTGTGTCAGCTAGACAACAGATCTTATTCAAATGTCACCACTTTCTACATGATAAAGCATTGTGTGTATGGGCAGGGGGTGGCTTCCCAGCGGGCTCAGTGCTAAAGAATCTGCCCGCCAATGCAGGAGATGTGAGTTCAATCCCTGAGCCAGGAAGATCCCCCGGAGGAGGGCTAGGGCAACCCACGACAGTATTCCTGCCTGGAGAATCCCACGGACAGAGGACCCTGGCAGTCTACAGTCTGTGGGGTCGCACACAGTCAGACACGACTGAAGGGTCTGAGCACACACATTCACGCGTGTGTTTATGTAGGAGAATCAACTTAGGATTTTGTTTGCTATTTCAATGAGTAATATTTCTTTTATCATTTTTTTCTTATTTTCCATTAAACTATTTTTTTTTTTTTAATGCTAGCTAGTTACAAAGAGTCAGATACAACTGAGTGACTTCCCTTTCACTTTTCACTTTCATGCATTGGAGAAGGAAATGGCAACCCACGCCAGTGTTCTTCCCTTGAGAATTCTAGGGATGGGGGAGCCTGGTGGGCTGCCGTCTACAGGGTCGCACAGAGTCAGACATGACTGATGTGACTTAGCAGCAGCAGCAGCAGGTAAAAAATTAGTGGACTTTACATATTTTTATATTTCTCTGAAAACATTTAAAGAAACATTTTCCTCCATGTCCTGCTTTGCTTACAAGCAGTACATTTTAACCCATTTTAATTTCAATTTAAGTTCAAGATACCTTGAAAATTTACCTAAGGACATTCTCTTTTGATCAAAATGAATTCTGAAGTGTGTTAGCTCCTAAATACATGGAGAGTTTCTTCAAATGCAGTGTTCATCATCTTCTCCTTTACTCCCACTGTGACCTATAATTAGGAATGAAATGTAAGAAAATATTTGATTCAAGCAAACAAACAAAAAAACCCCAGCAGAAACAAAGAATGCTATTTAAAATTTAAAGAGAGATTAGGAGAGAAATATGGAGAACATATATCCCAATTTTTGAAAAGCACCTGGCAAACTTTCAAGTGATAGTCTTATCAAGACTATGAAAACCTTTGAGCTTCATAACAGTGTGAACAAATTACAATGCAGCAGTTTGTGAATGATCTCCAGAAAGTGATGAGAAGTGTATTTTACAGCTTGTTATCAAGCTGCTGGAAAATCCTTAGGGTTGCAAAGAAAAGGTATTTTTCCCTGCTTTCCCCCCATTTCACATGACTATCTGCGGCTTGCATCAATCCAAAAAAGGCATGATCACTCCATAAAGTTTTAGCTTGCTTGGAGCAATATTTTACCTTCTTGAGAAAGCTGAAATGACCAGCCAAATTACAATGAAAATCAAACCAACAAAGGCTAAAAACCTGACTCTCATTTCCCAAAGGCAGGAGGGTAAAGTGCTCGTTTCACCGCTCATTAAATCTGGTTCATAGACGCGTGACATGAAGGAAAAAGGAGTTTAGTAGCATCTGGCGAGAGCAGAGCGTAGCCGGGGCATTGGATGTCTGTCATTCCAGTTAACACATTTCAAGATGACCACGGAGAAACCATCTAGTCAAAGCGAGGATTATTCGGGGAGTCATGTGTGGATGTGAGAGCTGGACCATAAAGAAGGCTGAGAGCCGAAGAATTGATGCTTTTGAACTGTGGTGCTGGAGAAGACTCTTGAGAGTCCCTTGGACTGCAAGGAGATCCAGCCAGTCCATCCTAAAGGAGACCAGTCCTGAATATTAATTGGAGGGACTGATGCTGAAGCTCCAATCCTTTGGCCACCTAATACGAAGAACTGACTCATTGGAAAAGACCCCGATGTTGGCAAAGATTGAAGGCAGGAGGAGAAGGGGGCGACAGAGGATAAGATGGTTGGATGGCATCACCAATCCAACAGACATGAGTCTGAGTGAACTCTGGGAGCCGGTGATGGACAGGGAGGCCTGGCATGCTGCAGTCCATGGGGTCGCAAAGAGTCAGACACGACTGAGTGACTGAACTGAACCGACTGAACGCTAACTATGGATCTTGAGGCCATTAGAACATCTCTATGGGAACTATACTTTTAATAAACTGGTACTCTTAGACAACGTGATTTAAGAAGCTAATCCAGGCCTCCCCTGGTGGGGTGAAGAATCTTCCTGCAAATCCTGCAACTAGAGAGTAGCTCCCATGTAGCAACAAAGACCCAGTGTTAAGCAAAACTAATCTAATCAATCCTCATAATTGAAAAAAAGAAAAGATGCAAATCTCTTTCTACTGCCTATGGAAGGGAATTCCACTGTCTTCCCAAGTTAAGGGACCAACAATTCAAAAGCTTTAGCAAAGGGAAAGATTGCAATTGAGTCCATGACTATTTGCCCTCCAGCGGACACGGCTGGCTGTGCAAAAGTCTTAGGTTCTACCTGAGCCATTTTCAGCCACAAAGCCATTGTTGGCCAATGGTCCAGAGTCTAGTTTTCTGACAAAGTTCAGAAATAACCAGCCATTTCCCCCTTTGTATTCAATTTATCTTCAGTGCCATTTTACTATGTAGGGTTCACTGGTAGCTCAGAGGGTAAGGAATCTGCCGGCAATGCTGGAGACCGTGATTTGATCCCTGGGGTCAGGAAGATCTCCTAGAGAAGGGAATGGCACCCACTCCAGTATTCTTGGTGCTTCCCTGGTGGTTCACTCAGTAAAGAATCTGCCTGCAATGCAGGAGACTGGGGTTCAGTCCTTGGGTGGGGAAGATCCCCCGGAGAAGGAAATGGCAACCCACTCCAGTATTCTTGCCTGGGAAATCCCAAGGACACTGGAGCCTGTTGGGCTACGGTCCATGAGGTCGCAAGAGTCGGACACAACTTTGAGACTAAAGCACCACCACCAGCAGCACCAGTATTCTTGCCTGAGAAATCTCATGGACAGAGGAGCCTGGTGGGCTACAGTCTATAGGGCCCCAAGAGTCCAACACAGCTGAGCAACTTTCACTTCGAGCACTGTCACAGATAGTGGGTGGGAAATGTAATCTTTACAGGGAGCCTAAAATCGACCTCTTATAAAAGCAAAGTGAAGAAACTGGAACATTGCACGGGCATGATCTTTACTACTGCATCTTAAAGGGCGTGGCCATCTAATCCCAAGCACCGTGCAAGGCAGAGTTTAAGGACAGCGTCGTACAATGCCAAAGGGGGATAATATTTCAAAATGCAAGCCGAGTCTTCCAAAAAATCACGTCAACACCCCCGGATCACATTTCTTTTGACAACTGTGTTTTTCTTTTCTCTCTGTCTCACTTGCTTTCTCTGCCTGCTTCCTTGCATCTCTCGAAGACGCTCTGTCTCTTGCGATCTTTCCTAAATAGAGCACTTAGTGATATTCTCTGTGATTGTTGGCCTCATTCTTTACAGATTCTGCTCAAAACAGCTACCCATCAGTCACAAAAAGCGGGCTTGGCACCTCCCTGGTGGTTCAGCGGTGAAGACTGTACATTCCCAGTAGAGAGGGCCCAGGTTTGCTCCCTTGTTGGTGAACTAGATCCTACACTCTGTGAGTAAAGCTTCTACACGCTGCAGCGAAGACCCAGCTCAGCCAAATAAACATAAAAAGGAGAAAAGAAAATGGGGGTGCTGGGCAACCCAGTTCTTTCCTCCACGGACATAATCCAAGCTGCATGAGACAGAGTCAACACAGTCTGCTCTGAGACATCTCTAACATAGCTATCCCTTCATCCTCCAATGCAGCAGCTTTGGGGTGTTCTTGTAAACTGATTAGGGTTTCTGGGTCAGGAAAGCCCCTGGAGGAGAAAATGGCAAACTGCCCCAGTATCCTTGCCTGGAGAATCCCACGGACAGAGGAACCTGGCAGGATACAGTCCCTGGGCTCCCAAAGAGGTGGACATGACTTGAATGACTTAGCATGCACGAATGCAAACAGGACTTCACAGTTCAGACTCTGGCATTTAGCGGGCTTCTGCTGAAGCACTATGCAAGTTTCTTTAACACCCAAGTGTGTTCCCTTTCACGTTTTATTGGATGAAGCGAAGCCCACACACTCTCTGCATGTCCTTCATCTTTACCTACTGTCCCCTTTGCGACCCAGGACCCACATTACCTTTAGTCACCATTGCTTCTGATGCTCTTCTTAGCTGTAACAATCTCTCAGTTTCCTTTGTTTTTGGAAGATCTTGAGACTGAAGAAGGACCTGGCAAATATTTTGTAGAATGCCTGTTCCTACTGTGCCAGGGTCCAGCCCCAGTGGATCCAGGGAGATTCGAAGGGGAGACGGCATAGGCGAGGAAAAAATTTATTTAGAAATATAAACAGAGATTAAGAAATAATAGTATAGTAGGAAAATTAGTGGAGAAAAGATGCTAAATAACTTGGTTTACGAGGGAAAGCCAATAAAATCTCAGGACAAGAGATTTGCACCATCTACGCTGGGCCACTGGTGCCCGTTTGAATATCGGAGAGTGCCCCGCCTTGGGCTCTGTCTCTCACAGAACTTAAAAGCCGGGGCAAGTAAGTAGACATGGCAAGCCTCCCACTCCAGATGGGAATTCAGCCAGAAAATGGAGTAAAGAGGAGACAACGGGGGAAACCAGTCCAGCGACTGGCCCAACCTCTACTGTCCAGAAAGGCCTTCTATACCTTTTTGATTGCACATAGAGATCAATGGATAATATAAAGTTATGCAGCATCAGCAGTTCTGACTCTTATCAAAACCAGGCTTTCTCTCCGCATACCTAGTTGTGTACAGAAGTCTTAGGTGATTTACATCATCTTCTGGCCAGAGGGCCAATTAACATTTTACAGCCTTTTTTCTGATAAGGGTTTGTCAACCAGAAGACTTATTTGTGTTGATCTTCCCCAAGTCTGGTGCCACTCTCAGAGAGCACTAAATAAAGTTACATTCTTACATAGCAAGGACACAAGAGGAGTGCACCGACATATAACAAAGAAAAGTCATTAACTCAAAAGTCTAGTGTTGCTAACATCAAAACTACCACATTCCTATTTCTATATTCCTATTACGTTGATTAATATCCTTCAACAGTGAAAACCCATCACCAATATGATTTTTAGTTTTTTAGAAAAGGCTCTGTATCTTTAAGATGCTTTAAGCTTTGTGCCTCTTGCGGTTGAGGGGCTATAAACAATCACAAGTTGTAAAAAGTCTCTAACTGTTAGGGAGCCATCAAGAGGCGTTTTAAGCCGAGACATTCTTTTCATATGCAGGAGACTGAAGCCCTGAGTTAACTTTTTCCAGAGAGTGTCAGAAGAGTGGAAAGCACAGAACAATAAAATCAGGCTGACTCTGTTTTTGAGGGGTAGATGTTCAGGAAAACTCAGGGGGAACCCCTGAAGCTCGAGCACGTCTTTGCGTTTTGTCTGGCTTCCTTCCTCATGACCATTGCGACGGGCGGGAGTCCTCGTGCTGGCTCCTGGCACTACTGGGATGTGTTTGAGGATATTCTCACGACTAGATTGGGTTATAGCTTTTTTTTTGGAAGAAAGACTTCATGACCGAACTACAGGTCTTACACTGGGGATACTGACAGACTATGCAGCTGAGGTCTTAGCTCTTAAGTTACTTTCTGCTTTCCTTGTTTTATCCACTGGAAGAGACTCACTCGCCACAGCCTGTCAGTAAGGAGTTAGAAATTCTATACCACATCAAGTGGGGAGTCATTACGTAAATTACTGGGAACTCTTTTGTGCCTGTGCGTTTAGCTTCACTAATCATATGATGAGATGGTTGGATGGCATCACCAACTCGATGGACATGAGTTTGAGCAAGCTCTGGGAGTTGGCGATGGATAGGGCCGCCTGGCCTGCTGCAGTCCATGGGGTCGTAAAGAGTTGGACACGACTCAGCAATTGAACAACAATCATGTATTTATATGTCTTAAACGTGGGTAACACCTACTACGATATGTCAACTCAGAAAAAATTATTCAGCACACGCCTGCATTCCTCTGATCTGTGTGGAAAAGTTAAGACATTTAAAACCAGAGTTCTAGAGACTTTCCTGGATATTCGAGGGTTAGGACTTTGCCTTTCAGTAGATGGGGGTTTGGGTTCAATCCCTGGTTGGAGAACCTAAGACCCCACATGGCTGGAGGCCAGAAAACCAGAACATAAGACAGGAGCAACGTTGTAACAGATTCAATAAAGGCTTTAAAAATGGTTCACATCAAAAGAAAAAAAATCTTAAAAAACCATGTGGGTGCTCAGTTGCTCAGTCAAACTCTTTGCAATTCTGTGGACTGTAGCCCACCAGGATCCTCTGTCCGTGGGACTCTCCAGGCAAGAAAACTGGAGTGGGTTGCCATGCCCTCCTCCAGGGGATCTTCCTGACCCAGGGATTGAACATATGTCTCCTGTGTCTCCTACATTGACAGGTGAGTTCTTTACCACTAGCACCACCAGGGAACCCCAGATACACACTAGACACTCCCAGTAATGTTTGTAACAATGGCACCAAGCATCCTGAAACCATACAAGATTAGAGGGGAGGGGAGATGTGATTCTTGGCTAGATGGTAAAGATATATGAGAACCACAGTTACTAGGGGGACCATCCCATCAGCGTCCCAAAGGGTCTTGTCTTTTACAAAGTCTCAGTTATCTTTCCACCCTCCTGGTGCTGTTGCTTCCCGTAGGCAACATGTTTAGGGTCACCAGATCTCACACACACACACACACACACACACACATCATAAAAATCAGTGAACTTTGAGACCCACAAGGTCAGAAATGCTACCTGTCAATAATCAGAAAGAATCCTACTAAGAAAGTGGGAAATCTAGACTGTGGGGCAATCTTGCACTTTTTTTTTTTTTTGGCTAATCATATACACATCTTTGATTCAGGAAATCAACCCTGAATATTCACGGGAAGGACTGGTGCTGAAGCTCCAATCCTTTGGCCACTTGATGCAAAGAGCCGACTCATGAGAAAAGACCCTGATGCTGGGAAAGATTGAGGGCGGGAGGAGAAGGGGACGACAGAGGATGAGATGGTTGGATGGCATCACCGACTCAATAGACATGGGTTTGGCCAGACTCCAGGAGTTGGTGATGGACAGGGAGGCCTGGCGTGCTGCAGTCCAGGAGGGTCGCAAAGAGTCAGACACGACTGAGCGACTGAATTGATGCCCATCTTTTATTGCCATTAGTAACATTGCTGGACACCCCCTGGTGGGTCCAGTGATTGAGAATTCGATTGCCAGTGCAGGGGACACAGGTTCAGTTCCTGGTCTGGGAAGATTACACATGTTGAGAAGCAGCTAAGCCTGTGTATCACAAGTTTAAAGCTTTGCTCTACATTCTGGGAGCCACTACAAGAGAAGCCTCTGAAATGAGAAGCCTACACATCCCAAGTAGAGAATAGCCCCTGCTCGCCACAAACTAGGGAAAGTCCACACGCAGCAATGAAGACCCATAGCAGCCAAAAAAATTTTTTTGATCAGTGCTTTTCTAAACAAATGAGGAACCTGCTTTCTCCTATGACATACTGCTGCCTGAAAGAACAGTGCTAATAATTAGACATTTTTTAAGTAGCTTCATGGAAGTCATTTTTCCCCAGCTGTTGAAAAAATTACATTAAGCAGCTCATTAAGCTAAAATGCCAAGGAGTTTTGCAAATATTTAGTTTGTGCATTCTCTCTGCCAAACACTGGGTTAACACCTCAGAGACCAAAAAAAAAAAAAAGCAATAATGTAACCTAGGGCACTTCCCCAGAGATAGTGGCTAAAACTCCATGCTCCCAAAGCACGCAGCTGGGGTTCAATCCAAACACAGGGTGCAAGTAAGACCCAGCACAGTCAAATAAATAGATAAAAATAAATGTTAATTTAAAACAAAATAATCTATCCTCTTTTATTCTAAGATGGCTTCTGATGTTCTCCGAATTTTTGTCATCAATGAGAATTAATGCTCAAGTTTTGCCCAACAGAGGTTATGAAGTCAATCCTCAGATCGAGTTCACCACATCATTCAGAGGGAGCTGAAATTCAAGGGAAGTTTAATTGCGTGTTTTCCAAAGAATACATGGCTCTTGGGGCAGGATCACTCTCACTTAGGTGGGAAGGAAAACAGAGTGGAATGTAATCTCTGAAGGACTTCCCTGGGATCTCAGAGGGTAAAGAATCTGCCTGCAATGCAGGAGACCTGGGTTTGATCTCTAGGTCAAGAGGAGGGCATGGCAACCCACTCTAGGATTCTTGCCTGGAGAAGCCCATGGACAGAGGAGCCTGGTGGGCTACAGTGCATGGGGTCACAAACATTCCTGTCCCAACAGCACCCCAGGTTAGAGGACTGAAGATGGTCCCTTCCGTGGCCCAGGGAACCTGGAGGCATGGCTATAGTCCTGCACCCACTACCCATTCCAGCATTTCATTCTTACAGGAAAGAAGGTCCCTGGCAAGTGGGCTTCCTTCCTGATTTGGCACGTGGGAATATCTTTTTGAGTTAAGTGGCAATTAGAGGAAGACACACAGAAACAGAGAGACTGAGAGACAGAGAGTGAGAAGGGAGAGGTTAACATATTACTCATAGTCCCCCCCCTCCTTTTTTTTTGCCACCTGGAAAGAACTTCTGGCTATCTCAGGACATTCACATTAAGAATGTGATTGTAATGGTCCTGATGAATCTATTTGCAGGGCAGCAGTGGAGAGACAGACTTGTTGGCACAGCAGGGTAAGGAGATGGTGGGACATCTATACACGACCTTGTGTGAAATAGACAGCTGGTGGGAGGCTGCTCTGCGGCACAGGGTTCTCAGCTCAGTGCTGTGATGACCTAGACGGGTGGATGGGGGTGGGCGGGAGGCTCCAGAGAGAGGAGATGTATGTATACATATTAGAAGCAGAGACATCACTTTGCCAACAAACGTCTGTCTAGTCAAGGCTATCGTTTTTCCAGTGGTCATGTGTGGATGTGAAAGTTTGACTATAAAGAAAGCTGAGCGCCGAAGAATGGATGCCTTTGAACTGTGATGTTGGAGAAGACTCTGGAGAGTCCCTTGGACTGCAAGGAGATGCAACCAGTCCATCCTAAAGGAGATCAGTCCTGGGTGTTCATTGGAAGGAATGATGCTGAAGCTGAAACTCCAATGCTTTGGCCACCTGATGCAAAGAGCTGACTCATTGGAAAAGACCCTAATGCTGGGAAAGATTGAGCGCATGAGGAAAAGGGGATGACAGAGGATGAGATGGTTGGATGGCATCACAGACTCAATGGACATGTATTTGAGTAAACTCTGGGAGTTGGTGATGTGCTAGGAGCCAGCACGGGAGATCCCACCCATGACAAGGTCATGCAGGACTCTAGGGAATCCCTGGGCCATCCAACCCATGACAAGGTCATACGGAAGAGTCGTGATGAGCAAGGCCTCAGGACTCGACGGACCCCCTGGACCTGCTCGAGCATCTACCCCCGAACCAGAATCTGTCTGTCTTACTATTTTACGTCTTTCACCAGCTCTTCTGACATTAGCAGGGGGCTGCCCTGAACACCTTTCTCTAGAAAGAGTTAACTTAGTGCTTTAGTTAATAAATCTCCTGGGCATGAAAGGAGTGTTTCCAACCCTCTGGTAGCATTCTAGATTACTCGGCAGATTTATCCAGACTCTTGTAACATCGTTGAGCCTATGCTTGCTGCCAAGTTCTCACATCCCTTATCCACTGTGTTCCTGGGAGTGCATACAGTCAGGATGTAGAAGAAACAAGTAATAGCCTAGCATTAGCAACTTTAGAGTTTGAGTTAATAAGTTCTTTCTTTGCTGTAACCTACTGAATCTTTGGTCCATAAAAATGTAACTCTGAACTTTAAGAGTGACGCAGGCTAAGAATTTAAGAAAAAACACTTTAAGGGAAAATCATTGTTCTGGCTGACCAACCTTTATCAAAGAGAGGTCATGGAATGTCAACAGGCCTCCGGAACAGAAGATGATGTGCGGAAGGGAACCTGATATGGATAAAAGAATGTTGAGTTGACTCTGCATTTTTCACCTTGCTGTATGTGTAACTCAGGGTATAAAAGCCCTGAGAAGAATAAAAGTAAATGGGCCTCGCTCACTGAAGGAGCTTGGTCACCCCGTGTCTCTTTCCTTATCTCTTTATCTATCGTTCTTCATTCGCTGACGTCATCCATCCTGAGGATATCCCTGGACTCTGCTGAGGCTGGACCTCGGCAGTGATGGACAGGGAGGCCTAGCATGCTGCAGTCTGTGGGGCTGCAAAGAGTTGGATGCAACTGAGCGACTGAACCAAACTGAATTGAACTGACGGCTGATTCCTGATGTTGGACAGGATAAACCGACACCACATTGTAAAGCAATTATCCTCCCATTAAAAATTTTTTTTAAAATTTAACTTTAAAGACACTGGCATGGACGTCCCTGCTGGTCCACTGGCTAAGAATCCGCCTGCCAGTGCAGGCAACAATCACTTTGATCCCTAGTTCAGGAAGATTCCGGGTGCCATGGCTCAACTAAGCCCATGCGGCATAACTACGGAGTCTGTGCTCCAGAGCCCATAGCCTGCAACAAGCGAGGCTACCACAGTGAGAAGCCAGGCCACCACAATTAGACAGTAGCCCCCGTTTGCTGGAACTAGAAAAACAAAAACACCTGCACAGCAATGAAGACCCAACACAGCTAAAATTAATATAAATTACTTTAAAAAGAAGCCATGACATGTACATTAGCACCCAAACTATGGAATACTTAAGGACCGATCTAGAGAAATAAGTGCCCCAAGATGTGTATGAGGGAAACTACAAAATCAGACAGGAAGAAAACCAAAGAGCTAAATCCATGGACAGATGCCCCACGTTCGTGGGTAGACGATCTCGATACTGCCAAGCTGTCAGTTCGTTTCACTTTGATCTGCAGATCTAAAGCAATCCCAGGGGAAATTTCAACAAATCCTATTTTGTGGACATCAGTTTTGTTGTTGTTCAGTCACTAAGTCATGTCCAAGTCTTTGCGATCCCATAGACTACAGCGTGCCAGACTTCCCTGTCCTTCACTATCTCTTGGAGTTTTCTCAAACTCACGCCCGTCGAGCCGGTGATGCCATCCAACCATCTCATCCTCTGTCGTCCCCTTCTCCTCCTCCCCTCAATCTTTCCCAGCATCAGAGTCTTTTCCAGTGAGTCAGCTCTTCGCATCAGGTGGCCAAAGGATTGGAGCCTCAGCTTTAGCGTCAGTCTTTCCAATGAACACTCAGAACTGATTTCCTTTAGGATGGACTGGTTGGATCTCCTTGCAATGAAAGAGACTCTCAAGAGTCTTTTCCAACACCACAGTTCAAAAGCATTGTTGATGATGCTAAAGTTAATATCACTGAGTTTATCCACATCTCACCAGACTTTCTCCCAGATAATTCCAAATCCAGAATCAGATTTTACTTTTTCCTTTCCTTCTTTTCTTTCCTTCCCCTGCCCCCTTTTCCCCCTATAAAGAAGCAACATTTTGTTTCTTTTTGGGGGGCACAAAACCTTCTTCCCCTAAATATATCCATGGATTTCTCCGAAACTTAATTCCAGAATCTGCCTCCCAGAACTCACATACTCACAGAGAACTCCTGTCTGTCTTTAACACTTAAGCATCTACAAATCTCTATACCAGGGGTTAGCAAACTATTTCTATAAAGGATCAGGTATTAACAGTACCTCTTTTAAGCTTCACAGGTAAGGCTGTCTGTGTTAATTTTTTGAAAGTTTTTAGCACTTTTTTGAGGTCAAACTTACATACCATATGATTCACCCATTCTCAGGTACAGTTCAGTGCTTTTTTAAAGTTAATCTATATCACCGTCTAGTCTTCACTATTTAAATCCAGCTGACTTCCCTGGGAGCTCAGACAGTAAAGCATCTGCCTACAAGCCGGGAGACCCGGGTTCAATCCCTGGGTTGGGAAGATCTGGAGAAGGAAATGGTAACCCACTCCAGTATTCTTGCCTGGAAAATCCCATGGACTGAGAAGCCTAGTAGGCTATAGGCCACGGGGTCACAAAGAGTTGGATATGACTGAGCGACTTCACTTTCACTTTTCACATTTACATCCCTTTAAAAAGTCCTCTCGTGCCCATATTCAGGCAATTGCCCTTCCAACTCAGGCAACTGCTATTCTCTAGGCGGAAAAAAAAATGCCTTTGCCTACATGTCAAATGAATGGAATCATATACTTTTTTTTTTTTTTTGCCTAGTATACTGTTTTTATGGTTCATTCAGCTGTAACACGTCCCTATGACTTGCTCTTTTCTTTGTGGAATAGGATTCAATTAGATGGATATACCACAGTGTAATTCATACAGTGATGGACATTTGGGATTTTTTTCCAGCTTCTAGCTGTCAGGAAGAATGCTTTGAACATTGTTCAAAAAGTATAAATGGGCAGTTAGAAGATGAATAAGTTCTGGGGAACTGATGCCCAGTGCTAGGGTGAGAGTAACCAACACTGTATTGTATTACTTGAAAGCTACTACAAAGTTGCTGTTGTCCAACTGCCAGGCTTCCCGGTCCTTCACCATCTTCTGGGGCTACCTTTAAAAAAATAAATAAATGGAGGTGGTGGAGGGCTTAGGAAATGCTATGATGCAAATCGTCTTGCAACATATAAATGTATCAAATCGTTAAACTGTGCAACTTAACCTTACACAATGTGGCATGTCCGACAAATCACAAAAGTTAACTCTCATGTGTCAGTGCAGACATCCATGGACAACGTGAGCATGAATGAGTGTAGCTCTGTTCCAATAAAACTTTATTTGCAAAAGCAAGACAGGGGCCATATTTGTCCAAAGGGCCGTTTAACTGTCTTGCCCCTAGCTGTTAGCCACATTCTCGAGTGCCTGGAAATAGGAAGCCGTACAGCCATGCCATATGCATTTATCTGTTAATGCCTCTCTCTTCACATAACCTTCAATCCTGTTAGGGCAAGATAGTGTTTTGTTGGATAATTTTCTAATGCCTTGCTAGTTCCTAACACAACAGGCACAGAATAAATAGCTGTTAAATGCATGCCTGAGTTTACTTAATTGTGTTCAACTCTTTACAACCCCATGGACTGTAGCCCGCCAGGCTCCTCTGTCCATGGGGATCCTTCAGGCAAGAATACTGGAGTGGGTTGCCATTCCCTTCTCCAGGGGATCTTCCCAACCCAGGGATCGAACCCAGGTCTCCCTCTTTACAGGGAGGTTCTTTACTGCCTGAGCCAGCAGGGAAGCCCCAATAACTGAATAAGTCATACTCATTAAGCCCAAGAAATAGAACTATGCCTAATTATCAGAATTTGATTCAACACTCATGATGGCAGAACTCTGACGATAAAACAATCGACAACGCAAAAGGATTCTTCTTTTTGAGCTATATTTCTTTCACAAGGATTTAGAGTCATTCGATACGATTTCGTTGGTGAATTATGTCTCTCTCTCCAATGTAAAGGTTTTCTTCTTTTTGTTCAGAGGCAAAGTCATGTCAGGCTCTTTGCAACCCCGTGGATTGAGGCAGGCAAACTGTTAAATTTTCCAGTTACTCTAAGGCATTCTAGAAAATAATTTGCATGTGCAGAACACCATCAGAAAAGAAATACTGTTAAAACTATCTTGATGTTTACAAGGAATAGATAACAGGAATGCCACTGGGTTTAAACGACATTTTCCCAGGAACTTACGAGATGATGAAGGCAATGAATTTAAGCATTAGCTGTCATTATTAACATTCCCTTCATCTCTAATATGGTTAATTTAGGGACTTTCTACAGCGACGTATTCCCAAGCCAAAACAATTTCTTTTTAAGAATATATTCCAAATGCCAGATGCATAATTCTTTTTTGGAAATATACTCCTGACAAAGCGATGGAATGCTCTTGCCATTCCGAATAGCTTTTGAAGCCCCAGCTCAGACCTTAAAAGGACTGACTCAGGGCTCAGATAAACGCAATAAAACTGGATTGAATTAAGAAAATGATACCCAGAAGGGAAAATAAGGCTGCCTGTGAATAAGTATATGTTACACAGTGGGTGACTCTTGGTCAAGAAGTGTAATTTATACTCTGTATCAACTTGCTTTTATGGCATTTTTTAAAGTTCAAGGTTACAGGCAGATTCCTACATAAGCAGCCCCAATTCTCCATCCTTTCTAATCCGTGCTATCGTGCTAATAATTCATGGCAATATTCGGAATGAAGGTCTTTATTTTGAGGTATAAATGGGTTGATGACATAATTTAGCAGTCATTCGGGGACAGGTCTGTGGGTGGAAGGAATGAGTAATAATTGTATGGAGCACTTATCACAATTTAGGGTCTGCAAGAATGAAGGTTAAGTAAAACCAACCTGTCCTCACGTTAGAAAGCTATGAATATGATAATAAACTGGTATTACATAAAAAAAGGCATGCATGCTAGCTGTGTCTCTTTGTCAACTCATGGACTGTAGCTCACCAAGCTCCTGTGTCCATGGGATATTTCAGGCAAGAGTGCTGGACTGGGTTGCCATTTCCTTCTCCAGGGGATCTTCCCAACCCAGGGATCAGACCCGAGTTGTGTCAGTTATTTACCCACTGAGCCACTGGGGAGCCCACATAAAATAATGCCTCCAGAATAGCACTGAGAAGGTTAGGGAAAAGAAAGATAACAAAAAAGGCGTTTGGGGAAGAATGGATACATGTATAGGTATGGCTGAATCCCTTCGGTGATCAGCTGAAACCATCACAGCTGTTGAAAATCAGCTGTTGTTTAGTCACCCAGTCGTGTTTGACTCTTTGCGACCCCATGGACTGGAGCCCACCAGGCTACTCTGCCCATGGGATTCTCCAGGCTAGGATACTGCCGTGGTCTGCCACTTCCTCCTCCAGGGATTAAACCTGCCATCTCCAGCGTTGCACCACTGAGACAGCTGGGCTTCTCACTACTCGGCTATACCTCAGCATAAAATACAAAATTAAAAAGAAAATAAGACACCTGTGAAGGGTTGTCTATCAACTGTTCAGAGATAATGAAACAACGTGTCTACAAATTGAGTCAACAAACCAAAAAATAAAGAAAATCGCTGAACAGCTTCAAAGTGCCAGGAGAACTGCCAGTCCCACTCCTGGGCATATATACAGAGAAGAACATGAACTGAAAGCATGCAAGTACTCCGGTGTTCACTGCAGCACTGTTTACAATACCCTAGATATGGAAGCAACCTCAACACCCTTCAGCTGAGGAATGGATAAAGATGTGGTTCAGTTCAGCTCAGTCGCTCAGTCGTGTCCAACTCTTTGCGACCCCATGAATCGCAGCACGCCAGGCCTCCCTGTCCATCACCAGCTCCCGGAGTTCACTCAGACTCACGTCCATCAAGTCCGTGATACCATCCAGCCATCTCATCCTCTGTCGTCCGCTTCTCCTCTTGCCTTCAATCTTTCCCAGCATCAGGGTCTTTTCCAATGAGTCAGCTCTTCGAATCAGTTAACCAGAGTATTGGCGTTTCAGCTTCAACATCAGTGCTTCCAATGAATATTCAAGATTGATCTCCTTTAGGATGGACTGGTTGGAACTCTTTGCAGTCCAAGGGACCCTCAAGAGTCTTCTCCAACACCACACAGTTCAAAAGCATCAATTCTACGTGTATACAATGGAATACCACTCAGCCACAAAAATGAAATAATGTCATTTGAAGCTGCACAGATGGGCTCAGAGATGGTCACACCAAGTGACGTCAGACAGAAAGACAAAGGTCACATGATACCACTTATATGTCGAGTCTAAGTGTACACATGGACTCATTTATCAAACAGAAATAGAGTCACAGACGTAGAAAACAAATGTCTGGTTACCAGGGGGATAGTGGTGTGGAGGGGAGGGATAAATGGGAGACTGGGGTTAGCATACACATACCCCTTCAGTTTTGCCTGACTCTTTGTGACCCCATGGACTGCAGCACCCCAGGCTTCCGTGTCCATCACCAACTGCCGGAGCTTGCTCAAACTCATGTCCATCACATCAGTGATGCCATCCAACCATCTCATCCTCTGTTGTCCCTTCTCCTCCTGCCCTCAGTCTTTCCCAGAATCGGGGTCTTTTCCAGTAACTTCAAATCTACACATTTCCTTCTTAATTTACAAACATTATTTGGGATTAGTATATATGGGCAACTAACTTGATGTCGGATATGGGGTTGGAAGTTAATATCCAACACAATGGAAGCAAATAAGAACCTGGACCACTGAGCTGACATTGTTCTTCCAGGCTGGCAGTTCTTATCAGAGCTACTTAATTGGAACTGCTAACCTAATTATTGGAGAAGGCAATGGCACCCCACTCCAGTATTCTTGCCTGGAGAATCCCAGGGACAGGGGAGCCTGGTGGGCTGCCGTCTATGGGGTCGCACAGAGTTGGACACGACTGAAGCGACTTAGCAGCAGCAGCAGCAACCTAATTATTATTGTTGTTGTTTAAAGTCACTCAGTCGTGTCCGACTCTTTGCAACCCCATGGGCTGTAGCCCACCAGGCTCCCCTGTGCGTGGGATTTCCCAGGCAAGGATACTGGAGCGACTGTCTTCTCTATTGCCGCTACTATAATATATAAGACAGATAACTAGTCAGGACCTCCTGTACAGCACAGGGAACTCTACTGTATATTCTGTAATGCCCTATATGGGAAATGAATCTGGAAAACGGAATAAATGTATATAGATATATAAAAGTGACTCACTTTGCTGTATACCTGAAACTTACACGATGTTGTAAATCAACTATCCTCCAATAAATATTAAAAAAAAATAAAAATAAAGAAGAGCCATGCCTTTTGCAAGGAGAAAACTTACAGCCTCAGACCTACCAGAGGTACGCTGCCTTGTGCTATCAGGACACTGTTTATTAGAATCACATGCAGGGAAAATGCCACGTGCAAACATGGGTTTCAAGTGGATTGGTGAGTTGAAATGTGCTGCAGGCAAGAATAATGGTGACAGTCTTTATTTGAACAGTGATGACGGCTCTCTGAGACCGACATAATCCGCCCCCTGCCATCTTTTCCTCTCAAATGGCTGTATTCATCATTTCCCAAAGAAAAAGCCACAGAGAAGATATTTCTTCAGTGAATCCTCAGTTCAAATATTAAAAAAAAAATCACAAAGAAAACCATTGATAAATTTTAAAGGGCATGGGGCTTCCTTTGACAAGTGTGGAATTTTCTTTCTCCGTGGGTCAGATGACTTCTTTGGCGAGGCACCGTGATTCAGTCTGTACGAGGTATAGAAAGGTACACGCATTTCTACACAATAATCTCCTGTCAGAATGGGGAATGCTGTCCAGTTTCACAGGATTTCTAGTTTCCGCTAAGAAGATTCTGGAAAGAGCTCACGAGCAGTGACCTCAATCAATATGATCTCAACAGGCAGCCTGGCCATCAGCCACGTGCATTAGCTAAGAGCAGTCGGCCAGAGGATGATGATCAGACAGAAGGAAGGTATAAAGAAATGAAATGCCCGAGTCACTCTAGAGGGGAGAATTAACTGCCCAAGACAATGTCACCTCGTAGTTGATCTAGACTTCATTTCCATTATTCAGTCAGACTTGAGGGTTCCTATACAAGATGAGAAGATAAAATACCCTTGCTTTTTTCTTTTATTGTCTCATATCTTTCTGTTATTATGCCACCTGAGTAAATCTTCTTACCAAGTGGCAGGCTTCGTATTATTTATACCATGTACAGTATTTTATGCTTCTGCTTATGGTAGCATCACTTCACACTGTCTAGCGTGATAGCGCAGTGTGTTATCTCAATTTAAAAGGCAGTGTGTGTGCAGCGTAGATGACTCAATATAAAAAAAACAGCTCTGTTAAAAATTGGGGCTTCCCTCAGAGCTCAGTTGGTAAAGAATCTGCCTGCAATGCAGGAGACCCCGGCTTGATTCCTAGATCGGGAAGATCCGCTGGAGAAGGGATAGGCGACCCGCTCCAGGATTCCTGGGCTTCCATAGTGGTGGGCAAAAGACCTCTTTCTCCAAAGAAGACATACAGATGCACAGGAGGGCCATGAAAAGATGCTTCGCATCACTAGTTATTAGAGAAACGCAAATCAAAACAACAATGAGGTTATCAACTCCCACAGGTCAGAATGGCCATCATCAAAAAATCTACAAACAATAAATGCTGCAGAGGGTGTGGAGAAGAGGGAACCCTCCTACCCTGCTGGTGGGAAAGTGAACTGAGTTAGCCCCTGTGGAGCACAGCATGGAGGTTCCTTTGAAAACCGAGCTAGCATGTGACTCAACAATCCCCTCCTGGCCATATAGTCAGACAACAATATAAACCAAAACGACACAGGAACCCCAGTGTTCATAGCAGCCCTATTCACAACAGCCAGGGCATGCAAACAGCCTGTCTACTGAGCGATGCATGCCCAAATAAGAGATGTTACACGTACACAGTGGAATAGGGGTCGGCCATGAACAAGACTGAAATAATGCCGTCTGCAAAAGCATGGACTTCGAGACTGTCATACTGAGTGAGGTCAGTCACCCGGAGATAGACAAGTATATAATATCACGTAGACGTGAATGGCACCCCACTCCAGTACTCTGGCCTGGAAAATCCCACGGCGGAGGAGCCTGGCAGGCTGCAGTCCACGAGGTCGCTAAGAGTCGGACACGACTGAGCACCTGAGTGGAAGGATTATAATACTCAAATCTGGAACTTCCCTCGTGGTCCAAGGGCTGAGACCCTGAGCGCCCAATACATGGGACTCGGGTTCCATCCCTGCTCAGGGAAATAGATCCCACACGATGCTATTAAGAGTGTGCATGTCACAGCAGAATCAAAGAAACCAGTGCCAAAATTGCAGCTTTGAATTGTGTCTGCAGTTATCTCTGGATCCAAGTTAACTCCTTAGATTTTATAAATGGCACCAAGGTTAAGTAAAGGGTATAGTTCAAGAAAGCTGAGTGAAAGCAAACTCCCATTACCCCGTTTCCTGTCAAAATCCACACAATCAGAAAAAAAAAAAAAAAAAACTTAAAAAGTCTCTTTGGAAAACAGTTACACATGCTTGGTTCAATTACTGAGATCTGTTTATCTTTGCAAAGATCCGTGTTTTCTATCTTGGCACCAATACTGGGCTGATAATTTAAGTTAAACCATGGCTGAGGACGGGGACTTCAAGTGTATTTAAACACTTTGTTTTCTGGATACCGCAAACATCCTGACACTAGCTGGCTAACTGGTTTTCTCGCCAGCTTGAACAGCACACACATTACTAACATTGTAACCTAAACAAAAAAGCAAAACAAATGAAAAAAAAAAAAAAAACCAAAGCACCACAACAGAAGGTTTTAAATTAGGGGTGGGGGCAGAAATCAAGAAACTTTAAACTTGCATTCCATCAAGGAAAGCCTAATCATTTCACCATGCAAAGTGGATCTAAACAGGGAATACGAACCATTTGTTTTCATGAAGAGTAATGAAGCTCTTTAAATTCAGATTTATGGAATCGTGTGGAAAATGTGTCCTTGCCTTCACCTCCTGTGACGGCAATCACCATTTTTCATGGTAAAAAAAAAAAAAAAAAAGAAAGAGTTGTCATCTGTCTTAATTCAACACAGAGACGGTGGGAAGGTATTCAGTCTCTGGATACTTCCAAAAATGTGAATGGCCACTTCCTGTTACTCACGTTTTATGGAAATCAGTAGAGCCTGGATAAGATGAGAAAAGGAAATAGGATGAGATTGCACCAGACACACTTTTGACCTTGGGGTGCCGAGGGTACTCAACATTTCCAGCGTTCATCCGTTATTATAAACACGAGTCACATTCCATATTTTCATCCAAAGATGAAAAGCCAGCATTTTTCCCTTTCAAGCTGAATGCATTACTAGATGCTTGTGTGTGAGTGTGTGTGTGTGTGGTTTTTTTTTTCCTGTGCTTTTAGAATTTCACTGCTGTCCATGACTCCAATTTTTATTTCTCAGGAGACAAAGAATGAGTTGTCTCCATACTCAGCCTTTTTTTCTCTACATCTGAGACTCAGTCAAGGAATATGTATATTCAAGTATCCAATAAAGTAAAAAAAGTATCCAATAATGTCAAAAACCCTGGAAGATCTTTGGCAACAAGTTCTGCTCCTGAGCAACACTGGAGAGGTGAGCAGTCTGCTGTTTGAGAACTGTATCCTGACCAGGAGAAAGAGAACCTCAGAAGCTGAGTACAGTTTTTCCAGTAGTCATGTAAGGATGTGAGAGTTGGACGATAAAGAAAACTGAGCACCAAAGAATGGATGCTTTTGAACTGTGGTGTTGGAGAAGACTCTTGAGAGTCCCTTGGACTGCAAGGAGATCCAACCAGTCCATCCTAAAGGAGATCAGTTCAGTTCAGTTCAGTTGCTCAGTCGTGTCTGACTCTTTGCGACCCCATGAATCGCAGCACGCCAGGCCTCCTTGTCCATCACAAAATCCCAGAGTTCACTCAGATTCACGTCCATCGAGTCCGTGATGCCATCCAGCCATCTCACCCTCTGTCGTCCCCTTCTCCTCCTGCCCCCAATCCCTCCCAGCATCAGGGTCTTTTCCAATGAGTCAACTCTTCGCATGAGGTGGCCAAAGTACTGGAGTTTCAGCTTTAGCATCATTCCTTCCAAAGAAATCCCAGGGCTGATCTCCTTCAGAATGGACTGGTTGGATCTCCTTGCAGTCCAAGGGACTCTCAAGAGTCTTCTCCAACACCACAGTTCAGTCCTGAATAATTGGAAGGACTGATGCTGAAGCTGAAACTCCAATCCTTTGGCCACCTGATGCAAAGAACTGACTCATTGGAACAGACCCTGCTGCTGGGAAAGATTGAAGGCAGGAGGAGAAGGGGCCGGCAGAAGATGAGATGGCTGGATGGCATCACCAGCTCGATGGACATGAATTTGAGCAAGCTCTGGAAGACGGACAGAGAGACCTGGCATGCTGCAGTCCATGGGGCTGAAAAGAGTCGGACACAACTAAGCAATGGAGTAACAGTCAGGTAGAATTTACGGCATATTCACAAAAAGTAGCAACCCCAATAAACTGAACATCAGTAACAGAATTTATTAAGCCTCCAACATTGTACAGGTATGATTGAAAGGAATGTGTTCCTTTTAATGGGAGGTATTATGCCTTAGTGAATTTAATGCTATAAAATGTAAGGAGAAACTGAAGATTCTAAGCTCTCACACAATGATGAGAGAATCTGAGAGGTGGTGAATTCACCTTTCTCCTGCTTGCTTATCTATCTAGATTCTGACTTTGCTATTTTCTACTCCTATTTATTAGAGGACACTATGGGTCTTATGGAGAGGGCAATGGCACCCCACTCCAGTACTCTTGCCTGGAAAATTCTATGGACGGAGGAGTCTGGTGGGCTGCAGTCCATGGGGTCGCTAAGAGTCAGATACGACTGAGCATCTTCCCTTTTACTTTTCACTTTCATGCATTGGAGAAGGAAATGGCAGCCCACTCCAGTGCTCTTGCCTGGAGAATCCCAGGAACGAGGGAGCCTCGTGGTCTGCCGTCTATGAGGTCGCACAGAGTCGGACATGACTGAAGCGACTTAGCAGCAGCAGCAGCAGCAATGAGTCTTAGCTCAGACATGAGATATTTGAAGCCCATACAAAACTGAGGGCTTCCCTGGTGGCTCAGTGATAAAGAATCTGTCTGCCAACGCAGGAGACACAGGTTTGATCCCTGGGTTGGGAAGATTCCCTGGAGGAGGGCATGACAACCCACTCCGGTATTCCTGCCTGGAGAATCCCATGGATGGGGAGTCTGGAGGGCTAGTACATGGGGTCACAAACGAGTCAGACACAGCTGAGTGAGTTTCATTTCTCACTGCAACAACAACCTGGAGAGTCATAAATTAATGATAAAATTGCCCTTTTTCTGATGTAGCCACATTCCTGAAAGGAAAATGTTAGTCTCTCAGTCGTGTCTAACTCTTTGGGACCCTATGGACTGCAGCCCACCAGGCTCCTTTGTCCATAGAATTCTCCAGATGAGAATACTGGAGTGGGTTGTCATTGCCTTCTCCAGGGAGCCAAATTCTTAAGCATTTCTAATTCTCCTCTCTTTGTCAGATGGTTTCGTTCAAGCTCTTTTTTCTTGTCCTGGGAGATCAGGTTATGCTACAAGCAGTACTAGTCACTGTTATCTCAAGGCCACTAAAATTTCCTGTGGAATTAAAGGGAACACAATTTCCGTGGAAGATAACATTTTGATGTGCAATTTAGGAGACAATGTTCTTTGCTGCAACACACTGGAGTTTTTTTTTTTTTAATCAAATGGCTTCTTTCTTTCTACAAATTTATATCTTTTCTTTGAGCAAAACTTCATAAAATAAAGTCTATTTTACGGAAAAACTGACCTTTGATTGCAAAAACTCTCAATCTCTATGGAAGCTAAATTTTTTAAAGATGCTTTTATATTTTTTGGCTGTGCCACATGGCATGTGGGAATCTTCAGTTCACTAACAGAGATGGAACCGAGCCCTTCAGAAGTGCAAATGTTAGTCGCTCAGTCGTGTCCAACTCTCTGCGACCCCATGGACTGTAGCCCACCAGGCTCCTCTGTCCATGGGATTCTCCAGGCAAGAATATTGGAGTGGGCTGCCGCTCCCTTCTGCAGGGGATCTTCCTGACACAGGGATTGAACCCAAGTCTCCAGCACTGCAGGCAGATTCTTTACTATCTGAGCCACAATGGAAGCCCGAGCCCCTTGGAGTCACTGTCACTCAATCTGTGTGTGATGGGCGTATCCTAGGAAACTGGAAACACAGAGCCTTAACCACTGGGCAACCTGCAAAGCCCCTAACATACTTCTAAGATGGTTTCTTTATCTTGAGTTCATGGCTACCACACTCACTGTCCCCGCTAAATTCCAGCAAAGAAATCTTTATCTTCTTATAAACCTGAATAGTTTTTGCTGGAGGCAGCTGCCAAGAATTCACGGAGAATCAAACACAAGACCACTATTTAAAAGGAAGACGTAATGAATTACCGAAGGACAGCAACGACTAGTTCCTTGAACTGAACTGAATCTTCTCCCCTTTCTAACTGACAGGAAGTTTCATTATCTGAAAACACTCTCTGGAAGGTGGGCTGTACTGTATTATCACTTAAAGGGACCGATGGAAAACTGAACCAGCCTATAACCCGCAGATGGCTAAAAACTTGTTTTTATATAAAACGGTTGTGTGCAAACTAAATTTAATTTTCTTAGATCAGCACCGGATGGATTTTTGTCTTCTCGGGGACACAGACATCCTGATGACCCCTGCTGTCTTTTGAGTCTGAGCTTCAGCCATTTATTTCTCCATCACCTCCTTTCTCAGCAGCCAGATTTCACAGGAAAACAGAGTTAATGTTCCCTGAATTAATGACTGAGACTCTGAAAGCATCCATCACAGCTTTGGTGGGGACAGGGGTGAGGGAGAACATGAATGAGCTAAACCACCAGTCATTCCCGACAACGCTCTGTGGGTCAGTGTTACTCTTTGCGACCCCATGGACTGTAGCCCACCAGGCCCCTCTGTCCACTGGAATTCTCCAGGCAAGAATACTGGAGTGGGTTGCCATGCCCTCCTCCATGGGGTCCTTTCAACTGAGAGCCAAAGAATTGATGCTTTTGAACTGTGCTGTTGGAGAAGACTCTTGAGAGCCCCTTGGACTGCAAGGAGACCCAACCCAGTCCATTCTAAAGGAGGTCAGTCCTGAATATTCATTGGAAGGACTGAGGCTGATGCTGAAACTCCAATTGTTTGGCCACAGCATGCGAAGAGTTGTATTATTAGAAAAGATCCTGATGCTGGGAAAGATTGAAGGTGGGAGAAGGGGATGACAGAGGATGAGATGGTTGGATGGCATCACTGACTCAATGGACATGAATTTGAGCAAGCTCCGGGAGTTGGTGATGGACACGGAAGCCTGGCGTGCTGCAGTCTATGGAACTGGACAGGACTTAATGATCGTACAACACAACTTCTTTCAATAATGGATTTTTATCATCAGTGGGAGATACGCATTCATGCCCATCTTTCCAAGCTCCTTTATTTATTCCGCTTTGTTAAATGTTTGCACATTTCAGACCTTCCCCCGAGATACTTTGCAGGATTCCTGTTCCTGTCCCCCCCCCAAAATAATAAAGTTGCTTTGAAACATTCTTTTTAGGAGATTTGGTCGAATGCTTTTGTTCATTTGTTTTTTGGTGATTTAGCTTCTCTGCAGTAGCCCCAAAACAAAGTCTCAGCTTCTGATTCACTTGTCAAATTTTCTTCCTACCCCAGGATGAGAAGCAAGACAGTAATGGGAAAAATCTATATATAAATAGTGCCAAAGACGCAGTCATGGTTTCCAGGGTACCAAGCAACTATGGTATCTAAAGTTATGAGAAGTCCAGAGAATGTCCTGACCAAGGGCTCTTGGGTTTATCAGGGGACAGTGTTATAGGCGAAGGCCAGGGTTCCCTGTAAATGCAGAAAGAGAGATGTTCCCAGCACCGCTTTTCTTTTTTTTTTTTTTGATTTATTATTTTTTAAAATTGAAGGATAATAGGTTTATAGAATTTTGCTGTTTTCTGTCAAATCTCAACAAGAATCAGCCATAGGTATACATATGTCCCCTCCCTGTTGAACCTTTCTCCCCACCCCGCCCCCTGCTCTAGGTTGATACAGAGCCCCTGTTTGAGTTCCCTGAGACCCAGAACAAATTCCTGTTGGCTCTCTATGTTACATATGGTGATGAAAGTTTCCAGGTTGCTCTTTCCATTCATTTCACCCTCTCCTCCCCTCTCCCCAGGTCCATAAGTCTATTCTCCTACTTAGCATAGCTTTAAAAAAAAAAATTACTTTAATATTTTTTGTAATGGGGCGAGGGAGAGAAAAGAGAAAGACAAGCAGCATATCACTCATGGGCAGAATCTAAAATATGACGCAAATGAATTTATTTACAAAATACAATGACTGAGATATAGAAAACAGGCTTAATGGTCACCAGAGGATAAAGGGCAGGGCAGGGGTAAACTAGGCACTTGAATTCATAAATATAAAACTACTATAGATAATAGTAATTTATATAATAATGTAATACTATAGAATAATAATGCAGTATCAATTCTAATAATGTATAATCAATAAGGAGTTACTCTTTAGGACAGGAAACTCTACTCAGGATCTTATAATACCCTGTAAAGGGTGAGAATTTTTAAAAAAGAATATATTTGTGCATATCCATGTATCTGTGTATATCACAGAATTACTTTGCTGTACACGGGAAACACGTTGTAAACCAACTGTAATTTTTTTTTAAGAAAGATACATGTACTTCAATATATGTATTAATATACCTATGACTCATTCACGTGGATATCAAAAGGCAGGAGATATATTTAATAGTATACTTATGGCTGATTCCTGTTGGTGTATGGCAAAAACTAACACAGGATCGTAAAGCAATTATCCTCCAATTAAAAATATTCTAAAAATTTAAAGTTTTTTTTTTTTTTGAGGTGGACCATTTTTAAAGACTTCATTAAATCTTTTATAACACTGCTTCTGTTTTCTCTTTTGGTTTATGGCTGCATGTCATGTGACATCTTAGCTCCCCAACCAGGGATTGAACTTGCAATGTCTGAACTGGAAAATAACAATCACTCAGTCGTATCCAACTTGCTGTGACCCAATGGACTGTACAGTGCATGGAATTCTGGAGCCCCCTCCCTGACCCGGGGATCAAACCCAGGTCTCCTACACTGCAGGCGTATTCTTCTTTACCAGCTGAGCTACGAGGGAAGCCCTCTGAATTTGAAGGTGAGCTCGTAACCACTGGCCCACCATGGGAGACCCCTGAGCATGGCTTTTAAAACATGCTCTGCCTGTTACTCTGGATAATAACCATTGTCCTGCATGGAGCCCTATGCTAGGCGCGCCAAAACGTCTAGAATGGGATCTTCTAGAATGGGATGAAACCACGTCCTGCTTGTCCAGCTGTCCTCCTCAACTTCCTGTCCAAGCTGGCTGCTCTGCTGCGAAAAGAACCTCACGAGAGTCGTCTCTTTAAAGTGTGGACTTTTGGTGACTGGTCAGGTGAAATCTAAGGGGACGACCCTGCTGTTGAACTGACAGCCGATGAAAAGGGTCAGCGTGTCTAAGGAAGTTCTTCTACAATTCGGCAATTGACCGGGTGGGTCACACCAGGGTTTGACCTTCAGTTTCTCCTCATGTTACAGGATGGTTGGGACTAACAGGAGCCTGAAGCTGGGAGAAGAAACCAAGAGGTGTCTTTCTTCCTCTTTGCTGCCCCAGCGTGGACGTTGGTTCTGGTGGGTCATGTTTATCATGCAACTCAGAGACACCAGGAGGGCCAGCCAAGAGTTTCCTTGAGCCCGTCCTTCGGGTCTGTCCTTATCCTGGGAATGGCAGCATTCTTCTGTGGATGTTGGCCCACACCTTCATGATCTCCAATCAGTGCTTTCAGCTATGAAGCATCTCTCTGATCAATTCTTTTTAAAAAAAATCAAATCCCTCTACTGAGATCCCTGATGGTTCAGCAGATAAATCAGCAGCTTACCAACGCAGGAGAAGTTGGTGTGATCCCAGGGCTAGAAAGATCCCCTGGAGAAGGGAATTGCAACCCATGCCAGTATTCTTTCCCGGAGAATCCCATGGACAGAGGAGCATGGTGGGATACAGTCCATGAGGTTGCAAAGACTTGGACACAAGTTAGCACTCAAGCAGCTACTGAGATGCACAGTTGGGTTTTCAAAATCCTGAATGGACCTGTACTTTTACAGACGCCTTGAAAGGTAAGTTACCAATACCAGTGGTGCAAGTGCTTCAAGAACTATTATACTTGGTAAGTCTGTAGTAAGATTTTATATATACACACACATATAGCCTGTATAAATTGCATATATATATATATATATATATATAGCTGTGCACATATATGCAAGTTGCAACTCAAATTTCTTTTTTAAAGGCTATTCACAGACATTTTTTCCAAAGAATACAGACAGCGAACATGTATCTTCAAGAACTCTTACACAAGCATGTCAGTAGGATTTTATAGTGAGTGAGTGAAGTCGCTCAGTCGTGTCTGACTCTTTGCGACCCCATGGACTGTAGCCTATCAGGCTCCTCCCTCCATGGGATTCTCCAGGCAAGAGTACTGGAGTCGGTTGCCATTTCCTTCTCCAGGTTATACATACACACACGTGCATATGTATGCAATTTATACAGGCTGTATCTGTCTACATATATGTAAATGGCAACTCAAAAATTTCTTTTTGAAAAACTATTCATGGACCTTTTTTTTCTAAAGAAGACATACAGATAGCTAACATGTACATGAAAGGACACTCACCATCACTAGTCATCAGGGAAATACAAATCAGAACCACACCTGTGGGAATGGCCATCAGGAAAAAGAGCACAAATCAGTGTCAGAAAGTATGCGGAATAAGGGAACACTTGTATACTATGGAGGTTCCTCAGAAAACAAAAAATGGAGCTACCATATGATCCAATAATGTGACTCCTGGGTATTTATGCAAAGAAAAACAAAAACTTACTCAAAAAGATACATGTACCCCAATGCTCAAAGCAACACCATTCATAATAGGTAAGATTTGGAAGTAACCCAAATGTCCACTGACACATGTTGGATAATGAAGATGTGGTTCATATACACAATGGAATATTACTCAGCCTTGAGAAGGAATGCCAATTTCAGCAGCATGATAGACATAGAGTATCACACTAAGTGAGGTTGCTGCTAAGTCACTTCAGTCATGTCCGACTCTGTGCAAACCCATAGATGGCAGCCCACCAGGCTCCCCCGTCCATGGGATTCTACAGGCAAGAACACTGGAGTGGATTGCCATTGCCTTCTCCAATGCATAAAAAGTAAACAGTGAAAGTGAAGTCGTTCAGTCATGTCCGAGTCTTCACAACCCCATGGACTGCAGCCCACCAGGGTCCTCCGTCCATGGGATTCTACAGGCAAGAACACTGGAGTGGGTTGCCATTGCCTTCTCCAATGCATAAAAAGTAAACAGTGAAAGTGAAGTCGTTCAGTCGTGTCCGAGTCTTCACAACCCTATAGACGGCAGCCCACCAGGCTCCCCCTGTCCCTGGGATTCTCCAGGCAAGAACACTGCAGTGGGCTGCCATTTCCTTCTCCAACGCATGAAAGTGAAAAGTGAAAGTGAAGTCGCTCAGTCGTGTCTGACTCAGCGACCCCATGGACTACAGCCCACCAGGCTCCTCCATCCATGGGAGTTTCCAGGCAAGAGTACTGGAGTGGGGTGCCATTGCCTTCTCCGCATGTACACACTACTATACATAAGTTAGGTAATCAACATGCATCTGTTATATAGCATAAGTAACTATAATATACTATAATAACCGATATGGGAAGAGAATCTGAAAAAGAATAGTTCCATGTATGTGTGTAACTGTATCACTTGGCTGTACACTTGAAACTAAGACAGCATTGTAAATCAACTATGCTTCAATTAAAAAAAAAAAAAGATACATGCACTTCAGTGTTCACAGGAGCACTATTGACAGCAGACGAGACATGGAGACAAAGCTCCTGTCTTCTAAGAGGGGAATGGGTCGAGACGGGGTGCACGTATGCGGTGGAATACTACTCGGCCGTGAAAAATGAACAAAAGTTAGCCACTTTCAGCAGCCGGCATCTACTTGGGGGCCATTATGCCGAGTGAAGTAAGTCCAAGAGAAAGACAAACGCTGTATATGATAGCGTGTAAATGTGGCACCTAAACAATTCAGCCAGCTAGTGAATTTCACAAAAAAAGAAACAGACTTCACAGGTAGAGAGAAACTACTTGATCCCAGCATGGAGAGGGACGGAGCCGGCAATAGGAGGGGATTAGGAGATACAGACTAATGCATGGGAAATAAACAAGCTACAAGCCTATACTGTATGGCACAGGGGACACAGCCAATATTTTACATTAAATATAAATTACCATGTCACTATGGAATAACATATACTTACTATATATACTTGCAAGTATGACATACACTTACTCTACAGTAGTCTATATATTACTGTAGTGTACATTACTATATATACACATATACATAGGGATTCTCAGTCTTAATATATTTATAGTTAATATACGTCTGTATTTATAGTAATAGATACTATAATAAAAATAAAATACAGACGTATATTAACTATAAATATATTAAAACTGAGAATCGCTATGCTGTCCATGTGAAACATATTGATAATATTGTAAATCAGTTTATAATATTTTTTTACAAAAAAAGTAACGAAAGAAATATAAAGGTCAGATTACAAAGCTGAGAATTCACAGTACGGATATTGTTCACAGATTTCAAGTTTGCATGGACTTACATCCAGATGAGTAGGAAAAGAAACAGATTAAATACGAGCAAATATTTGAAAAAAAATCTTAATGAGTACAGTGCAATACATATGTGAGAATCAAGAGTGGTAAATTTGTGGAGCAATACAGTAAGCCAATAAACCTGAGCTGAATCAACATAACTAAATGCAGACTATTTATGCTTATCCCAGTTTAAAGTGAAAGTGAAGTCACTCAGTCGTGTCCGACTCTTTGCGATCCCATGGCCATGGGATTCTCCAGGCAGGAATACTGGAGTGGGTTGCCATTTTTGGGTGGGAACAAAACTGACGAGAACAAAGTTGGAGGTTTTCAGTTAATTTTAAGACTTACTTCGGGGACTTCTCTGGTGGTGCAGGGGCTAAGAATCCATCTGCCAATGGAGGGGACACAGGTTCGATCCCCAGTCCAGGAAGATTCCACATGTCTTGGAACAAGGAAGGCCACGCCACACAGCTCCGGGTGCCTGCACTCTGCAGAGAGAGAAGTCAGCACAATGAGAAGGCTGCCCTCCTCAACGACAGAGTTGTCTGTATGCTTGCACTCTGTTCTCCATAACTCCCCGCTGCCCGCCACTGGAGAAAGACCACATGCAGAAATAAACACTCAGCACCCCCCAAAGCAAATCTGTACAGAGACTTAGAGTAATCAGGGCGTCTGCACAGAGAGCTCAGGGATGGAGCCACCCCGTTCATGGGCTCACTTCTCTTCCACAAAGGCACTGAGCCAGCTTTACGGAGAAATATCCTTTATGAAAATACGAATAGATAAAACATTTCATACATATGTAAAGGTACTTAACGTATATCTGTCTCTTCACTGAGAAGTACATGCTAACGTGAATGAATGAGGTTTCCACCCATTCCATTTCACTGATGGAAATATCTTGTTGCTGGACCAGGGATGCAAAAACATTGAGGGATGCATGCTCTCTCTGATTGAAGACCTGTTGTTCAAGAAAGGGAGTCGAGCACCCAACCCAGGAGTCTCTGCTGGGGACCCAGGTGCAAGACTAGGGCCCCTGGGGTCGGAGGAGGGGGGGGGAGAGCCGCTTTGAGAAGACTGGTTGGGGAGGGTTACTGCAGAAGGGTTAATGCTGAACTTGGTGTTGGTGCTGAACTTGGCACGCTGAAATAGTAACCAGATTCAGTGTTCAATACACTTCCTGTGGGGACTTGCCTGGTGGCTCAGGGGTAAAGTCTGCCTGCAATGCAGGAGGCCCAGGTTCGATTCCTGAGCTGGGAAGATCCCCTGGAGGAGGGCATGGCAACCCACTCCAGTATTCTTGCCTGGAGAATCCCATGGACAGAGGAGCCTGGCGGGCGACAGTTCATGGGGTTGCAAAGAGTCAGACACGACTTAGGGACTAAATAACAATACTTTTTGTGGCAAAGCAACAGTTGCTCAAAGCTGAAATCAAAATCTGCTTTCTATTTGTTGTGTAGAAGAAGAGCGACCCTCAGTTTCCATTTCTTTTAGGTGGAACGGTTTTAGGTTCGCAGCAACACTGAGAGGAAAGTATAAAGAATTCCCATATAATCTCATCTGCCCCCACACAAACACAGTCTCCTCCCTCCCCCCATTATCAACATCCCCCTTTCAGATGAAACTTTTATTACAATGGATGAGCGAGCCTACCTTAACATGCTATCATCACCTCGAGTCCACAGTTTACATTAGGCTTTGCTCTTAATGCTGTCCATTCTATAAGTTTAGACAAATTTGTAACAGCATGTATTTGCACCCAGAGTATTGGGCAGACCTTGTCGTAAGAAGCCATGAAGACCTGTTACAGAGGAGATGTAAGTGGAAAGGATAAAACGTCCTGCTGGGAGGTCTAAGGGCTTCCCTGGTGGCTCAGCTGGTAAAGAATCCACCTGCCATGTGGGAGGCCTGGGTTCGATCTCTGGGTCAGAAAGATCCGCTGGAGAAGGGAAAGGCTACCCACTCCAGCATTCTGGTCTGGAGTGCCGGTTCCAGCCGGCAGAGTCGAGCAGGTCCTGCAAAGGGGGCAACACAGCTAAGAAAGAAAGAAGCAAAGCAAAGAATGGGGTCGAGAGGATCAGGTGCAGCAGGCCTCAGAGCAAGCCTACATACACTGGCCCCGGCTTTATTTCAAATGCAGCTTTTTATATGTTTTTCAAGCAAGAAAACAGAACAATAAATTCTTTCTGAATTACATAAACATCTCGAGTTTGTCAGCCGACTTCGTGAGTTCCCATGCCACGCATCCTGTTGTTTCTATTAAGATCCTCCAGCAATACTTATGATAAAGGTCTGTGTGCATAAGCAACAAGTCAAGGACCCAGACGTCTGCTTGAGATGCAGCCAAGAAACACAGGGGTGGCGGGACAGAAAGCTATGTTTGTACTAAACAAACCCTTATGATAAGGCAGCTCCCAGAGCTATGTCTTGAGAACAAGACCCCTTTCCCAGGGCAGCTCCCCGCACTGGAGAATTCCATGGACTACAGTCAACAGGGTTGCAAAGAGTTGGAGACAACTGTTGGACTTTCACTAGAATCACTAACAAGTCTTCACCTGAACTATCATGAGAGAGAGTCACAAAAGAAGGTGAGAAGGTGAGAGTCAGAGATAGAAAACAGAAGAGAAAGGAAAAATGAGAGCTCTGTGACGAACTGTGGTGCTGCAGAAGACTCTTGAGAGGCCCTTGGTCTGCAAGGAGATCCAACCAGTCCATTCTGAAGGAAATCAGCCCTGGGGTTTCTTTGGAAGGAATGATGCTAAAGCTGAAACTCCAGTACTTTGGCCACCTCATGCAAAGAGTTGACTCATTGGAAAAGACTCTGATGCTGGGAGGGATTGGGGGCAGGAGGAGAAGGGGACGACCGAGGATGAAATGGCTGGATGGCATCACGGACTCGATGGACGTGAGTCTGAGTGAACTCCGGGAGATGGTGATGGACAGGGAGGCCTGGCGTGCTGCCGTCCACGGGGTCGCAAAGAGTTGGACACAACTGAGCGACTGAACTGAACTGCGGACTCTAGAGTCCAACTATGGACTCTAGAAAGACATTACTGAGGAACCTATTTGCAGGGCAGCACTGGAGAAGGAAATGGCAGCCCACTCCAGTGTTCTTGCCTGGAGAATCCCAGGGACGGGGGAGCCTGGTGGGCTGCCTCTCGGGTCACACAGTTGGACACGACTGAAGCAACTTAGCAGCAGCAACAGAGGCAGTGGAGATAGACTTAAGAGATCAGACTTGTGGACACAGCAGGAGGAGGAGAGGGTTGGATGCATGGAGAAAGTTATATGTAAACAGAAACATCAACATCTGCAAAACAGAGGGAGGAATTTGCTCTGTGACAGAGGAAACTCAAGCCTGGGCTCCATGACCACCTAGAGGGCTGGGCTGGGGTGGGAGGTGGGAGGGAGATTCATGAGAGGGGAACATGTATATACCTATGTCTGATTCATATGGATGGATGGCAGACACCAAACACATTAATGTCAAGCCATTATCCTCCAGCTACAACAGAACTGAATTAATTAAAAAGGTGGTGAAACAAGGCAGGCATGTCAAAGAGGTCACTACAAAAAAAAAAAAAAAAGACTTCTATATTTGCTCCAATATTTTGAAAATTTAAAATAATCTTCATTACATTTACCCAAACACACCTCTCTAATTTCATCCTTTCTGTTTATAATGGTACCTCCCCCATCTTCTAGAGAAGAAATCAGGAACCCATTCCAGGATTCTTGCCTGGAAAATTCCACAGATAGAGTCGGCCACGACAGGGCACCCCATCTTGGTCAAAGTTTTCAAAACTATGTAATGGTCTTGTCTATTTCTGCATTTTTGTAGCACCCATTTAATAATCAACCCCTTACCCAAATGTAACACATGCTTTCTTTTCATCCTTTATATTCTTATGATCCCGCCTAGATTTTTTCCAATAGTAAATGTGTATTTACACTCCTGTCTTATAATCACTCAGCTCCTTGAAATTAAAATCCACTGTATTAAAGTACACTTTGCATTTGCTCAAAGTGCCAAGAGAATCTCATCTATTCAAGAATTTTCCCACCCAGTACCAGAGGTTCAGACTTAAACTAGCCTGTGGCCTTTGCACAGCCCAGCTCCAAAATGCTAACTGGAAGCAATTTCTTCCTCTCCAGTATCTTTTAAACATCCATCCAGAGGGGAAAATTATTAGGACAGGAAAAAAAATAACAGAGATTTGTAAGAAGCTGTGATTTCATAACCACATCCTCTTGTGTTCTAAGAAGCTCACTGGCTGAAAAATATGAAAAAGGATCATGGGGACTGGAAAACTAAGAAAACACAGCGTATCACAATGGCACAAAAGGGCAGTTTAGACAACCCTAAAAGGAAATGTTCCCCACGGATTTTCAGTGAAAAGGTCAAAATTGGGTTTTTTGTATTTTTGTATGTTTCTTTCTGAGTAAACATGCTTCTTCTTTTTTTTTTTTAACCTTATAAATGGTTCCCTGGGATGGGGAGATCCCCTGGAAGAGGAAATGGCAACCCACTCCAGTATTCTTACTGGCTTCACTGGTGGCTCAGATGGTAAAGAATCTGTCTTCAATGCAGAAGACCGGAGTTCGATCCCTGTGTCAGGAAGATGTCCTGGAGAAGGGAAGGGCAATCCACTTCGAGTATTCTAGCCTGGGGAATCCCGTGGACAGGGAAGCCTAGCTGTCTACAGTCCATGGGGTCGCAGAGAGTCAGACACGACTGAGTGACTGAGCCGTCAGATATATCGCCATATATATATAAAGAGTCAGTATAATAGCATATATATTTAAACACAAAACCAATCACAGATTCTAAGATGAAATAAAGGACAAACGGGGCTTCCACGTTTTTCTCATTCCGCACCTTATTGCATTTTAACATTTCCTTTTCCAGAATGAGTTATTGAACCTCAAATAAACTGTCTCAAGGATCAGCAATTGAGCCTCGGGGGAGAGGTACCCTTCCTCCACCAGCGTTTATTCATTTTCCATTTTCAGTCTAGGAGTTCTTGTCTCAGCTTTTATTAACTTGGAGATGGCTGCAGCACATGAAATGTAATTTGTCACAAGTTAGTATGAAACAAGCCGATCCTTTCAAGATGGAGAACCAGCTGCTAATCCAAGGGGTTGATGAACTCCTGCTAATGCTTATGGCTGCCTTCTCAGGAGCGTCCGAAGCAAGATTTTATTTTAAATCCAATTCCCCAACCGTCGGACGGAGAAGGCAATGGCACCTCACTCCAGTACTCTTGTCTGGAAAATCCCATGGACAGAGGAGCCTGGTGGGCTGCAGTCCATGGGGTCGCTAAGAGTCGGACACGACTGAGCAACTTCACTTTCACTTTTCACTTTCCTGCATTGGAGAAGGCAATGGCAACCCACTCCAGTGTTCTTGCCTGGAGAATCCCAGGGACGGGAGAGCCTGGTGGGCTGCCATCTATGGGGTCGCAGAGTCGGATACGACTGAAGTGACTTAGTAGCAGCAACCACCGTCGGAGAGGTAAACTTGGGGAGAAACCAACTCAGCTTGTAAAAGAAATTTAAAATAATATTAACATCTGAGCACTCCAGCCAGAGGGGAGAAAAAGAGATGAGAGAGAAGAGAATTAGCAAGCAGCAACCCCCAGGAGACAGAAAGAGAGGTGTGTGTGCTCAGGCGTGTCCGACTCTCAGCGACCCCATGGACTGTAGCCCACCAGGCTCCTCTGTCCATGGGATTCCCCAGGCAAGAATACTGGAGTGGGTTGTCATGCCTTCTCCAGGGGATCTTCCCGAACCCAGGGCTCCAGCCTGTGTCCCTGCATCTCCTGAATTGCCAGGCAGGTTCTCTACCAGCGGAGCCATCACCTTGTATTTATAAAGAGGGGTCTGGTGGCCCACTCGCAACCTGTGTGTGGAACTGGGGGTGGGGGGTGGGGTCATCACTGGCAACCAGTTCAAGTTGGTTCTGAGACTTTCTATCTGAAACACCAGCAGCTCCCAAGGGTTAAGGTCTCAGCCCTTCCAGCCTCTCCCTGGCCCCCACCACCGATTCAGACGCCAGCCCGAGGTTCAAGCTGTGACCAACGCTTTTCCAAGCATCTGCCTAAAGGTGACACCCCCCCAAGCCCGCCCCAGCGGAGCTCAGAACTCACCGAAACCTTTCACTCGGTAGCGGACCCATCTGCGCCACGAGGAAGGAGAAAACTCACAGGGTTAGGAGGAAGGATGCTCAGAGAAGGTGTAAGAGAGTCTATGTGGCCCTTCCAAGCTGCCCTGGGACCTCGGGCTGGAAGCTCCCCACCTCCCTTGCCTTTTCTGCTTTAAGGAGGCTTTTCTGCCCTGCTGTGATCAATAGAGTCATTAACCAATGGGGGTAGATGTGGCCTCTCCCCTCCCCGGAGGCCCAAGGGGTGGGGTTGCACGTCCCAAGTCTCCGGCCACCTGGGTGGTTGCCCTGGCAACCAACCCCCATCCCCCAGGTGATGTTGGCTGAATCCTGAAGGCACCTCATTAAGGTAACAAAAGACCCCTTAAGAATCAAGCGCAGAAAATTCTAAGGAACTTTGTTAGGAAGCAGAAACTAGGATGAAGACCAAATATGTACCCCTTGTTCTAAATCACAGAATCACCGTATTTTTGCTCTGAATCCTCCTCTTCCAAAGCTCATAAGGTTGCATTCAGACAAAAGGTATTTATTAAAACTAAAAACCAAAAGCCTGGGGATCCCCTGGTGGCTCAGTGGTCAAGAATCTGCCTGTGAACCCGCCCTTATGGCAGAAAGCACAGAGGAACTAAAGAGCCTCTTGATGAAGGTGAAAGAGGAGAGTGAAAAAAGTCGGTTTAAAAACTCAACATTCAGAAACTAAAGATCATGGCATTGGGTCCCATCCCTTCACGGCAAATAGATGGGGAAACAATGGAAACAGTGACAGACTTTATTTTGGGGGGCTCCAAAATCAATGCAGATGGTGACTGCAGCCATGAAATTAAAAGACACTTGCTCCTTGGAAGAAAAAGCTATGACTAACCTAGACAGCATATTAAAAAGCAGAGACATTACTTTGCCGACACGTTGACTAGTCTGTCTAGTCAAAGCTATGGTTTTTCCAGTAGTTAGGTGAAACAAGGCAGGCATGTCAAAGAGGTCACTACAAAAAAAAAAAAAAAAGACTTCTATATTTGCTCCAATATTTTGAAAATTTAAAATAATCTTCATTACATTTACCCAAACACACCTCTCTAATTTCATCCTTTCTGTTTATAATGGTACCTCCCCCATCTTCTAGAGAAGAAATCAGGAACCCATTCCAGGATTCTTGCCTGGAAAATTCCACAGATAGAGTCGGCCACGACAGGGCACCCCATCTTGGTCAAAGTTTTCAAAACTATGTAATGGTCTTGTCTATTTCTGCATTTTTGTAGCACCCATTTAATAATCAACCCCTTACCCAAATGTAACACATGCTTTCTTTTCATCCTTTATATTCTTATGATCCCGCCTAGATTTTTTCCAATAGTAAATGTGTATTTACACTCCTGTCTTATAATCACTCAGCTCCTTGAAATTAAAATCCACTGTATTAAAGTACACTTTGCATTTGCTCAAAGTGCCAAGAGAATCTCATCTATTCAAGAATTTTCCCACCCAGTACCAGAGGTTCAGACTTAAACTAGCCTGTGGCCTTTGCACAGCCCAGCTCCAAAATGCTAACTGGAAGCAATTTCTTCCTCTCCAGTATCTTTTAAACATCCATCCAGAGGGGAAAATTATTAGGACAGGAAAAAAAATAACAGAGATTTGTAAGAAGCTGTGATTTCATAACCACATCCTCTTGTGTTCTAAGAAGCTCACTGGCTGAAAAATATGAAAAAGGATCATGGGGACTGGAAAACTAAGAAAACACAGCGTATCACAATGGCACAAAAGGGCAGTTTAGACAACCCTAAAAGGAAATGTTCCCCACGGATTTTCAGTGAAAAGGTCAAAATTGGGTTTTTTGTATTTTTGTATGTTTCTTTCTGAGTAAACATGCTTCTTCTTTTTTTTTTTTAACCTTATAAATGGTTCCCTGGGATGGGGAGATCCCCTGGAAGAGGAAATGGCAACCCACTCCAGTATTCTTACTGGCTTCACTGGTGGCTCAGATGGTAAAGAATCTGTCTTCAATGCAGAAGACCGGAGTTCGATCCCTGTGTCAGGAAGATGTCCTGGAGAAGGGAAGGGCAATCCACTTCGAGTATTCTAGCCTGGGGAATCCCGTGGACAGGGAAGCCTAGCTGTCTACAGTCCATGGGGTCGCAGAGAGTCAGACACGACTGAGTGACTGAGCCGTCAGATATATCGCCATATATATATAAAGAGTCAGTATAATAGCATATATATTTAAACACAAAACCAATCACAGATTCTAAGATGAAATAAAGGACAAACGGGGCTTCCACGTTTTTCTCATTCCGCACCTTATTGCATTTTAACATTTCCTTTTCCAGAATGAGTTATTGAACCTCAAATAAACTGTCTCAAGGATCAGCAATTGAGCCTCGGGGGAGAGGTACCCTTCCTCCACCAGCGTTTATTCATTTTCCATTTTCAGTCTAGGAGTTCTTGTCTCAGCTTTTATTAACTTGGAGATGGCTGCAGCACATGAAATGTAATTTGTCACAAGTTAGTATGAAACAAGCCGATCCTTTCAAGATGGAGAACCAGCTGCTAATCCAAGGGGTTGATGAACTCCTGCTAATGCTTATGGCTGCCTTCTCAGGAGCGTCCGAAGCAAGATTTTATTTTAAATCCAATTCCCCAACCGTCGGACGGAGAAGGCAATGGCACCTCACTCCAGTACTCTTGTCTGGAAAATCCCATGGACAGAGGAGCCTGGTGGGCTGCAGTCCATGGGGTCGCTAAGAGTCGGACACGACTGAGCAACTTCACTTTCACTTTTCACTTTCCTGCATTGGAGAAGGCAATGGCAACCCACTCCAGTGTTCTTGCCTGGAGAATCCCAGGGACGGGAGAGCCTGGTGGGCTGCCATCTATGGGGTCGCAGAGTCGGATACGACTGAAGTGACTTAGTAGCAGCAACCACCGTCGGAGAGGTAAACTTGGGGAGAAACCAACTCAGCTTGTAAAAGAAATTTAAAATAATATTAACATCTGAGCACTCCAGCCAGAGGGGAGAAAAAGAGATGAGAGAGAAGAGAATTAGCAAGCAGCAACCCCCAGGAGACAGAAAGAGAGGTGTGTGTGCTCAGGCGTGTCCGACTCTCAGCGACCCCATGGACTGTAGCCCACCAGGCTCCTCTGTCCATGGGATTCCCCAGGCAAGAATACTGGAGTGGGTTGTCATGCCTTCTCCAGGGGATCTTCCCGAACCCAGGGCTCCAGCCTGTGTCCCTGCATCTCCTGAATTGCCAGGCAGGTTCTCTACCAGCGGAGCCATCACCTTGTATTTATAAAGAGGGGTCTGGTGGCCCACTCGCAACCTGTGTGTGGAACTGGGGGTGGGGGGTGGGGTCATCACTGGCAACCAGTTCAAGTTGGTTCTGAGACTTTCTATCTGAAACACCAGCAGCTCCCAAGGGTTAAGGTCTCAGCCCTTCCAGCCTCTCCCTGGCCCCCACCACCGATTCAGACGCCAGCCCGAGGTTCAAGCTGTGACCAACGCTTTTCCAAGCATCTGCCTAAAGGTGACACCCCCCCAAGCCCGCCCCAGCGGAGCTCAGAACTCACCGAAACCTTTCACTCGGTAGCGGACCCATCTGCGCCACGAGGAAGGAGAAAACTCACAGGGTTAGGAGGAAGGATGCTCAGAGAAGGTGTAAGAGAGTCTATGTGGCCCTTCCAAGCTGCCCTGGGACCTCGGGCTGGAAGCTCCCCACCTCCCTTGCCTTTTCTGCTTTAAGGAGGCTTTTCTGCCCTGCTGTGATCAATAGAGTCATTAACCAATGGGGGTAGATGTGGCCTCTCCCCTCCCCGGAGGCCCAAGGGGTGGGGTTGCACGTCCCAAGTCTCCGGCCACCTGGGTGGTTGCCCTGGCAACCAACCCCCATCCCCCAGGTGATGTTGGCTGAATCCTGAAGGCACCTCATTAAGGTAACAAAAGACCCCTTAAGAATCAAGCGCAGAAAATTCTAAGGAACTTTGTTAGGAAGCAGAAACTAGGATGAAGACCAAATATGTACCCCTTGTTCTAAATCACAGAATCACCGTATTTTTGCTCTGAATCCTCCTCTTCCAAAGCTCATAAGGTTGCATTCAGACAAAAGGTATTTATTAAAACTAAAAACCAAAAGCCTGGGGATCCCCTGGTGGCTCAGTGGTCAAGAATCTGCCTGTGAACCCGCCCTTATGGCAGAAAGCACAGAGGAACTAAAGAGCCTCTTGATGAAGGTGAAAGAGGAGAGTGAAAAAAGTCGGTTTAAAAACTCAACATTCAGAAACTAAAGATCATGGCATTGGGTCCCATCCCTTCACGGCAAATAGATGGGGAAACAATGGAAACAGTGACAGACTTTATTTTGGGGGGCTCCAAAATCAATGCAGATGGTGACTGCAGCCATGAAATTAAAAGACACTTGCTCCTTGGAAGAAAAAGCTATGACTAACCTAGACAGCATATTAAAAAGCAGAGACATTACTTTGCCGACACGTTGACTAGTCTGTCTAGTCAAAGCTATGGTTTTTCCAGTAGTTATTGTTATGCCCGAAGTCCGAGTCCCCAAAACTGAGAGAATAAGACCTCCACAGCAATGCAAAAGCATAAAGAGGTTTTATTTCTAGTTCGAACTAGGGGTCCCATCTCATCCAGCACAATGGAGTCTTGATGAGAGCCCCGAGCCCTGGATGACAGTATTATTTACAGATTTAAGACAAAGACAGGGAGTTGGTAAGGGCGGATTGGTTGCAAGGGTTTTTTGGCATCTACTAATTGGCTAGATTTTCGAGTGAGCGGGCTTTTTTTAGGGGATTTCTATCTTCGTCCCGATCGGCTCAGGTCTGGCGCGGGCGGGGGCTACGGGGATTTTTTCTGATTGGTCAAGCTACACTGCCTGCGGGAGTTCCCAGTGTCTCAGCTTTTCTAGAGACTAGACCTCAGACCTAGCCTGCCTCTTAACAGCGTCCTGTCTCGTTAGCCCAACAGTTATGTATAGGTGTGAGAGGTGAACCATAAAGAAACCTGAACACTAAAGAACTGATGCTTTTGAACTGTAAAAGTATTCCCAGTAAACGCCTCCTTAGCTTTCCTGTATCAATGTGTGAACATCATTTAACTGAGTTTGCATGGGGTCCTGTCTGGAAGCGGGCATGGCAACCCACTCCAGTATTCTTGCCTGGAGAGTCCCAGGGACAGAGGAGCCTGGTGGGCTACAGGCCACGGGGTCGCACAGAGTTGGACATGATTGACGCTGCTAAGCACACACGCACACATGGGGTCCTGCAAGTATCTTTTCTTACCGAGCTTAGTTTTTCATATGTTGCGTTTAAAAACTTTTGCCTGACATTTCAGTAAACAAAGAATGTTTCATGCTATGTGCTTAAACCCAGGATATTCTGGCCATCAAGCCATCGGCCTCTGCAGACACCCCGGACTGTGCACCCCAGGGGATTCAGGAAAGTAGAACAATAGGATTTTGCTTGCTTGCCTCAGTCTCTGATTCCACAGACTGCAGCCCTCCAGGGTCCTCCCTCCATGGAATTTTCCAGGCAACAATACTGGAATGAGTTGCCATTTCCTCCTCCAGGGCATCTTCCCAACCCAGGGATTTAATCCGCATCTCTTATGTCTCCTGAACATTGGCAGGCAGAGAGGTTACCATATAAAGCCAAAAACCATTTTGAAAGCACATTAAGAATAAATTGTAACTGATATTTGACATAGTGTTACAATGTATACATATTCATCAGGTTAAATGTTTTATTAGCAAAAGTGCTAAAATAGATGAAAATTTAGGGTCCTGATCACAGGAAGATTTGCGCCAGACTGCAAGCCCCTGTTTGCTCCAGGCATTAGTTGAAAATTGCCAAGTACATGAACTTTCTGTGTTACCCATCACAACACAGTCCGTGGGGTCTTAAAAGGTGCACACGCCCGAGCGACTTTCATTTTCCTTTTCACTATCAGAACACAGACACCTGCAAGATCACGAAAACTGACTTCTGTGCTTCCCTGGCGGCTCAGTCCATAAAGCATTCACCTGCAGTGCAGGAGACCTGGGCTCGATCCATGGTTTGGGAAGATCCCCTGGAGAAGGGAACGGCTACCCACTCCAGTATTCTTGCCTGGAGAATCCCATGGACAGAGGAGCCTGGCGGGCTGCAGTCCGTAGGGTCGCGAAGAATCAGACACGACCGAGCGACTCAGCACAAGAGTGCACCCTGTCAGATCAAAGTCAACATTATTTTAGTTTTTTTCTTTATCTGAGGACTCTCTCTTTCTCCCTCTCTTGCTACCTTCCTCATTAATCAAATGACAATCTCTGCCTGCATCTTCTTCTCAACGCACCATTATTTTCCATTGAACTCTGTATTTCTTTTTGCACCCATATCACATTGCTGAATTATGGTAATAATTCCCAGCGGTATAATTTCTCCACACTTTTTTTTAAAATTCTTGAGATTGTCTTATCAATTTTTCATCCTTCCATTATATAGTTTATCATCCACATCGATTTCTACAGAAACCCTGCTGTAACGTTTATTTTGTTGTTGAATCTAGAGATAAATTTAAGGCAATTTCACATCTTGATACAACAGACATTTTAATATGTAGAGTAAAACTCAGGGAGACCAACATATCTTTAATACACTTAACAAATCATTCCATGCCTTAACATTTTTGTTTCTTTTTATAACTTTAGGGGTGACAGATTTATTACTTAAGATTTCATGTGTTAAGATCATGCATGCATGGTTTTTACAATTAACTGTGAAATTTTAGGCGTGTGGACTAGCATAGGCCATCTATTCATCTCTGCAAAAGTTTTTATTCTCAGATCATGGTATACCATTTGTCAATCTGTCTCTTTCCTTGAGTTTTAGTAAAACATTCATTTTGAACTTGGAGTGGTTGATAAAAACGCTGTCTCATTCTCTTTTGAAACAAAACTTAAGGACGGAAGGGATACATTCACTTTGATGCCTGCATTTGAGCTGCGTATTTCCCTGTCGTGTAACTGAGTCTTCAAAATAAAACTGAGAAAATAGATAATAGATTAGTGAAATCTACCAATGGCACAAGATTGTAAACGGAAAAAAAAAATGTTCTTGACGAAGAGGCAGAATACAGATGCAAGACTCTACCAGGGTGATGAACGCAGAGTCTGTCACACAGAGGGAAGTACGTCAGGAGAAAACCAAATATTGTATAGCAAAGCATATACATGGAATCTAGAAAACTGATCCCGATGGGCCCAGTGGCAGGGCAGGAACAGAGACACAGATGTGTGGACACAGTGGGGAAGGCAGAGGGTGGGGTGAATTTAGAGAGCAGCTCTCACATATACACACATCCATGGGTAAAACAGGCAGCGAGCGGGAAGCTGCTGTATAACCCAGGGGGCTAGGCTCGGGGCTCTGTGATGACCTAGAGGGTGGGATGCAGGGAGGGAGGCTCATGAGGGAGGGGACATGTGTATACATCAGGTGGCTCAGATGGTAGAGAATCCGCCTGCAACGAGGGAGACCTGAGTTCCATCCCTAGGTCGGGAAGGGAAAGGCTACCCGCTCCTATTCTGGCCTGGAGAATTCATGGACTGTATAAAGTCCACGGGGTCTCGAAGAGTCGGACACCACCGAGCGACTTTCACTTTCTCTATGGTTTATTTCAGTAGTCATTTATGGATGTGAGAGTTGGACTCTAAAGAAAAGCTGAGCTCCAAAGAACTGAAGCTTTTGAACTCTGGTGTTGGAGAAGACTCTTGAGAGTCCCTTGGACTGCAAAGAGATCCAGCCAGTCCATCCTAAAGGAGATCAGTCCTGAACAGTCATTGGAAGGACTGATGCTGAAGCTGAAACTCCAATCCTTTGGCCACCTGATGCAAAGAGCTGACTCATTGGAAAAGACCCTGATGCTGGGAAAGATTGAAGGCGGGAGGAGAAGGGGACGATAGAGGATGAGATGGTTGGATGGCATCAGTGACTCGATGGAGATGAGTTTGAGGAAACTCTGGAGTTGGTGATGGACAGGAAAGCGTGGCGAGCTGCGGTCCATGGGGTCACAAAGAGTCGGACACAACTGAGCAACTGAACTGAACTAAAGTGAGAGGTCTGGAACAAACGACACTGAATGTTGTTGTTTAAAGTTAAGGCCTTCTTCTCTGGTGGTTCAGATGGTGAAGAATCTGCCTGCAAATGCTCAGTTTTATGTTGGAATTATATAGCAACAAAAAACTGATGGATTCTTACAAACCCAAAGCAGAATCGGAAGGTATCATGAGAAGCCAGGTGGACACCAGAACCTAATTTTACGTTGGACTTCCATCAAGGAAAAGTTCAGCTTTCTGAAAATTAGCTCTTTCTGCTGAGTTTCTCGGACTTGCCTCGGGTTAATTTGGAAGGAGAAATGTATTCATTATTATGAACTTCTAACCAGAGACTGGCCACTCACTGACACGTTCACTAAATTATTAATCCATGTTTCTTCCCTTCAAATAATTGAAGGCATTGCAGCAAGAATTTCTAACAGACATGGAGAATTTGGGGGTTAAAAAAAATGTCTTGCCTCTTTCAAAAGACTCCCAATGTTAACTTTCTTCTGCATGTTGATTTAAAAGGTCCACCTTTCAGGTAATAACATCAGTGCTGCTGCTGCTGCTGCTAAGTCGCTTCAGTCGTGTCCGACTCTATGCGACCCCATAGATGGCAACCCACCAGGCTCCCCCGTCCCTGGCATTCTCCAGGCAAGAACGCTGGAGTGGGCTGCCATTTCTTTCTCCAATGCATGAAAGTGAAAGTGAAGTTGCTCAGTCGTGTCCGACTTAGCAACCCCACGGACTGCAGCCCATCAGGCTCCTCTGTCCATGGGATTTTCCAGGCAAGAGTACTGGAGTGGGGCGCCATTGCCTTCTCGGAATAACATGGAAAAAACGTATGAGCGATGCATTTTTGTGAAGTTTTTTAAGCACAAGAGACCCTCCAATTTGACGTGTGAGTATATGTCATTGTACTTCATTTCATTTTGCATATTCTTTTCCTCCTGACTGATTTATCATCACTGCCAATTTATTTAGCCAATTTGTTTGGAATCCACATACATTCATGTAAATGTGAGCTGTTTTGTAATTAAGCAAATAATTTTACCTTAAAATACTAAGGCCTGAAATTTCTTATCGACTTAAAAATGTTGGACTGATGGTTGATTGCCATGAAATTTTTATGGTTATTTTTCAGGAGATACAGCATCTGGCACTTTATACCACGTGGTAAGTTTTCTTCTCTTTTATGCTTTTTTTCGGTAATGTTTCTAACAAAATATTATGTCCTCTGTGCTTTGCCTTTTACTCTCAAAACAGCTATACTATGTACTTTTTCTTTTTTTTTTCTCTCCTCACTCCTCTGGGCTGGGAACTTTAGTCTCTGATAAATCTGGCATTTAATTTTCCTCCTATAAACTTGATTACCCCAGGGTCGATTAGGTAAGTTCATAGAGAAGGCTGAGTGCCAGCTTGTAAATAAGTTTAGAGCCCGTTAAAGTAAGTTGATGTCGAAGTGTTCTTGTCCCCAGGCTGGAATTTCACCATGGAAAATAGTTTGGATTTCTAAAATGTGTTTTATTTTCCCTAATTTGATCTTTATCATGTTTTTACATTACGGGAACAATATACGTTCACCACAGAAAAATAAAATGTTTATTTTTCTTCTCATATTTTCACGTGTACAATCTAAGTGAAATATAATTAAGGTAATATAGGGTAAATATGTAATCCGACTTTGCACAATTTATACTCCTGTGCTATCCATGTCTGTCAGTAAACATGCAGACTATTATTCGTTAATATAATCTTACATAAATCTACCTCAATTCATTAAACTGAGGCTTCATTTCAGGAGATCTTATGTTACCCCTGTCTTGAATATTAAAGTCACACTGAGACAATGTGCTTGCTATCCAGAGTGGTGGACATGCTTACTATTTCCGTGAAAGAATTTTTTTTAACTTGTTTTATACAGAGAATTGCCGATTAACAGTGCTGAGATAGTTTCAGGCGGACAGCAAAGAGACTCAGCCGGACATATGCATGTATCCATTCTCCCCCAAACTCCCTCCCACCCAGGCTGCCACTTGACATTGAGCAGAGTTCCTGTCCTTCCAAGAATTCTTGAAAAGTCTTTGGAAGGAATGATGCTGAAGCTGAAACTCCAGTACTTTGGCCACCTCATGCGAAGAGCTGACTCATTGGAAAAGACTCTGATGCTGGGAGGGATTGGGGGCAGGAGGAGAAGGGGACGACCAAGGATGAGATGGCTGGATGGCATCACGGGCTCGATGGACCTGAGTCTGAGTGAACTCCGAGAGATGGTGATGGACAGGGAGGCCTGGCGTGCTGCGATTCATGGGGTCGCAAAGAGTTGGACACGACTGAGCGACTGAATTGAATTGAACTGACAGTAAAAAAAAACAAGTCACCAAGGAAAACATCGACTCATTTAACTATACCAAAATTAGCAACATTCTTAAATGGAAGATATCATGAAAGAAAGGAAAATACAGGCTTACACATGAGGTGATATTTGAAAACAGGCTTAAAATGACAAAATAAATACTTGACTTCTGTAATACAGAAATATGGTAAAGGTTAAATTAGAATGAACACACTACAGAAATATACAAAATATTTCCCAGCATCTTATTCTGGAATGATTACTAGAACACTTTGATACCAGCTTAACTGCTGCACATACAAAGGTTTAGAAGATTAAAATATTTAAGAGAGGTGTAATAGTATTTATAGTATTACTTTTAATTTTTCTCATGCTGGCTTTTATAACTTACAGTAATAAATTTAAAATATTATGGTCAACTCAAGTATTTTACCTGTTACCCAACCTTCAAGTTTCTTAACCACTGCTTTGAATAAATAATTTTAGATGCCTATCATTTCCATCCTAAAGGAAATCAGTCCTGAATATTCATTGGAAGGACTGATGTTGAAGCTGAAGCTCCAATCCTTTGGCCACCTGATGGGAAGAGCTGACTCATTGGAAAAGACCCTGATGCTGGGAAAGATTGAAGGCGGGAGGAGAAGGGGACGACAGAGGATGAGATGGTTGGATGGCATCACCGACTCAATGGACATGAGTTTGAGTCAAATCCGGGAGTTGGTGATGGACAGGGAGGCCTGGCGGGCTGCAGTCCGTGGGGTCCCAAAGAGTCAGACACGACCGAGCGACTGAACTGAACAGATCATTTCACTGTATTCTATAAATACGTGTCAGTCCCTCTCTCTCTCTGTTTTTTTTTTGGATGTGTATTGTAGGAAGGGAGATCTTATGTCCTCAACCAGGAATCAAACCCAGGCACTTCGCATTGAAATCTGAGTCCCCTAACAGAACCTCCAGGGAGTTTCTTGTTTCTTTTCCTTTTTTTTTGAGGATTTTATGGAAGGGTGCTCTTGATTTAAGATTGAAGCACTGCTTAAAATTCTCTTAACACAAAATAAAATTTAAATGTCTTGCTTATCAGTGGAAATAGGTTATCGTTTGAAAGTTATTATCATTTTTTTCTTCCATTTAGCCTCCTCTGCCCTGTTTTTTTTTTTTTTTTGTAAATGACTGGCAAGCAACCCTTGGCTTGCCACTTTCATCTGTGCATGCAAGCATGCTAAGTCACTTCAGTCCTGTCTGATTCTTTGTGATGCTACGCATCAGAGCCCACCAGGCTCCTCTGTCCATGGGGATTCTCCAGGCAAGAACACTGGAGTGGGTTGCCATGCCCTCCTCCAGGGGGTCTGCCTGACCCAGGCATCGAACCTGCGTCTCCAGCATTGGCGGGCAGGTTCTTTACTGCTGAGCCATATAACGGTTATACCGCGAATAGAGCAATTGCTTCTTAAGTACTTTCTAATGTTGGATCCTGTGTACTGTGATTTGCAAATGATCGCATTTTCTACAAGGGCTTATACTCACGTTAATGCCTCTGTCTCACTCACCAGTCTCTCCTTTCTGTTATAAAATTATACTTTTTAACATGGATGGACCTAGAGACAGTCATAGTGAGTGAAATAAATCACACGGAGAAGGATAGATATTACAAGATATCACTTACAGGTGGAATCTAAAATATGACACAAATCAACCTATTTATGAAACAGACTCATGGACACAGTGGAACGAACCTGCGGCTATCGAAGGTGAAAGGGGGGAAAATGGATAAAATAGGAGTTGTTAAAGCTTCTGCCTCCAGTGCGGGAGACCCGGGTTCGATCCCTGGGTCGAGAAGTTCCCTTGGAGAAGGAAATGGCAACCCACTCCAGTATTCTTGCCTGGAGAATCCCATGGACGGAGAAGCCTAGTAGGTTACAGTCCACGGGTTGCAAAGAGTCGGACACGACTGAGCGACTTCACTTTTCATATAAAATAGATGATCAACAAAGTTGTACTATATAGCCCCGAGAACTCTGCTTAATATTTTTAATAACCTATATGGGAAAAGAATCTGAAATAGAATATATAAAATTTATAGAATTAAATATATGTATATGGTGGTGGTGGTTTGATCCCTCGGTCACATCCCGCCAGGCTCCTCTCTCCATGGGATTCTTCAGGCAGGAAGACTGGAGTGGGTTGTTATTTTCCTTCTCCAGGGCATCGTCCCAACTCAGGGAGCAAACCCGGGACTCTTACGTCTCCTGCCCAACTATACTTCAATTTAAAAATTAATTTATTAAGAAAATTATAATCTGTATCCAGAACTTTATCCTGCTAGCTGCCACACATGGCATATTTGGAAATCTGCTCAGGGAAGCTTGAAAAAGTGAAAGTGTTCGTTGCTCAGTTGTGTCCGATTTATTGCAACCCCATCGACGGTATCATCCACCAGGCTCCTCTGTCCATGGGATTCTCCAGGCAACAATACAGGAGTGGGTTGCATTTCCTTCTTCAGGGCATCTTCCCGACCCAGGGATCGAACCCAGGTGGCCCACATTGCTGGCAAATTTCCCACCATCTGAGCCACCAGGAAAACTTACTTGCACCGGTTCCCAGATACGATGTCTATCCTCACTCCACATCTTGGATAAATCGGACAGTCACTGAGGCCAGTTAGGTAATCAGTGAAGTCAGTGAAATGCTGCAAAAGTCATTTTCATTCATTTCCGGGCATGAGAAAACCACAAGGATGGAACCAGTGTGTTACAAGTTCATCTGGAAAACACCAAAGCTGAAAAAACTCTTAGATTTCCCTCTTGCTCAGTTTTCCATTTTCTGGTGCTTGGAAATAGATCCAACGCTTTATTAAAAGGTTATGTACAGTTCAAGTGGTCTGTTTGTTATTATAATTGCCTTACTACAGACATAGAATTACTAATATTGTGAATTCCCTATACACAATGGATGCTTATAAATGAAGGGTGTTTGTTTTTGTTAAGGATTTTTACTCATTTTTCTCAGACTCGATTAGCTTCCCACTTCATTCACAATCTTCTTAGATGTTTCTTAGGTTTTTGCAACAGCCATGCATCTCAACTGAACACCTGGGGAATACCTATGTATGTTACAAATTGCCATCATCCATAAACGTGTTTAACGCCAACGAATTTCCAGAAATGTTCTCTGCCTTGAATACAGAAATGCTTTCACAGTTGTGCTCTAGCATCCCGATGCTTGTCCCTCTTTCCTAGCTTTCTTATTTTTTTCCTTTTTTTGGTGCTCATACACTGTTGTTCACTTGCTAGGTTGTGTCTGACTCTGCGACCCCACGGACTGCAGCACAGCAGGCCTCCCTGTCCTTCCCCATCTCCCGGAGTTTACTCAAACGCAAGTCCATCGAGTCAGTGATGCCATGCAAGCGTCTCTCCCTCTGTCATCCCCTTCTCTTCCTTTACAGAACCGAATATTCACACTGCCAGCCGTGTCTACGGCGGCCCTGTGCGATGCGGATAATTAAGGCCACTATGTCATATGTTACACGGTACCATCACATCACGCTACACTTTTCCCATGGGTTAAGGACATCCTGTGGCCAGGCTGACAGCCTTTCCAGAGGCAGAGAAAGATGGACAGTGAATCAGAGAGACAGACAGAGACAGAGAGAGAGAAAGACAGAGAGAGACAGAGACACACACAGAGACACACAGAGAGACAGAGACAGAGACACAGAGAGACAGAGATAGACAGAGACAGAGAGAGACAAGAGAGAAAGACAGAGACAGAGACACAGAGAGGGACAGAGAGGCACATCTAGACAGGAGGGGAGGAATCGGGGCGACTCAGGCAGTGCAGGTCATTGTCTGCTGACCTCCTCTTCCCCCTGAGGCTTCAGGACCAGTGAATGCAGAAGAGACTCACTGCCGTCTGTAGGGACGTTTCGGCGTCGTCCATGACTGAATGCACATCTCTGGGTGTTCCTCTCACTAGGTAAACCCCCTGAACGAATCTTTGTAGGAAAACAGTAAGGGCTATAAAAAAAGGGTGGGGGGCAGGTGTCACAGCTATCCACGCTTTATAAGATTTTAAAGCAGATACAGCAGCAAGATGGCCTCTGCTTAAATCTCTGGGATTTCGGAGGTCTGAATATACATGAACAATGGACAGTATTTAGCACAGAGTTTAGTGGTTAATTTTCAGGGCACTGGAATTAGAATGCTGCATTTCTGCTGAGATTCTCTGCAGCTGTATGAATGGATCCTGTTACTATTTCCACTGTCGAAAGAATTCTTGGATGGCCCTGGGCACCCAGTGGTAAAGAATCTCCCTACCAGTGCAGGAGATGAGGGTTTGATCCCTGGGTTGGGACAATGAGGGCATGGCAGCCCACTCCAGTATTCTTGCCTGGAGAATCCCGTGGGCAGAGGAGCCTGGTGGGCTACAGTCCACGGGGCTGCAAAAGAGTCAGACACAACTTAGCAACTGAACAGCAACCACGGAAGAATTTTTATCGATAAAGAAACTGAAATCAGATTTTGAAGTCCTACAGATACATTGCTTTATTCTTTGTACAATTTTTTTTTCCTTTGACAATTTAATTATTTTTCTTTTACAGTTTAATGAAGAAACATTAAAGGGTAACATCACAGCTTAGATAATAAATCTCCTCAGCCTTTCTTGAACCTCTTTAATTTGTTTTCTAATGTTGCACCTTCTTTTATTTTTTTAAAATATACATTTATTTATTTTAATTTAAAAATGTATTCTTGCCTGGAGAATCCCATGGACAGAGGAACCTGGCGGGCTACAGTCCATGGGGTTGCAAGAGTTGGACACGCCTTAGCAACTAAACCAAACCAAACCACCACTGCATCAAAAACAGAAGGTTAGCTGATAATCAACTTTTTCTAAAAGAGGTCAAAGATCTCTTGGAGATCGAAGGGCAGGCAGTGGTGCCCACTAAAACTTCATCGGTTTCAACATACTTGGAATTATCTGGAAGATGTGTGGGTGCTAAGTTGCTTCAGCTGTGTCCGACTCTGTGCGACCCCATGGACGGTAGCCCGCCAGGCTCCTCTGTCCATCGGATTGTCCAGGCAAGCAATCCTTGTAAAACAGCACTGAACTGTGCTTCCTCTCAGCTTACAAGGCTCTGGATCATTATGCTGAGGAATATGAGAGCTAAACCATTAGCCGATGCCAAGTAAGGTGGTTAAATTATACTGACAAAACAGACCGGAAGAGATCCCAGTTGCTACCACTTCTAGGTCTATTTTATCTTGATACGATTTCTCAGAGCAGTGTATTGTCAAACTCGACTTACACTGTAAATAAATACAGATTTCCTGGTGAGCCCAGAAAATGGGTTTCTGACTGCATTCCTCAGGGACCGTCAGCGAGGCTGTGTTCCACGCGCCGGGCCGTGCTGAGTCGCTCAGTTGTGTCTGATTCTGTGCGACCCCATGGACTGCAGCCCGCCAGGCTCCTCTGTCAACCGGGATTCTCCAGGCAAGAACACTGGAGTGGGGTGCCATGCCCTCCTCCTAGGTTTCATACGTATATAAATATATATATATATATATATTTTCCCCCTAAGGATACTGGTTTTCTGCTGCTCAGAGACGCTTTAGTTATTATTCACTTTTTACAGTTAACAGTGTGTAACAAATTGGGTTCTTTTCCTCAGAAAGCCTAATTTCATTTAGAAAACAGCAAGACAAATACTATTATTCATAAAGGAGGGGAAAATGAAACTGTCTCAGTGAGAGCTACCCTTTTCATAGCCTTTTTGCTTTCTTAATTTTTAAAATTTATTTTTGGCGGTTTCATTGCTCAGTCGTGTCCAACTCCTGTGACCCCATGGACGGTAGCCCACCAGGCTCCTCTGTCCACGGGATTCTCCAGGTAAGAATACCGGAGGGGGTTGCCACTTTCTTCTCCAGGGAGTCTTCCCAACCCAGGGATGGAACCCAGGTCTCTTGCATTGCAGGAAGATTCTCTACGGACTGAGCTGGAGGATAATTGCTTTCCAGTGTTGAGATGGTTTAAGCCAAAGTGAATCAGCCATAAATATACATATAATATCCTGTTTTAAAAATACGCAGTACTCAACAGGGTATCTCTGTAAAATCTTTCTTCAGTTTGTTACAATATTGCTTCTGTTTTATGTTTTGGTTTTAAGACAGTCAGTTCCTAGGCAGGTTGATAAGAAGTCCAGGGTCCCTAAGGATGAGAGAAAGTGAAACCGAAGTCGAACAGTCCTGTCTGACTCTTTGCAACCCTGTGGACTGTAGCCCACCAGGCTCCTCCGTCCATGGGATTCTCCAGGCAAGAATACTGGAGTGGGTTGCCATGTCCTTCTCCAGGGGATCTTCCCAATCCAGAGATCGATCCCAGGTCTCCTGCATTGCAGGCAGACACTTTAACCTCTATCCACCAGGGAAGCCCAAGGAGGAGAGAGGGGCCTGGAATTCTCAAGGAGGAGGAAAGGACAGATGTTATTTTTTTTTCCCCTCTACATTCCTTAGTCTTAGTCACATAAAATGTTTTTTTCTTTAAGTCTGATGGTTACACAACAAACAACTCAGTTTTAAACTCTGTACTAAGGATTATATCCACAATGTATCCTGATTGAGAACAGTTTCTCCTTCCTGAAAACCTTCTGACTAATCCTGATATCTCAGAATGTGTATCATGGGAGTGGATCTGGTTGAGATCCTTCTATTGCTAAGTTCTAATCCTGTCATCTTAAAATGTAAACCGTGGGAGTGGGTCTGGTAAAATCTTTACAACCTTGAGACATTCTTTTGATTTATTGTACTAACTAATTTGAAAAGTATATAATGCCCTTGCTAACACTAGCAAGGGAGGGGGCAACCCTCCAACCCCCTTTGGATTTCCATGTCAGAAGGTTCCTGTCCCTTTTTATACTTTAAGAAAACTTTGCGACATAGAAGCTCTTGAGTGATCAAGCTGGGTCCGTGGTCCTGAAGCTAAATCTTATTCTTCAGAGATCACGGATCTGACATTGTTCACCGTAAGCTATCAGTTTCTTGGCTGAAAGGCATGTGCTATCTTAGCTCCCCGACCAGGGATTGAACTCACACCCCCTGCATTGGAAGGTGAGTGTTAACCATTGGACCTCCAGAGGAGTCCTCCCTGACATCTGTCCTCCAGGATACCACATGTGAATGGTAGCTTGAGGAATTCGTCTACTGTATGCATCCCCAGGATTAACCTGAGGATGTAGGGAGGTCTTAGCAGCTACATAGCATCCTTTCCAAACTCACTCTCTACTATGGCAAGAAGCAGCTGTGTCCCTTTGTGGAAAGACCAGATTCTTCCTCTGGTTTCGGAATGGTCAACATTTCTGGAACCTATGCCATATGAGGACGTCTAGGGTGTGTGTGCTCCACTGCTCAGGCGTGTCTGACTCTCTGAGACCCCATGGACTGTAGCTCGCCAGGCTCCTCAGTCCACAGGATTCTCCAGGCAGGAACACTGGAGTGGGTTACCATTCCCATCTCCAGGGGATCTTCTTGGAATCAGGGATCGAACCCACATACCTTGCATCTCCTCCACTGTAGGCAGATTCTTTGCCTGGGAAGCCCCTAAGGACTTCTGGTATGCTTGATTTATATAGCTATATATATATTTATGTATCAGAACTCTCCACTCCACACAAGAATGGGAATGGAAATGTCTCACTTTTTTTTTTTTTTTTTTCAGAATAGACCTGCATGAACATCATGTGAACATTTGTGAATACAAGTGAGTTTCTTGCTTCTGGAGAAATTCCAGAAATCAACTCCATCAAGCCTCTGTATTCACTAGGAAGGAAGAATGACTGAGGAAGTTCTCAAGGAAGGACATTCATGTTTTCCAAATTAGAAGGGCATGGCCACCCACTCCAGTATTCCTTCCTGGAGAATCCCATGGACAGAAGAGCCTGGTGGGCTACAGTCCCTAGGGTCACAAAGAGTCGGACATGACTGAGCGACTGAGCTCACTAAGTAATCTCACAGCTGGCTTACAGGTGACTTTGCCACCAGACAAATTTCATGGTGACATTTTTCACTAAATATGGATGAACTGCAGCAAATCAGTCGTGCTGGGCTTTGGGGTGTCATCACGTCACCCTGAGAAAGCTGTCATGACTAACAGTGTAACAGGGTATAGGGGTGATTTCAGTTGCAGTAAACGGTAACTGACAAAGCAAAGCAAGACTGCTTTCCTCATAAGTCAGTGTCTTTTGCAGAAAATACATCCAATAATTCTGCGCCAAGACGATTTTAAGTTAGTTATACACATACACACACATGCTTAACATAAGCAAGTAGAACTTGTTCAGTTGTTGATTAGACAGATAGAAGGATAGATAGATATGATAGACGACAGATAAATGGATAGATGTATAGACAGACCGAATAGATCGGTAGATAGTAAATAGATAGACGACATAGATAGCTAGATGATAAATAGATTATGTAGGTAGGTAGATAGATGATAACTAATATATAGATGATGAATGGGTAAAGGGATGGACAGATCCATGGTTACATGCATGCATGATAGAATGACAGATGGACTGACAGATAAGGATAGATGGAAAATTTATAAATTTGATACTTGCTACACAGATGTAATAGATCAATGATACGTGATAGAAACAGTAAATCTTCAAGACTGTTTGTGAGACCAAGGGAACATTTCATGCAAAGATGGGCTCGATAAAGGACAGAAATGGTGTGGACCTAAGAGAAGCAGGAGATATTGAGACGAGGTGGCAAGAATACACAGAACAACCACACAGAAAAGACTTTGCTGCTGCTGCTGCTGCTAAGTCGCTTCAGTCGTGTCCGACTCTGTGCGACTCCACAGACGGCAGCCCACCAGGCTCCCCCGTCCCTGGGATTCTCCAGGCAAGAACACTGGAGTGGGCTGCCATTTCCTTCCCCAATGCATGAAAGTGAAAAGTGAAAGGGAAGTCGCTCAGTCGTGTCCCACTCTTGGCGACCCCATGGACCGCAGCCCACCAAGCTCCTCCGTCCACGGGATTTTCCAGGCAAGAGTACTGGAGTGGGGTGCCATTGCCTTCTCTGAAAAAAGACTTTAATTGAGGTTAATTGTGGAAACTTACATGGACTTTCCATTAATATTTTCTCAAAGGATGTAAAAATAACAGCACGGAGAATATAACCAATATTTTTATGATACTTTAAATGGGGTATAATCTCTAGAAACAGTGACTCTGTTCTACAACAGAAACTAATTTCATATTTTAAGTCAACTCTTCTTCAGTGTTAACAGATAAATATATAAATAAAAACAAGTGAAAGGGAAAGAAAAATGCATATAAAGATAATAGTCGGGGTGAAGAACATGATACACGTTTTTTCTTTCATAACTGAATATTGATATCCGAGAGTTACAGAACGGGACGTTCTGAGCCCAGACTGTATATCATCTCCTTTTACCTATCTGTCTATCCATCCGTCCTTCTATTTATCTAGCTATCCACCCTTTGGCATTGCCTTTCTTTGGGATTGGAATGAAACCTGACCTTTTCCAGTCCGGTGGCCGCTGCTGAGTTTCCCAGATTTGCTGACACATTGAGTGCAGCACTTTCACAGCATCATCCAGCGAATCCTGAAGGTTTCTGTCTCTGAGAAGTCGTTTCTGAGTGCCACAGTTTCATCTAACACCAGGGGAAATAAGTCCGTTCGAGAAATCACGTGTGAGAGAGAGAAACGTTGGCAAAGGCATGTTGGCAATGTGCTATAGGGGCAGCCTGACCTGATCTGTACTTGCAAGGTTACAGACCTCACAGTGCTTCTCCACAAAGGTCTTTCAGGAAATGGCAAAGCTGGGTGATTTTTATCTGATTCTGGCTTTCCACCCTCAACCATTTCCCAAGTCTGCTGCATTCTGTCACCCAATGGGAAGAGCTAACCCATTGGAAAGGACCCTGGTGCTGGGGTAGGTTGAGGGTGGGAGGCGAAGGGGACCACAGAGGATGAGATGGCTGGATGGCATCACCGACTCAATGGACATGAGTTTGAGCAAGCTCCGGGAGTTGGTGATGGACAGGGAGGCTTGCGTGCTGCAGTCCACGGGATTGTGTCCATGGACATGACTGAACGCTTGAACAACGCAATACATTTACTCCACAAAAGGGCCATATTATAAGCCATCTCAAAACAGAGCGGCTTTTCAAAGAGGTCATCTATTCCTGCTCTCAGGGTCTGTGGATCAGCTGCCCTCGACACCAAGACGGAGGTGGTTTCCCACATTCCTCCAGGCACCTTCTGATGCTGCTTGAAACAGCGAAATATCCAGGGAATGTTCTCTTCCTAATGGTGCCAGAATGAAAGGAGAGAGAGAATTCCTCGCCATACGTGCCTTTCCAGGAAACAGACCAAGTCATATGGACTAACATTCCCACCTGGCCAGAGCAAGTGGCAGGACAAGTTGAACACCAGAAAATGTGTATCAGCATCGGAAAAAGTCTACGCAGGGATGTCCCTGATGGTCCAGTGGCTAAAACTCTGCACTGCCAATGCCGGGATCCCCGGTTCAATCCCCGGTCAGGGCACTAGAACCCAGATGCCAGAACCAACAGTTTGCCTGCCTAAACTGAAAGAACGCGTATGCTCCTACTGAGACCAGGCGAAGACAACTAAATAACTGTTTAAAAAAGAAAAAGACTTAACATTTCCTGCGTCAGTTCAGTTCAGTTGCTCAGTCGTGTCTGACTCTTTGTGACTGCATGGACCGTAGCCCGCCAGGCTCCTCTGTCCACAGGATTCTTCAGGCGAGAATACTGGAGGGGGTTGCCATGCCCTCCTCCAGGGGATCGTCCCAACCCAGGGATCAAACCCACGTCCCTGCATTTGCTGGTGGATTCTTTACCAGTGAGCCACCTGGGAAGGACGTACAAGCGTTAGTTGCCCAGTTGGGTCCAACTCTCTGTGACCCCAGGGACTGCAGCCTAGCAGGCTCCTCTGTCCATGACATTTTCCAGGCAAGGATACTTGAATGGGCTGCCATTTCCTTCTCCAGGGGGAAGCATGTATATGTATAGATAAAGGGCATATAAATTTATACAGAAAAAAAATGCATATACACATATATGCATAAATCCATATATTTATATATGGTACACATTTTATATTCATTCTACAGAATAAACATTGCTATCTGTATTTCATCAATTCTCTCATAAAAATATGAGACTTCAGGGAACTCCTCATTGGAGGAGGTAGCTTAACAGGGGGCGCTAGTGGTAAAGAATCCGCCTACAGATGCAGGAGACATAAGAGAGACAGGTTTCATCCCTAGGTCAGGAAGACCCCCTGGGGAAGGAATTGGCAACCTTCTCCAATATTCTTGCTTGGAGAATCCCATGGACAGACGAGCCTAGTGGTCTGCAGTTCATGGTGTTGCAAAGAGTTGGACATGCTTGAGGTGACAATACACACACAGACACACACACACATAATACCATTAAGAGACATTCTTCTAGAACATTTCCTAAAGAAGAAGTTGGTTTTAAAATGACATGCAGGAGCATTGCAAAGAGTTGGACATGCCTGAAGCAACTTTGTACACACACATACACACACACACACACAATACCATTTAAGAGCTACTTTTCCAGAACATTTCCTAACTAAGAGGTTGGTTTTTAAATGACATGCAGGAGCATTAAACCATACAGCCCTGTTTTAAAAGCTAAGCCTCTGGTTGCTTTAGAGCTTAACAATGTTTACTCTTACAGAACAGGAGATGACTAAAGCCAAGCCTTTCTTAAAGGTTATGAAATAGTTTCCTTTAAAACAACGGGCGGCGATGCCAGCCTCAAGGAGACAGCCTCCTTATACAGAGACAGTGCTTAACAAGCTTGCCCTTGGCTGCTTGGCTGGGGCAGCGGTAAGCCCAGAACACATTAACCCAGCTAGCAATCCTAAGCTGTGTCCCTATTTGCCTTATATGGATATTGCACAAAATCCATTCTATGTGACCCTGCAAATAACCAACACTGGATAGAAGGCATTCATGAATGTATGAGGTTTCTCATGAGTTTAGCAACTCTCTGCAAAAGCCAGTGGGAAAATGTGAGATGCTTTTTAATTCTGCATGCAGGATCTGCGTCTTAAACACGTTCCATTATCAAAACCATTTAAAGATTCTTAACAATAGAGGTATTGGAAGGACTGATGCTGAAGCTGAAACTCCAATCCTTTGGCCACCTGATGCAAAGAACTGACTCACTTGAAAAGACCCTGATGCTGTGAAAGATTGAAGGCAGGAGGAGAAGGGGATGACAGAGGATGAGATGGCTGGATGGCATCACTGACTCAATGGATGTCAGTTTGAGTGAACTCTGGGAGTTGGTGATGGACAGGCAGGCCTGGCGCGCTGCAGTCCATGGGGTCACAAAAGAGTCAGACACAACTGAGCAACTGAGCAACAGCAATAGAGACAGTTTGTGGAGCTAGTGGGAACTGAGAGGTGGGTAGCTAGAAATATCAGAGATTATTCAGAATATCATACTCAGTGGAGTCTTTTCTGAATTGTTCAGTTGAGTTCAGAAGCTCAGTTGTGTCCAGGTCTTCTGAATTGTAAAGGAAAGGAATATGTGCGTATTTGAGACTCCTCTGGAACCATTATACATCCCTCAACGATCAGTGTTTCAATGATAAAGTCCCCATCAGTCAGTTCAGTCGCTCAGTCGTGTCTGACTCTTTGCAACCCCATGAATCGCAGCACACCAGGCCTCCCTGTCCATCACCAACTCCCGGAGATCAATCAGACTCACGTCCATTGAGTCCGTGCTGCCATCCAGCCATCTCATCCTCAGTTGTCCCCTTCTCCTCCTATCCCCAATCCCTCCCAGCATCAGGGTCTTTTCCAATGAGTCAACTCTTCCCATCAGGTGGCCAAAGTATTGGAGCTGCAGCTTCAGCATCAGTCCTTCCAATGAACACCCAGGACTGATCTCCTTTTGAATGGAGTGGTTGGATCTCCTTTGCAGTCCAACGGGCTCTCAAGAGTCTTCTCCAGCACCACAAGGGAAAATGGCCCCCGTTGGCCACATCTACAGAAATGCCTAGGCAACAGTGAAGGTCCACTGCAGTCAAAAGTCTATTAACTAATTTTTTAAATTTCTAAAAAAATAAAGAAACTCTTTCTTTCCACATTCTTTCTCCTTTAACAGAAACGTCTCCCCTGGCCTCATTCATCCCCAAAATATATTCAAGGCGCTGATGTTACAAATGGGCTTCCCGGGGACACAGTAGTAAAGAATCTGCCCGCCAATGCAGGAGCCACAGGAGACCTAGGTTTGATGTCTGTTATAATTCTGAATGCTCTAACGTTATAATACTAAAAATTTCAGACATCAAAGGGAGAAGTGCAGAGAATCTTTCAGAAACACTTTCCTTACCACGCGCTCTCCATGTCGAGTGAAAGAACTCTAACACGAGCATAGAAACTATCTTTCTGAACGATATTCCGAGCAGAGTTGATCTTACCACGTGCTTTTCATGAGCTCTCATCCAATTTAAAGTTGAAGAGAAAAACAGTATCCTGCAGACCAAGACAGAGACCCCCTAGGTCTTTTCTGTGCTCTGATTTCTGAACACCATTCCCATGAATATCAAATGAAAAGCAGTGTGAAGAATGTTATGCAAACTTGTATTATTATTATTATTTTTTTGCTGTGTGTTTGTATCGGAGAAAGCAATGGCTCCCCACTCCAGTACTCTTGCCTGGAAAATCCCATGGACGGAGGAGCCTGGTGGGCTGCAGTCCATGGGGTCGCAGAGAGTCGGACACGACTGAGCCACTTCCCTTTCACTTTTCAATGTCATGCACTGGAGGAGGAAATGGCAGCCCACTCCAGTGTTCTTGCCTGGAGAATCCCAGGGATGGGGGAGCCTGGTGGGCTGCCGTCTCTGGGGCTGCACAGTGTCGGACACGACTGAAGCGACTCAGCAGCAGCAGCAGCAGCAGTGTGTTTCTATCTTGTGAGCAAAAGTCATCACATGACTCTCAGAGTCCCTTGCAAGTCTCTCGGAAAGACACACATTTTCACATGCGTGGCATCCTGATCATTTTTTCCTAATGTGTTGCAGGAAAAAAATACACGTAGTGTTCTGTTTGGGCAAGACCTTTTTTTTTTTTTTTTTTTTTTTTTTTTTT
>SJYG01000424.1:3442495-3455406 GCA_006410535.1 Litocranius walleri
ATGAAGCTGAGACACAGTGTGAAAAAAGACTGATGGAGAGGGTTCCCCAAGCTCTCTGCCACTGTGGAGAACGGTGAGAAAGCAGAAAGGACACGATTTGAGGTCCACACGTATTTCTCAGGACGCCCACAGCTCGAAAATCTAATCAGGAGATGGATCCAGAGGCCGGGTTCTTGAGTGGGCCGTGGGTTCCCTCAATCGCATAAATGAGGATGTCTCCAGTGCCCATTTTCCCTGCCGCTATGCTTTAGGTCTGGTCTCATACGATGGCCACCTCCCCCGGATCTGTTTCTTCTTGGAAAACAGGCAAGAGGCGAGGCCTTTCAGTGAACGTTATCATCACTCCCACTGAGTTGCCGAGCAATCACTCTGAATTCGGAGCATCCTCTGTGCTGGCTGAAAATGCCTGGTGTGTTTCCCAAGCAAAAGAAAAAGAAAGAAAAGAAAAGGGAGATTGTGTTCACCTGTGGCTGATTCATGTCAATATATGGCAAAACAAATACAGTATTGTAATTAAAAAAAATAAATAAATAAAAATTAAAAAAAAAATAAGAAAAGGGGCTGACACGGAGAAGGAGCTAACGTGATGCCTGTGGCCGAAGGCGGCTTGACGGCCACGAGCTCCACCAGCCATGCTGCCTGGGATGGTGAATGAGCCAGAGTATTATAGTCCGCAGCCCTGTACGCTGCCAGACGGGGCAAGGCCTCGGGAAGAAATGGATGTTTTTGTTAACAATTTATGTTTCTATTGTTTTCAACTGCAAATCTCACCAAACTGCGAAGATTTTTATTTTTTATTTTTTCCAATCTGCCATGGTCATGAAGAGGATTTAAACTAGTTTTTTTTTTTTTAAATTATCAAAAAAATTCTTATTGAAGTGCAATGCAGTTGCAATGTAATGGTTTCAATTGTGCAGCAAAGTGATTCAATTATATGTGTACACACACACACGCACACACACACACAGACACACAGACTCACACACACACAGACACACACACTAACACACACAGAGACACACACAGTGTTAGTTGCTCAGTCGTGAACGACTCTTTCTGACCCCATGGACTGTAGCCCCCCAGACGCCTCTGTCCATGGGATGCTCCAGGCAAGAAAACTGGAGTGGGTTGCCGTTTCCTTCTCCAAATGGAGGAAATAGCCTTGTTTTTTCTTTCCAAAAGCCGGGTGTGCCTTTTTTTTTTTTAAAGTAGTCATGTATGGATGTGAGAGTTGGACTGTGAAGAAGGCTGAGTGCCAAAGAATGGATGCTTCTGAACTGTGGTGTTGGAGAGGATTCTTGAGAGCTCCTTGGACTGCAAGGAGATCCAACCAGTCCATCCTAAAGGAGATCAGCTCTGGAATTTCTTTGGAAGGGATGATGCTGAAGCTGAAACTCCAGTACTTTGGCCACCTCATGCGAAGAGCTGACTCACTGGAAAAGACTCTGATGCTGGGAGGGATTGAGGGCAGGAGGAGAAGGGGACGACCGAGGATGAGATGGCTGGATGGCATCACGGACTCAATGGACACGAGTCTGAGTGAACTCCAGGAGGTGATGATGGACAGGGAGGCCTGGTGTGCTGCGATTCATGGGGTTGCAAAGAGTAGGACATGACTGAGCGCCTGACCTGAACTGAACGTTTTCAAGGCTCACCCGTACTGAAGCCTGCATCCCTACTTCATTCTTTATTATTGTTGGTGAGTTTCTCAGTCGTGTCTGACTCTTTGCAACCCCATGGACTGCAGCACTCCAGGCCTCCCTGTCCTTCACCATCTCCTGGAGTTTGCTCAGACTCATGTCCACTGAGTCAGTGGAGCTGTCTAACCATCCCATCTCATTCCTTTCTATGATCTGGTAATACTTTGTGATTATATGGACAGAACACACTTTGTTTTTCTATTCATCCACCCGTGGACATTTGCAACGTTTCCATTAGTTTAGGTACTATTACAAACATCACTGAATGTCCAGGGACAAGTTCTATGATGGAGATATGGTTTCTTGCACAACTTGGAGGAGAACTGTGACATCACAGTAAACATATCATGAAAGACGGGCATTCAACTTTATTTCAAAGAAAATGCAAGACTGTATGTGTGTGTTTGCCAATGAGTGTGTCCACACAGTATGTGATACACTGTGTGACCTGACTTATATCAGCCCCACATGTCCAGTACCCGAGACCGCTGGACCGTGTATTTCAGTTTCCACATACGACTTGTGTTTCTAAGCCTCCTCTCTTTCCTGGTTCTTTTCTGTATACAGAACGCCTTCTGTGAAAAGTATAGGTAGGACTTTTCTTCAGCTCCTGGCCTAAGTGATTTCCTTACTATACACACTCCCATCAACTCCTTTGAAATTCACTTTTAATTGGTCATGAGTATATTAGAAATGTGCTAATATTTGTGATTAGCACAGAATCAGAGTTGTAGAGCCGGGAGCCTCAAACTCCCCGCTTACAAAGATGTTAAGTTTTCTTACAGGACTTCCCTGGTGGTTCGTTGGTTAGGAAATCTGCCTTGCAGTTCAGGGGACATAGATTCGATCCCTGGTCCAGAAACTAAGATCACACGTTACACAGAGCAGCTAAACCCTTGAGGGTAAATAAATATATAAATGCATAAATAAATACACAAAATATATAAATACGTAAATAAATACATAAATAAATCTGCATATATTAAAGTATTTTTTTTTTACTCCCTTCCCCATCATGTCTGAAACTAGCAGATTTTTTTTGAATTAACTTGAAGCATTCACTGACTGAAATGCATGAGAGAATTCTAAATGTCCTTTGTTCAGTCCAGGAACTCTGGCAGTTAATAAAAATCTTACAATGGAAAAAATGTAAAAGCGAATTAACTTTTACAGTCTTTTGTTGCTCACTGAAATTTAGAGCTGGTGGTAGGAGAAAAAAAGGGGAAAAAAAAAAAAGATTGAAATGTGGCCACGAGAGTAGAAAGATCTGATTATTTAAATCATCTAAGGTTTTCCCTGATAGCTGAGTTGGTAAAGCATCTGCCTGCAATGCAGGAGACCCTGGTTCGATTCCTGGGTTGGGAAGATCCACTGGAGAAGGGATAGGCTACCCACTCCAGGATTCTTGGGCTTCCCTGGTGGCTCAGCTGGTAAAGAATCCTCTTGCAATATGGGAGACCTGGGTTCAGTCCCTGGGATGGGCAGATCCCTTGGAGAAGGGAAAGGCTACCCACTCCAGTGTTCTGGTGTGGAAAATTTTATGAATTGCAGCATGCCAGGCTTCCTTGTCCTTCACCAACTCCCAGAACTTGCTGAAACTCACGTCCATCGAGTTGGTGACGCCATCCAACCATCTCATCCACTATCGTCCCCTTCTCCTTCTGCCTTCAATCTTTCCCAGCATCGGGGTGTTTTCCAAGGAGTCAGTTCTTTGCATCAGGTGGCCAAAACATTGGAGCTTCAGCTTCAGCATCAGTCCTTCCAGTGACTATTCAGGACTGATTTCCTTTAGGATGAACTATCTTGATATCCCAGCCCAGGATTTATGTCCTGCTATTTGAAGTCTGTATCTTATATCTATAATTCTTGTCTATGAGCACAATGCATGTCAGGTTACTGGGTCTGTGGGTTGTTTGGAGGCACATTCTGGCAGTTATTATCTCTTAACTCTATATGATGACAGAGAGTGAGAAGTAAGCATCTGTCATTGAAGGCATCCAGTCAACAGTGACTTGCTTATGGTAGAACTAGGAAAAAGAGACAGTAACTTATAGCCTAAAGATTCCAGCAGAATTAATAAGCACAAACTGATTATGGGATGTAATTGCAGATAATTTTCAAGACTGGATATCTGGTATCTGTTGGCATTTTACACCGTTAAAGTGCATGGAAAGTTGGGATTGTTGGGTTAGTAATTTGAGTCTGACTCTTTTGCAGAGTCTGTAAAAGAGTCTGGCTGCTCTGTCCGTGGGATTCTCCAGGCAAGAACACTGGAGTGGGTGGCCATTTCCTTATCCAGGGGATCTTCCCAACCCAGGGATTGAACCCACGTTTCCTGTATTGCAGCTGAATTCTTTACCATGTGAGTCAAGATAAAAATAAACTACAATTCTTGGACTTACTGACGGTCAGTGGCTGAGGCTCCAGGCTCCCAATGCAGGGGGCATGTGTTCAATTCCTTGTCGAAGAGCTAGACCCCACATGTCACAGCTAAGACCCAGTGCAGCCTAATAAAAGTTAACAAGCGAACAAAAATTACAGAACCAAGTAGCTATCAACACAAGGACCTCACTGGATAGGTCAGACTTCTGTACAGCTCAGTGCTTAGCCTCTCCATGATGCTTATACTGGCTTCTGATATTCATAATAAATGAAGCCTTTGCCATGGAAAAAAGTGAGCTTACAGGAAGTTTTCTATTTCCATTGTGTTATATTTCAGACTGCCTGCATGTGTGCAGAATCGATTCAGTCGTGTCTGACTCTTTGGTGTCTGACTCTTGGTGACCCCGTGGACTCTAGCCCACCAGTCTCCTCTGTCTGTGGGATGTTTCAAGCAAGAATACTGGAGTGAGTTGCCATGCCCTCCTCCAGGGCATCTTTCCCACCCAGGGATTGAACCCACGTCTCCTTTGTCTCCTGAACTGGCAGGCAGGCAGGTTCTTTACCGCCACCCGGGCAGGTTCTTTACCGCCACCTCAGACTTCGTCCACTGCCTGATTCTCCCTGGCTAGGGATGGGGGAGCCTGGTGGGCTGCCGTCTGTGGGGTCGCACAGAGTCGGACATGACTGAAGCCACTTAGCAGCAGCAGCAGGAGCGTGTTGTCGTCACGAAGCATGGAGTAAGGAAAAGGCACCGTTTAGCACCACCAGACAGAAAGTGTTTGACAACGTTGATGAATGCCAGTAGGTACAATGTCTCCTACAATTAGTTGCTGTGGTTCAGTCGCTAACTCGTATCTGACTCTTTGCCACCCCGTGGACTGCCGTACGCCGGGCCGCCCTGTCCTTCACTATCTCCCAGAGTTTGCTGCTGCTGCTAAGTCGCTAAGTCGCCGCTGCTAAGTCCCAGAGTTTGCTAGTCCTGGCTAAATTACAGAGCAAATGTAGTGTTTGTTTTTGCAGGTCAGCTGACCTCAGAACACTGAGGGCTGTTTCAATAAGCCAGAGGGAAAGTTCCGCTCCCTCTGGTCCATGCTTTCCAGGGATCTGCCATGGATTTGGTATTTGTTCCTTTGTGGTTCACTGTGTCATCCATGGGCTTCCCTCGTGGCTCAGATGGTAAAGCATCTGTTTACAATGCAGGAGTCCTGAGTTCAGTCCCTGGATCGGGAAGATTTCCTGGAGAAGGAAGTGGCAAAGCACTCCAGTACTCTTGCCTAGAAAATCCCCTGGATGGAGGAGTCTGGTGTCCATGGGGTCGCAGAGTCGGACATGACTGAGCTGTTCTTCAGTTCTTATTAAATAGCCGACTTCCATTTTGAATACCGAGTAGATGGTTTTCCACAAGAGAATCAATCCTAAACCAGTCAGTCCTAAAGGACATCAACCCTGAACATTCATTGGAAGGACTGATGCTGATGAAGCTCCAATCCTTCGGCCACCTGATGCTATGATTTTTCCAGTAGTCATGTATGGATGAGAGAGTTGGACCATAAAGAAAGCCGAGCACCAAAGAATTGATGCTTTTGAACTGCGGTGTTGGAGAAGGCTCTTGAGAGTCCCTTGGACTGCAAGGAGATCCATCCAGTCCATCCTAAAGGAAATCAGTCCTGAATATTCATTGGAAGGACTGATGTTGAAGCTGAGACTGCAATACTTTGGCCACCCGATGCGAAGAGCTGACTCATTGGAAAAGACCCTGATGCTGGGAAAGATTGAGGGCAGGAGGAGGAGGGGGCAACAGAGGATGAGATGGTTGGATGGCATCACCGACTCAATGGACATGACTCTGAGCAAACTCTGGGAGATAGGGAACGACAGAGGAGCCTGGCAGGCGGCAGTCCATGAGGTCACAAAGAGTCGGACACGACGTAGTGACTGAACAACAATAAGCAGAGATCATTCAGCCCTGTGAGGCTGAGCAACGGCAGCACAGGCACCCACCTTGCTTACACAACCTTCAGACCACGCTTCCCCCTTCCTCCCCCAGGCTCTGCAAAACCCTGGTATGTATCAGAAACCTGCCTCTCTCCCAGGGGATGGGTCCCTCAGAACAGTCACACTGCCCATGACATACACCATCCTTTCTCCCAGTCGTATGCTCATACGATTGTAGAAACACACAAATTAGAAGGACAATTTATTTATTGACCTGTTGTCTTTCTTCTTGCTCTGCTGCAAAAGTTTCCTGAGGCTTGAAGGCTTAGTACCTAAAAAAGCTCTTTAAATGAGAGAAGGGAAACATAAATATTTAATGTCTCAGTGCCCCTAAGGAAATAAAAAGGGGATTTGTAGAGAATCGTAGAGAGCTAAGGGGTGTGCAGGGGAAACCCAAATGGGAAGGTTCGCTGAGGTGAGGGATCATCTGAGATGTCCAGAATGATGGATGGATGTTACTCAAAGGTGGAGGAAACGAGGGCTTCTAGCAGGGGGTGAAGACTGTAACTGCAAGAAGCTTTAAAACGCACATGTGAAATTCAACAGAGTGGATGAAACCAGGCAGGGAAACGGAGAAGAACGGACAGGCTATGGAAACAGAAGGGGGAAGAAAAATAACAAACCAACAACCTACCACAGAAGAAAGTAAAACCAGAGAGGTGGGGCTTCCACCGGTTTCGGATGGTGACAGCAAGTCATGAACTGGGAAGAAAAATTTATCCAGCTAAAGGCTAAAATTTTCTAGGGAAAAGAACATTTTGTTCAGAGTTGATATGTCTACTCTATCTTTTCTTTCTTTCTCTATTTCTTTCCTTTTCTTCCTTTCATCCTGTCTCTTTCCTTCTATTAATATCTTGTATTTTTTAAGTTTTTTATTATTTTATTTTTATTTTATTATTTTAATTATTATTAATTTTGTTATTATTTTTTTACAGTATTGTATTGGTTTTGCCATACATTGACATGAATCCGCCACAGGCATACATGAGTTCCCAACCCTGAACCCCCCTCCCACCACCCTCCCCATATCATCTCTCTGGGTCATATTGTCTACCTTGTATTACCTATCTATCTATTGGGGCTTCCAAATGGCTCAAGTGGGTAAAGACTCCATGCACAGTATCTGGGTTCCATCCCTGGGTCGGAAAGACCCCCTGGAGGAGGAAATGGCAACCCACACAGTATTCTTGCCTGGGAAATCGCATGGACTGAGGAGCCTGGTGGGCTACAGTCCACGGGGTCACAAAAGAGTCAGACAAGTCTGAGCGACTGAATGATCTATCTAGTATCTATCTTCTGCTATCACCTCTCTGTATTTCTCAATCCTATGTTTCCACCCACTGAAGCGCTCATCCATCCATCCTGCTATTAACCTACTTGTCAGTCAACTGTCTACATCTGTCTACATACCTGTAACTTATCTATCTGGACCATTAGCTCAGTGAATGAAGGCATGGATAGGTGGGTCAGTGGATGGACAGATGGAGAGACACATAAGCACAGACATAATCATATCTACTTAATACTGATTACATGTATGTAATCATCTAGGGACTAGATAGATACAGGAGGTGCCATGCAATTCCGGGCCCAGCCACCTACCAAAATGCCATCCGAATCCAACCCATTCTCCTATAAGAATTGGGGAGTGACAGAGCTTTCCAAATGGAGGAAAAGAAAAAAAAAAAAAGAATCTACTTCCCTAGTGGTCCTAGTGATGGTAAGGGATGATGAAATCACACTTTCTATCCACCTCAAAGTTCTTCCGTGTCCCTCTGTGTTGCTGAACCCAGAAACAAAATGTATGTTCTCTGTTGCAGACCAAGATTTATCTCTGCGACTCATATCTTCTTGTCCCTTCCTATATAAACTTTTTTTTTTTTTTGGACAGGGCATGCATACGTCATGCTGCTGCTGCTGCTGCTAAGTCGCTTCAGTCGTGTCCGACTCTGTGCGACCCCATAGACGGCAGACCACTAGGCTCCCCCGCCCCTGGGATTCTCCAGGCAAGAACACTGGAGGGGGTTGCCATTTCCTTCTCCAATGCATGAAAGTGGAAAGTGAAAGGGAAGTCGCTCAGTTGTGCCTGACTCTTAGCGACCCCATGGACTACAGCCCACCAGGCTCCTCTGTCCATGGGATTTTCCAGGCAAGAGTACTGGAGCGGGGTGCCATTGCATACGTCATAAAAATGGCTTAAAAATAAATGAACGTATTTCGGAAGGAGGCAAAAATACAGAAGCACCACAGTGTCAAGAAATAGCTCGCTGCCAGCCACTGGAAGCCTTCCCCAGCACTCTCTCCATTTGCCCTGGAGGCAACCTCTAACCTGAATTTCATTAACAACTGCCTCCTTGTTCTTTTCTCAACTTTTATGCCTATAAGTGCAAATTTGGTATTTCATATAAACAGGCCTGTGGGCATATGTGTTGTTTTGCTCCAGACTTCTTTCACTCCACATTACAGAGCCCCATTCACATATTCCAAGCATAACAGGGAAGAAGAAACCCCACTCCATATTAAATGTTTTTTTTTTTTCCTTTAACCTCTGTCTTGTATTGGTTTTGCTACTAAGTTGTCTTTTGTCCATTTCTTTCCTTCACAGATTTTATTTTTGATACATCACGATTAAAATTGTCAAATATTAAGAAAAATAAGCAGTGTTGCCACCATTTCAGCTTTTCCCTCATCTATTTGCCATGAAGCAATGGCATCAGATGACATGATCTTACTGTTTTTCTTTGTTTAATAGCCTGAAATATACACAATAGTCCATTCTCATGGTTCTGAACCTTCAGAGTATAACACTGTAGCAGTCATACCGAGATAAAAGGTTGCAGAACAAGCAATAACAGTTTTGTTGGAGGTTCACAGGCACAACTTGACCTGTAATACGCAAGGTCAGCTGCAAGATCAAAGGCTTCTGGCACCAAGATGTTTGCAACAGCAACACATCCCCTCTCCTTTCAGGATAAAATGAATCTGAATTCTGACTTGGGGGAGACGGTTCTTTGGGACACACTCACCGTCTTCTAGGACTGCTGGCTCTCTGAATAAATCTCTGTTCCCAACACCTTGTCTCTAAATGCAAGACTTATGCATTGGGAAGATCCCCAGGAGAAGGGATAGGCTACCCACCCCAGTATTCTGGGGCTTTCCTAGTGGCTCAGACGGTAAATAATCCACCTATGATGTGGGAGACCTGGGTTTGATCCCTGGGTTGGGAAGATCCTGCCAAGGGGGACATGGCAACGTGCTCCAGTATTCCTGCCTGGAGAATCCCCATGGATGGAGGAGCCTGATGGGTTACAGTCCACGGGGTCGCAGAGAATCTACCTTGGCACAGAAGCTAGGGTGTAAGATTTGCAGTCGTGGGCTGGAGGACTCAGTGAACTGAATGAATAGAACTCAGATGACCTGAAATTCCCTTAAGTCCCAAACCCAACAGAACTACAACTGATCCTTCAAACCATCCGTCCTTTCTGTGTGGTGACTTACTCCTTCTTACCTGCAAAGCCTGCATGACTAAACCGGAGGCTGTTGCTTTGCAAAACAAATCCCGTTCTCATCAAGCCGTACCCCTTAAAAGACCAGCAGTCACCAGACACATGATTAAAATCAGACCACAGGAAGAAAAGTACCATGACCCGGGACAGGAGGAAGCCACATACAGGCCAAGGAAATGGGATGTATTAACAAACCATGGCCTTCAATTTCAAGAAAAATAAACCGGACATGTCAATATTCTGAAACTGTAAATCCACTGAAGACAGAACCCAGTAATGCTGACAAAGTAAAAAATGCAAAGGTCTTCATAAGGATGGAGTGTTTACGTGGGTGCTAAGTCATTTCAGTTGTGTCCGACTCTTTGGGACCCCATGGACTGTAGCCCGCCAGGCTCCTCTGTCCCTGGGATTGTCCAGGTAAGAATACTGGAGTGGGCTGCCATTCCCTCCTCTAGGGGATCTTCCCGGCCCAGGGAGCAAACTCAGGTCTCCACCTCTGGGTATGTATTTGGAGGAAAAGAAAGACGAAGTCTAATTAGAAAAGATACATGTGCCCTTATGCTCATGGTAGCATTATTTATAATATGCAAGCTATGAGTGCAGCCCAAGTGCCCATCAACAGAGGGATGGGTAAAGAAAGTGCGGGGAGTGTGCCTGTATGCTGCTGCTCCTGCTAAGTCGCTTCAGTCGTGTCTGACTCTGTGCCACCCTACAGACGGCAGCCCACCAGGCTCCCCGTCCCTGGGATTCTCCAGGCAAGAACACTGGAGTGGGGTGCCATTGCCTTCTACGGCCCATCAGCAGAGGGATGGGTAAAGAAAGTGCGGGGAGTGTGCCTGTATGCTGCTGCTGCTGCTAAGTCACTTCAGTCGTGTCCGACTCTGTGTGACCCCATAGATGGCAACCTACCAGCCCTCTTCTGTCCCAGGGATTCTCCAGGCAAGAATGCTGGAGTGGGTTGCTATTTCCTTCTCCAACTGTCACTTGCTGTTGTGCATTAAAATAACGTTTTAGTTATTTGGAAACTAACAGCCCCAAGCCATCTGGCTAAATTTGCAAACCAAGTGTGTAGGCAGAGCGAGGGGTATTTACTTTGCGGCATGCTCTTTGATGACTGAAGTTTGCCCCTGGATGTAAGTGGTTATGCAAAGCACACTTGAGGATGTCTGTTTCACCCAGCGGTTGTATATTCACTGCTGTTAGTTTTCACTCAGTAAATCTTTCCAAATCCATGACCTGGAGCAGGCCAGGCTCCCCGATCTTTCCCTGTCTCCCAGAGTTTACTCAAATTCATGTCCATTGAGTCAGTGATGCCACCCAGCCATCTCATCCTCTGTCGTCCCCTTCTCCTCCTGACTTCAATCTTTCCTCACAGTAGGGTCTTTATCAGTGAGTTAGCTCTTCGCATCAGGTGGCAAAGTATGGGAGCTTTTTTGTGTCTTTACTAGGGACTCTGGAAGGTATTTTAACACCTCGTGCTCGGAACATTTAATCAGATTCTGTCGCTAAGAGACTCAGCAACAAGAATGATTGGGACATATTTTGACCCAAAGGCAATTTAAAGTTATGTTTCGTGGAAAGAAACAAATGATTTTGTCTGCGTCCGTGGAAACCAAAACCTGCCTTGCCACTATACTGTCTTGCAATGCTGTTGGACAGATAGATTCAACATTCCATGTCCATGAAGGTGTTGGGCATTCAAGGTTCAGCTTTCGAGATGGTTCCCTCGTCATTCTAGTCTGGTGAGTCTAAACCACAGGCAGGAATAAAGGCAGGGTGCGTTCTACCGCTGTGCGCATGGGATTCGGGGATGCTAAAACCAGCACTTCACAATGCTAAGCTGTCAGTGCTTTATCCAAGGCAAAATATTGCCTTCTTTGCCAGAATGGGCCAGGGTTCTCTTCAGAGGAGACAGCGGAAGAGGAAGAAAAATAGCCTTGTCCTTTTGGTTTCAAGAGTTATAAGTTAAGCAGTGGTCCACAAGGCAGATGAACAAGCTTGAGAATTTTGCTTGCCTCAACTTTGGAGTTTTTCCCTTGCTTTATTGAATTGAGGCCCCAAAGGTAGAGAGTCTTGTCCATATTTAAACCACGACATTTGTTTTCTTTATCCCGGCTCTTTGAGGACGTGTAGATAACTGTCCTGGACGAGTGTCCAGGATTCAGGGGGGATACTGGTTCTTAAAGCTGATCCTCCAAGTAATGAGAGAGGTCATTGCCTAAAGGGCCCCTAGAATGAATTGCGGCAGTACTTGTCTTATTTCCTAGGAGCTAACCACATGCTAATATGCAACACAACCTTCTACCTGTGTTCACATTTGATGTTTGTAATTTTTGCCATGGAAGCCAGTTGTTGGGCTGGGTTATTTTTTTTATGTTTTGGCTCATTTACCAAAGGTAATTCTTTTTTTTTTTTCCTGCCACTGGCTTCCTATTTCAGTTCTATTCAGATGTTTCCGACGGTGTAAGACAATGTTACTCTGTAAATGATTTATTTAAAGCCATGTTTAAAAATGGACATAAAGGCAATTACAGCTTAACATGGTCTTTTCTAGAAATTGTAGATTCTTATTTGGATTGCAGCCCTGGCCTTCTAACACATATAATATGTATGAAAAGATATATTATATATATTAGAGTATATTAACAAGAATATGCACATGTCATATATTCGCTATATATGATATATACCATAAATATGTTGTTACACATGTATATATTTTTCTGTGTGTATCACATATAACATATATAGTCTAGCATAAATATATCGTCTGCTATAAATATGTCACATATATGTCTGCTGCTACTGCTGCTGCTAAGTCGCGTCAGTCGTGTCCGACTCTCTGCAACCCCATTGATGGAAGTCCACCAGGCTCCCCCGTCCCTGAGATTCTCCAGGCAAGAACACTGGAGTGGGTTGCCATTTCCTTCTCCAATGCATGAAAGTGAAAAGGGAAAGTGAAGTCACTCAGTCGTGTCCGACGCTAGTTCTTGTATGTATATATTGTCTAAGATAAATATATCATATATATATCCAAGCACATATATTCTAATATATAAGTTCTTGGAGAAGGCAATGGCAACCTGCTCCAGTACTCATGCATGGAAAATCCCATGGACAGAGGAACCTGTTGGGCTGCAGTCCATGGGGTCACAAAGAGTCGGACACGACTGAAGCTACTCAACACCAGCAGCTGAGTATTTATTTATATATGTCTAAACAATATATAAAATAATATATAATAATAGTATCTGTATATGCACAAATATTAATGCATGTTAATATAACAAAATAAATATTATAACATTATAAATATTAGTAAATATAA
>SJYG01000424.1:3455991-3498320 GCA_006410535.1 Litocranius walleri
TTAAAAATGATAACATCAATTAAATATTAAATGTATAAAATATAATATGTTTTATATAAATAATATATAATTATATTTGTATATGCACAAATATTAACATATGTTCAGATATGTGTACATTTTCATATATACTTGCACATATGGGTATAAAATTATATCACATAAATTATGTAGAATCAAATACTTGTTTCAATACTTGTGTATGTGTGTATATCTGTCAATAAATAGAACAATATGTAGTGAGGACAGAGTGATCCCTTTAGACACCACTGGGGTGTAAATAATAACTCAGTTTTTGTGCAAATGACTCTTTAAAGATCCATAATCTAGACAAAGCTGGTCTAGTACCACCGAGTGTGGTTAATGTCTGTTTTTCTTTTTTAAAATCTCCCAATCTCTGATAGTCAGAAGGTAACAACATTTCTTCAGGGAGGACACAGAGATGCAGAGTAATGTCGATTAATGCACGCTCGCCAGGGGCAGCACAAGGCGTCACCTCATGCAGAAACATAAATATTGAATATGGACGCATATACATGGAATCTAAAGAGATGGTACTGATGAGTTTACCTTCAGGGCAGCAATGGAGAAATAGACATAGAAAACAGACCCATGAACACAGTGGCAGGAGAGGAGGGAGAAGGGGAGACAAATGGAGAGAGTAACACAGAAATTTACAACATTATACGAAAATTCCAGCACAAGCTGGAATCAAGGCTGCGGGGAGAAATAACAATAACCTCAGATACGCAGATGACACCACCCTTACGGCAGAAAGTGAAGAGGAGCGAGAGAGCCTCTTGATGAAAGTCAAAGAGGAGAGCGAAAGGGTTGGCTTAAAGCTCAACATTCAGAACACGAAGATCACGGTATCCGGTCCCATCACTTCATGGCAGATAGGTGGGGAAACGGTGGAAACAGCGGCTGACTTTATTTTTCTGGGCCCCCAAATCCCTGCAGATGCTGACTGCAGCCATGAAATTAAAAGATGCTTGCTCCATGGAAGGAAAGTTATGACTAGTCTAGACAGCATATTAAAAAGCAGAGACATTCCTTCGCCAGCAGAGGTCCATCCAGTCGAGGCTATGGTTTTTCCAGGAGTCACGTATGGAGGTGAGAGTTGGATTGCAAAGATGCCAGTGGGAATTTGCTGTGTGACTCAGCGAACTCAGGGGATCTGCAACAGGCTGAAGGGTGGGGTGGGAGAGAGTTGGGAGGGAGGTCTGGGAGGCGGGGGACATGGGTGTACCTATGGCTGATTCTTGTTGATATAGGACAGAAAACCACAAAATTCTGTAAAGGAATTGTCCTTCTCTTAAAAAATATTTTAAAAAAGAAAAAGACGTTATCTCATGCAGTGTTACTGTGTCTGCCAGGAGGACAGGCTTTGTCAAATATGATGTCTTTATCAAAAAACTGAGGCTGTTTTGTTGCTCAGCCGTGTCCGACTCTCTGTGACCCCGTGGACTGTAGCCCACCAGGCTCCTCTGCCCATGAGATTCTCCAGGTCCGAATACTGGAGTGGGTTGCCATTTCCTTCTCCAGGGGATCTTCCTGACCCAGGAGTTGAACCCAGGTCTCCTGCACTGGCAGGCGGATTCTTTACTGATGAGCCACCAGGGAAGCCGGTTATCAAAAATATTTTCCTTCATTTGCTTATTTATGTAACATCTTGATCTTTTTATAATTACGCTCAACAGTCATAAAAGTACATTTCACTCGATAGAAGTATAACAATCTTAGCAGAAAAAACTCAAAAGTGTGTACAATTATACGTATTGTGTTTTGAAATACACACACGTGAGATGAATACATACAATCACTATTATGCTGGTTATAACTAAAGCAGTTATAACCTCTTTATATCATCTGCCCACTTGTTACAACTATTTTTAATTTTTATATTAATATAATGCATATTTATTGTTATTTTTTATTTGTTTGGTTGCCCCAGTCTGAGCTTTGGCATGTGGCATCCAGTTGCTTGACCGGATATTGAACCCTGGCCCCCAACATTGGGAGTGAGCCATCTTAGTCATCTTACTTCATCTTTAATCATCTTACTAGGGCAGTCCCACTTGCCTATTTCTAATTTGTGCAATTCTATTATGTTTAAAGAAGCTCAAGAAAGTAGTCCAAAAATGTATCTTTAAAACCCAAATTGCATGCATTCCTTATATCTTGGGCTTCCTTTATCTGCAATGTGGGAGACCCGAGTTTGATCCCTGGGTTGGGAAGATCCAATCCTGGAGAAGGAAATGGCAACCCACTGCGAAACATCACAGGGAAAATAAAAAAGAATAAGCCACGGTTTGAAAGAAGATGCTTGCAGAACAAATATCTGGAAAATAGCCTTGAATCTTGAATGTATAAAAGCCCTCAATATTAAACAAAAAAAAGACAGCACATTATGAAATTAACAGTGGATGAAGTTTTGAACACATCAGCAAAGAAGATATACCTACGGCAGGCACATGAAAAGACGTTCCAAATCATAGCAAACTCAGAAATGCGAACTACAGTACGTTGGTGTATCACCAGCAATGTTTCATTTCCAAAGTTAGGAACTGAGGTTTGTTTCAAACTCTGGATTTTGCTGACATGTTGTTTGTTCTAAGCTGTGCTAAGAATGTGCTAAGGTGCTAAGTTGTGTCCAAGTCTTTGCGACCCCACGGACTGCAGCACGCCAGGCCTCCCTGTCCATCACCATCTCCCAGAGTCTACTCAAACCCACGTCCATCGGGTCCGCGATGCCATCCAAGCGTCTCATCCTCTGTCGTCCCCTTCTCTTCCTGCCCTCAGTCTTTCCCAGCATCAGACTGACCTACCAGCATCTTTAATCTCTGTTCATGCTTTGTGGACTATCGTGCAGATTTAAAACAGATCCGAGTAGAAAGACTGTATATTCTCAGGAAATATGGAACATAAATTTTTACATGCCTGGATCCATCATCCACAGAGATTGCACCACCAACTTATTACTGGACAAAAAAAAAAAACAAACAGGAATCTGGAGATCTTATTTGAACAGCCTACATTTTTCCTTTTGCTTCAGTGTATACAGTATTTCACGTTCTATTTATTTTTTGTTTTAAAGTGATGCTCGAAGAAAGAAAAAGGACAGGGAGAGAATGGCAAGATGGGGAAAGAGAAGAAAACTTCTTGGTGAAAGTGGAACAGGTCCCCAAGCCACAGACGCATCTCTGCAGGGTAAGGTACTGGGGGCCAGTCTCGGCTTGCTCAGGTCACGAGTGTTGTGTAGGAAGAGCAGCGTTTCTTTCAATGTGTGTGTGTCTGTGTGAGACACTCAGTCATGCTCGATTCTTTGTGACCCCATGGACTGTAGCCCACCAGGCTCCTCTGTCCATGGGAGTCTGCAGTCAAGAATACTGGTGTGGGTTGCCCTTTCCTGCTCCAGGGGATCTTCCCAACCCAGGGGTCGAACCCGAATCTCTTAGGTCTCCTGGATCAGCAGGTGGGTTCTTTACAAGTAGTACCACCTGGGAAGCCTCACACACATGTATGTGTGTGTATACGTTTACATATATACACACACATATGTAAAACTTATATATGTAAAACCATAGGCATAGGTGTACAGATATTTATATATGCATATGTGTGTGTGTGAGGTTGCTCAGTCGTGTCCGACTCTTTGCAACCCCATGGACACCAGGCTCCTCGCTCCATGGGACTCTCCAGGCAAGTGTACTGGAGGGGATTGCCATTTCCTTCTCCAGGGGATCTTGCAGATCCAAGGATCGAACCCGGGTCTCCCGCATTCCAAATATTCATATATATGCATATATTTCTATGCAACTATAACTGTGCATATATAAAACGTAGGCCCACGTGTATAGATATTTATATGTAACTGTGTGTAAGTGTATAAATATCTCTACAGGGACTTCCCTGGCGGTTAGGATTCTGTGCTCTCAATGCAGAGGGTGTGGGTTTAATCCCTGGTCAGAGAACTAAGATCCCTCAAGCCACACAGCACAACTCAAAAAAGAAAAAAAGAAAGAAAGAAAAAAACTGTACTTGTATGTCTGCTTCATATACACACATTGCTTATATTTTGATGCTTTTATTTTCCACTGAAATACAATAATACTGTTTAAAAACACACAGAAAAAATTTCTCTGAATAATATGAATATGTGTGTATACACACACACACAGCACCTGTGCACATATAAATAAACACACGCATAAGTGCAGACATTTAGGCTGCTGCTGCTGCTGCTAAAACGCTTCAGTCGTGTCCGACTCTGTGCAGCCCCATAGACGGCAGCCCACCAGGCTTCCCGTCCCTGGGATTCTCCAGGCAAGAACACTGGGGTTGCCACTGCCTTCTCCGGTATTCATTTGTATACGTGAGTCAAGAGTGAAGTCGCACGGTCGTGTCTGACTCTTTGCGACCCCATGGACTGTAGCCTACCAGGCTCCTCTGTCCACGGGATTTTCCAGGCACCAGTACTGGACTGGATTGCCATTTCCTTCTCCAGGGGATCTTCCCCACCCAGGGACTGGATCCGGGTCTCCCGCATTGTAGACAGACGCTTTACCGTCTGAGCCATATGTACGTATATTTATATAAATCTATACACACAGCGTCTGTTTCTGTATGGACATTTTGACATGCGTTTGTGCATATGGACAGATGGATACATAAATAAGGTTTCCCAGATGGCTCAGTGGTAAAGACTGGCCTGCCAACGCAGGAGATCTGGGTTCAGTACCTAGGTTGGGAAGATCCCCTTGAGAAGGGGATGGCAACCCACTCCAGTATTCTTGCCTGGAGAATCCCATGGACAGAGGAGCCTGCTGGGCTACAGTCCACGGGGTCACAAAGAGTCGGACACAACTGAAGCGGCTTAGAGTGCAACTTAGCCTGTAACAGAGATGAAGAAGAGATGGATGGGGATATTTACTTTTTTTTTTTTTTTAAAGAAAATTCCTCTGCAAAGCTAGAGTCATTCCCACGCACAGAGAATGTCACAGAACCAAAATGTCCCATCCATAAAAGGATACTGTGTGATATGAACCGATTACACACATCCATCAATGTTCCCAGCTGCTGATGCAGTGAGCAATGGGACCATATGCTCGCTTAAATAAAGCTGCGAGTTATTCTGACGGAATTTAACAAAAGTGCTGATGGGTATTTTCGGAAACGTGTACTTTTGTCTTGCTGTAACTCACTGAGTAAGTGCTTCCCAGGTGGGTCGGTGGTAAAGAATCTGCCTGCAATGCAGAAGACTCAGGTTCGATCCCTGGGTGGGGAAGATCCCCTGGAGGAGGGCATGACACCCCACTGCAGTATTCTTGCCTGCAGAATCCCATGGACAGAGGAGGCTGGCAGGCTACGGTCCACGTGGTTGCAAAGAGCCCGACACGAGCACTCAGCATTACTCCATCCCTTTATCTTCCTCTTTCAAAGTGTTTGTTGAGTGAAAAGGGTCTTTTTCCCTCATATAACTCTGCCATCTGACTATATATTCTTGAGGCCCTTAGAATCTCCCACGGCCTTTGTTTTCTCACGAACCCTAGAGTCCAGAGGTTTGATCCCATGAGCGTTTGCTTCCACAAGATGAGTTCTATCATGAGGTGCAAATTGCTAGCATTTCTTTCTTGTTTCATTGGAAGCTTCTTCGGGGATCATTACCCGTAAAAAGTGAAAGTGTGACTCAGTTGTGTCCGACTCTTTGCGATCCCATGGACTGTAGCCCGCCAGAGTCATTTGTTTGTGGGATTCTCCAGGCAAGAATGCTGGAGGGAGTATTAGAAAATACTGCTTTTCTCTATCGGAGAAGGCAATGGCACCGCCCTCCAGTAACTCTTGCCTGGAGAATCCCATGGATGGAGGAGCCTGGTGGGCTGCAGTCCACGGGGTTGCTAAGAGTCAGACACGACTGAGCAACTTCACTTTCACTTTTCACTTTCATGCATTGGAGAAAGACATGGCAACCCACTCCAGTGTTCTTGCCTGGAGAATCCCAGGGATTGGGGAGCCTGGTGGGCTGCCATTTATGGGGTCGCACAGAGTTAGGTTACAGTCCATGGGGTCACAAAGAGTCGGAAAACGACTGAGTGACATCACCCACCACAGAGTCGGACACGACTGAAGTGACTCAGCAGCAGCAGCAGCAGCTTTTCTCTATATTTGCCACCTTCTCTTGTGCTGATTAGGCCAGCTGTTTCTATAAAGAGGTGATTCATGTCTTCAGTGACTGGGTTAAACCAAAGTAGGTTCTCCTCAGCTGGTAAAGTATCCGCCTGCAAGGCAAGAGACCCTGATTTGATTCCTGAATCAGGAGGATCCGCTGAAGAAGGGAAAGGCTACCCAGTCCAGTGTTCTTGGGCTTCCCCGGTGGCTCAGCTGCTAAGGAATCTACCTGCAATGCAGCAGACTGGGTTCAGTTCCTGGGTCGGGGAGATCTCCTGGAGAAGGGGACAGCTACGCAATCCAGTATTCTGGCCTGGAGAATTCCATGGACTGTATAGTCCACGGGGTTGCGGAGAGTCGGACACAGGCTGAGCGGCTTCACTTCAGGTTGTATTTAAGAACGCTAGAGGAGGCAACTCCCTGGAGGTCCAGTGGTTAAGAATCTGCCTGCCAGGAATGGAGAAGCTGACACAGAGAACAGATTTGTGGATGTGCTTGTGGCAGGGGAGGAAGCAGAGGGTGGGACGAATTGAGAGAGTATGGTGGAAATATTTAGACTGAACCTAACCCAGGGATTGAACTCAGGTCTCCTGCATTGCAGGCGGATTCTTTACCAGCTGAGCCAAGAGGGAAGCCCAAGAATACTGGAGTGGGTAGCCTATTGCTTCTCCAGAGGATCTTCCCGACCCAGGAATTGAACAGGTGTCTCTTGCTTTGCAGGCAGATTCTTTACCAACTGAGTTATCAGGGAAGCCCTTTTAAAGCAAAGGGCCCCATATAGGGTGGGAGGTGGGAGGGGGGGTTCAAGAGAGAGGGGAACATGTGTACACCCGTGGCTGATTCATGTCTATGTATGACAGACACCAACACAGTATTGTAAAGCAGTCATCCTCCACCTAAAAATAAATAAATCAAACACTCCAAACCAAACAGGAAAAAAAAAAAAAAGAATCCACCTGCCAGTGCAGGGGACTTGGGCTCAGTCCCCGGTCCAGAAAGATCCCACGTGCCATGGGTCAACTAAGCCGTGTGGAACAACTCCTGAGCACACGTCCTAGAAACCGCACTCTGCAGCAAGAGAAGCCACGCCAATCAGAAGCCGACAGAACTCAACTAGACAGTGGCCCCTGCTCGCTGCAACTACACAAAGCCTTTGCTCGGTAGCCAAGACCCAGTGAGGCCAAAAATAAAAAAATGCATTCATTAAAATAAAAGACGGTTAGGGGAAATGGCATATTCTTTCAATTTGCTGCTGCTGCCGCTAAGTCGCTTCAGTCGTGTCCGACTAGACGTGTCCGTATAGACGGCAGCCCACCAGGCTCCTCTGTCCCTGGGATTCTCCAGGCAATAACACTGGAGTGGGTTGCCATGTCCTTCTCCAATGCATGAAAGTGAAAAGTGAAAGTGAAGTCGCTCAGTCGTGTCCGACCCTCAGCGACCCCATGGACTGCAGCCTGCTAGGCTCCTCCATCCATGGGATTTTCCAGGCAAGAGCGCTGGAGTGAGGTACAAGGTTGCAAATACCTCCCCACCCCAACCTCCGACAGGTTTGTTTTTTTTAAATAGGATGCCACCACTGACAGAAACTTTTTTTAATGAGTTTCTTGGTTCCACGTGGTTCCTAGTCTTTAACGGAATATCAGACACTCACGCTTTATCAAGGGATGCCCATGTGAGGACGTCTGTTACGCTCACCTGGACAGGACACTTTTCACAGGTCTGCAAGGCTCCCTCAACGCTGGAGTGCTAGTAATGAGCTGGAAAATGATGTATAACCACATTGTATCAGGTGTTGCCACGTGAAGCAGACAAGGTTGTTTCTGCTCATTTTCTGTCCCACATCTTTTGAACATTCTTTCTGTCACTTGGAGACCTGGGTTTGATCCCTGGGAGGGAAAGATCCCCTGGAGGAGAGCACGACAACTCATTCCAATATTCTTGCCTGGAGAATCGCATGGACAGAGGAGCCAGGCGGGCTACAGTCCTTTGCAACAATGTGGATGGTGCTAGAGATGATCGTAGGAAGTGAAGTGACTCAGAAAAGCGCAAATATTATATGATACACTTACATGTGGAACCTTAAAAAATGATGGACATGGACTTATTTACAAAGCAGCATCAAAGACTGCTTTATGCTGATTCGACAACATCCTCTCCCTCTCTTGTTTATTCATGTCATTATTAACTAACAAGGAAGGGTTTCAAATCATGTATTTGAGAAAGCCCCAACCCAGAATATTAACTCAGAAGTCTCCAAGAATGCACTGAGACTTCAGTATTTTATAAAAGCCCCTTGAGTAATTCTTCTATGCAGGCAGGGTTGAGATTCATGAAGAAGAGTTTCAGACAGATGGAAATGAAGCCTTTATTGACCTCTGAAGTCCTACAAAGTCAACCTAATCTATAGATGAGGAGTTTGAATTGTTACTTGTGGTCATTCACTTCAGTCGTGCCCAGCTCTTTGTGATCCCGTGGACTGTAGTCCCCCAAGCTCCTCTGTCCATGAGACACTCCAGGCAAGAACCCTGGAGTGGGCTGCCGTTTCCTTCTCCAGAATTCTTACATGCACGTGCAAATCAAATTCCATGATTCAAATCAAATGGAAGAGGGGCGATCAAGGAGGAAAAACTGAGAGAGAACACAAGAAGGAAAAGGGGAGAAAAGAAAGGAGAAAGGAGAAAAAATATTTGCAGCATCAGAAAAGAAAATTTGTTTGTCACGGGTCGTGTGTAATTGCAAACTTCGTAACTTTAGATTTATCGAGTCATCGGCACACACAGAAGGGAAGAAATACGACATGTGTGCAGCCCTATATGTGGAAAATTCGTGACATTTTCCAGGCTTGGGCCATCAAAGAGATTTTTTGTGAGGAAAGATTTCTGGAGTGGGATCCAGATGGCTCCTGGCTGGTGGGACTATTAATGTGACAGGCATATTTTTCTAACGGCCTCACATTCTATAGTTGTCAGTGTTCGCTGAGAGGAAAAAGTGCCCTGAGGTCCCTGTAACTCTATTAATAATTAAGTTTTTAGCAGCCATAATTAAATTCCAGCATAAATCTTACTGTTAATCTAGAGAAACACAAAATTTTGGAGGAAAAAAAACCTGCTAGAAATAATTTAAGATGACAAAGTGAATTTCCATATAATATTTAAAGGCTTTAGAAGTACGCATAGAAAAAAAATTAAATTTCCATGAAATTAGCTGGTGTTGAGCACCTACTATTTGTGTAAAAAATGGCCTTCCATATTTGGTCACTTACAATTGACCAAAGTGTGCTGAAATTCATGTTATTTTGAGTTCACAGAGAAAATGGAGAATGAAAGATATTAGTTTTTTTTGATCAAGGTTATGCTGTTAGGCACACCGAAAATACTCGTGGATTTTCCAGTAGTCATGTATGGATGTGAAAGTTGGACTGTAAAGAAACCTGAGCCCCGAAGAATTGATGCTTTTGGACTATGGTATTGGGGAAGACTCTTGAGAGTCCCTCAGACTGCAAGGAGACTCAACCAGTCTGTCCTAGAGGAAATCAGTCCTGGGTGTTCATTGGAGGGACTGATGCTGGGCACGGCTGATGCTGAAACTCCAGTCCTTTGCCCATGAAACCATGTCTCCTACACCGCAGGCAGATTCTCTACCATGCAGCCACGAGGGAAGGCCCACAGGAGAACTGGCCCGTAATAAATTTAAATGGGACCTCATTTCACCACCATGGTATCCAGTCCAATATGTCACAAAGGATATGGAACATTTTTCTTTCAAACCTCCTACCACATCCAGTGAGGCCACCGAGTCTTTAACCGAAGGATGGAGAAAAGATTCAGAAGGTGGAATCCAGGAGATTTGTTGCTGTTTTCAAAGAACATTGCCATTAGTTTCAAATCAAAATTTTCTTTGTAAAAGGAGAAACTCCAAAAATTGTTTGTTTTTGTTTTTTAATTCCCGGCCAAGGATTTGAACCTGCATCCCCCTGCAGTGGAAGGAGAGAATCTTAACCACTGGATCACCAACATCAGAATTTTCTATTTAAAAAGAGAAACTGTGAAATTTATTGGATTGTATTCAGTTCTAATTCACTTATCTTTCACTTGCCTATCTTGAAAACTTCCCTATCATTTAAGGAGCTGTGAAGTTCAAATACTTACCAAGCCAAGCCAGGCCAGAGAAATGGGTGGTTTACTGCCTTACAGAACTGGTCCCCTTCCCTGGGCTCTAATGCTGATGGAATAATGACATAAGTCACGTGCATGATAAAGGTAGTGCCCTTGAATCATCCGAAACCCACCTCCCTGCTGGCTCCATCCACGGAAAAATTGTCTTCCATGAAAGCAGTCCCTGGGGCCAAAAAAGATTAGGGTTTCCTGTCCTGAAGCATTCACGGCTTCCCCTAAGAAACGGCGGGAAGGCTTCCCAGGTGGCACCAGCGCTAAAAAAAAAAAAAAAAAACCTGCTTGTTGATGCAGGCCACCTAAGAGACCTGGGTTCCATCCCTGTGTCAGGAATAGATCCCCTGGAGGGGGAAATGGCAACCCACTCCAGTATTCTTGCCTGCAGAAGCCCACGGACAGAGGAGCCTGGCGGACTACAGTCCAATATGAATGTGTGAAATTTGCTCAGTCCTGTCTGACTCTTTGCAAACCCCAAGGACTGCACAGTCGATGGCATTCTCCAGGCCAGAATACTGGAGTGGGTAGCCAGTTCCCTTCTTCAGGGGATCTTCCCAACCTAGGGATCGAACCAGGACTCCGCGCATTGCAGGCAGATTCTTTACCAGCTGAGCCACCAGAGAAGCCCAGGAATACTGGAGTGGGTAGCCTATCCGGTCTTCAGCAGAGCTTCCCGACCCAGGAATGGAACCGGGTTCTCCTGCATCGCAGGCGGGCTCTTTACCAATTGAGCTATCAGCGAAGCTCAATACTCCATGGGTTCGCAAAGAATCAGACATGACTCAAGAAACTTAGCACGCATACACAGGGCAACAAAAGGCACCGTCATTACGTAAAAAGATTTATAGATTCCTCGGAAGTGCCCGCGGGAGAGGGCCCCGTCACTGGTGCAAAGTTACATATTGGGCTTGGGTAACTAACCGAGCCCACTGGCTTTGGGCACAACGCCCCATCCCTGCCCGCTGTCTGCCCCAACTGCGCGGTCTCCCAGCTCACCGCCCCTGGACCAAACTGAAAGATAAATGACATCTTTAGGAAACACAGGCAGCTGAGCCTCCGGCAACATTGCGGAGAGTGGTGGTGGGGTGAGGGGGAGAAGCATGGAGCTTGTCTGAGCCTCTTCTGCTGCTCACGAGCTGCGACTAGGGATACAGAAATGACGGCATAGGATGAGGATGCTTTTGGCAGACCTTTGAAGAGAGATGCCATTCACAGCACTGGGCTCCCGGGGCTCCTTTGGCAGGGCGAGGATCCAACAGGTTTGTGAAGGAAATACTCAAATTAGGAAGAAGCTATTCAGTCTGAAGCAAGCCCTGAAAATCACTCCAGTTCAGCTGAGTCGCTCAGTCGTGTCCGACTCTTGGCGACCTGTGGACTGCAGCACACCAGGCCTCCCTGTCCATCACCAACTCCTGGACTTTGCTCAAACTCACATCCATCGAGTCGGTGATGCCATCCAGCCATCTCATCCTCTGTCGTCCCCTTCTCCTCCTGCCTTCAATCTTTCCCAGCATCGGGGTCTTTTCCAAGGAGTCAGCGCTTCACATCAGGTGGCCAAAGAATTGGAGTTTCAGCTTCAGCATCAGTTCTTCCAATGAATATTCAGAACTGATTTCCTTTAGGATGGACTGGTTGGATCTCTGGGTGGGGGAGAAAAAGTGAGCCAACTCCCAGGCCTGTTTTCCACTTGAGCGGAGCTCCCAGCTGGGGAACTGAGAGTTCTGGCTTTGTAACAAAAGACATCTTATTAAATTAAAAATGTGGGCTGTATGCAGGTGTGTGCCAGGTGGGGGACAGCCAGTGCCCACCGGAGCTGCAGGTTGTTAGGAAAACTCAGCCTGTGACGGGGGGCAAGGGTCAGAGACCTTCAGTATTCTTGCCTCCCAGGGGTAGTTGGTGAGGGTTGATCTTCCTTGGGTCATTTGAATGAGAGCTAGAAAGACTTCTTTGCAAAGTCTTCTTCTTTTTTTTTTTTTTTTTCCTTTAAAAAATGAAATCAGTGGTGTGCATGCAAAATGTAAAAGAGGCAGATCAAGATGTTTAAATACACATGCCTGGTGGGGATGTTCAAAGTTGAGTTTCTGACATGCTGGGTATGCAGGCTGCTCTTGTCAAGAGGCAAGCTTTTCCCCTCGGGTTTATCAAAGCTTCGAGCACTTCCTGGAGGGGATGGGGAGAATGTGGGAGGGACTTCCCTTCCCCCTACCCCCACCCCCAGGTTGAAGCTGACCAGATTTGCCCCAGGGATAAAACCCATCTCCCCACCCCATCCTCCTTGTAGCTATCTCTGAACGAGTGATCCTCTCACGTTCATTCCCAAGATTCCTGGTTGTGATTTAAAAATGTTACAAAGCAAGAGGTCGCTTTGCACCAGGTTTCAGTAATTCCATCCTTATCATTTGATCCACCTTTCGTCACTAAACCTAGACAGTGTATTAAAAAGCAGAGACAACACTTGGGCTACAAAGATCTCTCTAGTCAGAGTTATGGTTTTTCCAGTGGTCATGTATGGATGTGAGTTGGACCATATAGAAGGCTGAGCACTGAAGAACTGATGCTTTTGAACTGTGGTGTTGGAGAAGACTCTTGAGAGTCCCTTGGACTGCAAGGAGATCCAACCAGTCCATCCTAAAGGAAATCAGTCTTGAATACTCATTGGAAGGACTGATGCTTAAGCTGAAACTCCAATACTTTGGCCACGTCATGCGAAGAGTTGACTCATTGGAAAAGACTGATACTGGGAAGGATTGAAGGTGGGAGGAGAAGGAGACGACAGAGGATGAGACGGTTGAATGGCATTACAGATTCATTGGAAATGAGTTTGAGCAAAATCCGGGAGATGGTGAAGGACAGGGAAGCCTGGCGTGCTGCACTTCATAGGGTCCCAAAGAGTCAGACACTTCTGAGCAACTGAACAACAGTGTAAGATTTAATAGCATCCTAGAATAATGCCACCTGCATGACCTAGAGATTGTCATTCTGAGTAAAGTAAGGCAGACACTTCACTGAGGGTGGGATCTTAAAAAAAAAAAAAAAGGGATACAAATAAACTGATTTACGTAATCAGGGATTTCTCTGGTGGTCCAGTGGTCAAGACTCTATGTTTTCAATGCACTGGGTACAGGTTGGATCGCTGGTCTGGGAGCTAGCTCCCACATGCCACAGCTAAAGATCCTGAACACCAAAACGAAGATAAAAGACCCCGAGAGCTGCAGTTAAGGCCAGGAGCTGCCAAATAACATAAATAAATAAGCATATGATGAATAAAAGAGAAATGGAGTCACAGATGTTGGAAGCACATTATGGTTGCCAAGGGGGTGAGGGGGGACATAAACTGGGAGGCTGGGGTTGACATATACACACCGCTATATATATGAAACAGACAACTCAGGCGATCTTATTGCACAACGCAGGGGACTCTGCTCGGCGCTCTCTGGTGACCTAAATGGGAAAGGATCTGAAGAAGGAGTGAACATATGCATGTGTACGACTGAGTCCCTTCCCTGCGTACCTGAAAGCAATGCAACATTGTAAAGCAACTCTGCTGCAGTAAGAATGCAAATACAAAAGGAAACATTTTTAAAGTTTTGTTTAAAAGGTCAAGAAATAAGATTTCATACCGTCTTAAACTGAAAATGGTTGAACTGAAGGCAGAGAACAGGACCCAAGGAAGAGATTTTTTTTTTTTTCTTCCACCTTAAAAAGAAGGGGAAAAAAAATGGTCTCTGGCTCTGGCAAGAGATTGCTTATTCACAAGGAATGATATTACTTCTAGCTGCAGATGCCGAACAAGAGAAGGGTGAGACATGGCTGTGCCCTTGCTTTGCAGAATCTGCATGGCCGGTTCAGTTTCAGGTCATTGTCACCTGTTCAGTTCAGTTCAGTTCAGTTCAGTTCAGTTCAGTCGCTCAGTCGTGTCCAACTCTCTGTGACCCCATGAATCACAGCACGCCAGGCCTCCCTGTCCATCACCATCTCCTGGAGTTCACTCAGACTCACGTCCATCGAGTCCGTGATGCCATCCAGCCATCTCATCCTCGGTCGTCCCCTTCTCCTCCTGCCCCCAATCCCTCTCAGCATCAAAGTCTTTTCCAATGAGTCAACTCTTAGCATGAAGTGGCCAAAGTACTGGAGTTTCAGCTTTAGCATCATTCCTTCCAAAGAAATCCCAGGGCTGATTTTCAGAATGGACTGGTTGGATCGTCACCTGAGGACCTCTTAAAAATTAAATTGCAGGTGAACACAGGGGTGAAAACCTATTTCCAATTTCGGGAAATAAATATCTGAGGCGTGCAAAATCTTCTGAAAAAAAGAGGAGAGTATAAACGGGCAGAAAGCTGGGTTGATGAGGATGGAGTGGACACAGCACTGACCGACATGGGCTCCTGTTGCAAGTAAATCTTGGACAGGATGTAGAAAGCAATGGCATGAGGATTCTTCTAGGTAAGGAATAAGGAAGAGGCAGGAGAAGGAAATCAAAGCTCAAAGAAGGAGGGTGAGGTGGGAGGAATCGAGAAATTGGAATTGACACAGCTCACTACTGATAGTCTGTTTGAAACAGATGAGTAGTGGGAACCTTCTGCAAAGCACAGAGAATGCTACTCAGGGCTCTGTGATCACCTAAGTGGGAAGGAAATCCAAAAAAAAAAAAAAAAGGGAGGGGACATACGTATCTCTATAGCTGATCCCCGGTGGCTCAGTGGTAAAGAATCTTCCCACAATGCAGGAGAGGCAGATTCGATCCCTGGGCTGGGAAGATCCCCTGGAGAAGGCAATGGCTACCCCCTCCAGTATTCTTGCCTGGAAAATCCCATGGACAGAGGAGCCTGGTGGGCCACAGTCTGTGGGTCACAAAGAATCGTGACTGAGTGACTGACACACACGTAGCTGATTCGCTTTGCGGCACAGCAGTAACCAACACAAAAGTGTAAAGCAGCTATGAACGGGGAGAGTGTGACTCGTTCCGTCGTGAAGGCAGGTTCTTTACCACCTGAGCTGCCACGGAAGATCCCAGTGGAATACTACTCAGCCATAAAAAAGAACAAGATAATGCCACTTACATTATTTTGACTCATTGGAGAGGACTCACCGGAGAAGACCCTGAGGCTGGGAAAGATTCAGGGCAGCAGGAGAAGGGGACGACAGAGGATGAGACGGCTGCATGGCATCACTGACATGACAGACAGGAGTCTGAACAAGCTCTGGGAGCGTGATGGACAGGGAAGCCTGGCACACTGCAGTCTGCAGGGTCGCAAAGAGTCGGACACGACTGAGCGACTGAACTGAATGCCGTTTGCACCAACATGGACAGACCAAGACAGTGTCACACTAAGTGAAGCAAGACAGATTAAGACTAAATATCATATGCCTTTGCTTTCACGTAGGATCTTTAAAAAGGGTACAAGTGACCTTATTGACTAACAGAAATAGTCACAGACTTAGGAGTAGGAACTTACGGTTACCGGGGTGGGGGTGAGTGGAGGAGCAGACTGGAAGGCTGGGATTGAGACATATATGCTCCTGTAAATAAAATAGGCAACTAAGAAGGACCTGCTATACAGCACAGGGAACGCTGCTTCAGTGATCTCTAATGACCTATACGGGAAAGGAATCTGAAAAAAAAGGGGATACATGTTTATACCTACATACAACCGAGTGCATCAGTCATATATATATGTGTGTGAATAACTGATAGATACAGGTATCTGTAACTGAGTAACTGACTCACTTTGCTGTGTAGCTGACAGAAACAACATTGTTAATTAGCTCTACGCCAGTAAGCAAACACACGCCATGGACGTTGTGCAGAGGACCAAATGTCTGCTAACCTGTGATGGATACAAAGGATGAAAACCTTCATCAGAACTAGTAAGGCAGACTGAGAGAGTGCTAAGTCGGGTTCGTCATGTCTAGGTCTTGGTGTGGAGAAGGCGATGGCACCCCATACTTTGGCCATGTCATGCGAAGAGTTGACTCATTGGAAAAGACTGATACTGGGAAGGATTGAAGGTGGGAGGAGAAGGAGACGACAGAGGATGAGACGGTTGAATGGCATTACAGATTCATTGGAAATGAGTTTGAGCAAAATCCGGGAGATGGTGAAGGACAGGGAAGCCTGGCGTGCTGCACTTCATAGGGTCCCAAAGAGTCAGACACTTCTGAGCAACTGAACAACAGTGTAAGATTTAATAGCATCCTAGAATAATGCCACCTGCATGACCTAGAGATTGTCATTCTGAGTAAAGTAAGTCAGACGCTTCACTGAGGGTGGGATCTTAAAAAAAAAAAAAAGGGATACAAATAAACTGATTTACGTAATCAGGGATTTCTCTGGTGGTCCAGTGGTCAAGACTCTATGTTTTCAATGCACTGGGTACAGGTTGGATCGCTGGTCTGGGAGCTAGCTCCCACATGCCACAGCTAAAGATCCTGAACACCAAAACGAAGATAAAAGACCCCGAGAGCTGCAGTTAAGGCCAGGAGCTGCCAAATAACATAAATAAATAAGCATATGATGAATAAAAGAGAAATGGAGTCATAGATGTTGAAAGCACATTATGGTTGCCAAGGGGGTAAGGGGGGGACATAAACTGGGAGGCTGGGGTTGACATATACACACCGCTATATATATGAAGCAGACAACTCAGGCGATCTTACTGCACAGCACAGGGGACTCTGCTCAGCGCTCTCTGGTGACCTAAATGGGAAAGGATCTGAAGAAGGAGTGAACATATGCATGTGTACGACTGAGTCCCTTCCCTGCGTACCTGAAAGCAATGCAACATTGTAAAGCAACTCTGCTGCAGTAAGAATGCAAATACAAAAGGAAACATTTTTAAAGTTTTGTTTGAAAGGTCAAGAAATAAGATTTCATACCGTCTTAAACTGAAAATGGTTGAACTGAAGGCAGAGAACAGGACCCAAGGAAGAGATTTTTTTTTTTTTCTTCCACCTTAAAAAGAAGGGGAAAAAAAATGGTCTCTGGCTCTGGCAAGAGATTGCTTATTCACAAGGAATGATATTACTTCTAGCTGCAGATGCCGAACAAGAGAAGGGTGAGACATGGCTGTGCCCTTGCTTTGCAGAATCTGCATGGCCGGTTCAGTTTCAGGTCATTGTCACCTGTTCAGTTCAGTTCAGTTCAGTTCAGTCGCTCAGTCGTGTCCAACTCTCTGTGACCCCATGAATCACAGCACGCCAGGCCTCCCTGTCCATCACCATCTCCTGGAGTTCACTCAGACTCACGTCCATCGAGTCCGTGATGCCATCCAGCCATCTCATCCTCGGTCGTCCCCTTCTCCTCCTGCCCCCAATCCCTCTCAGCATCAAAGTCTTTTCCAATGAGTCAACTCTTAGCATGAAGTGGCCAAAGTACTGGAGTTTCAGCTTTAGCATCATTCCTTCCAAAGAAATCCCAGGGCTGATTTTCAGAATGGACTGGTTGGATCGTCACCTGAGGACCTCTTAAAAATTAAATTGCAGGTGAACACAGGGGTGAAAACCTATTTCCAATTTCGGGAGATAAATATCTGAGGCGTGCAAAATCTTCTGAAAAAAAGAGGAGAGTATAAACGGGCAGAAAGCTGGGTTGATGAGGATGGAGTGGACACAGCACTGACCGACATGGGCTCCTGTTGCAAGTAAATCTTGGACAGGATGTAGAAAGCAATGGCATGAGGATTCTTCTAGGTAAGGAATAAGGAAGAGGCAGGAGAAGGAAATCAAAGCTCAAAGAAGGAGGGTGAGGTGGGAGGAATCGAGAAATTGGAATTGACACAGCTCACTACTGATAGTCTGTTTGAAACAGATGAGTAGTGGGAACCTTCTGCAAAGCACAGAGAATGCTACTCAGGGCTCTGTGATCACCTAAGTGGGAAGGAAATCCAAAAAAAAAAAAAAAAGGGAGGGGACATACGTATCTCTATAGCTGATCCCCGGTGGCTCAGTGGTAAAGAATCTTCCCACAATGCAGGAGAGGCAGATTCGATCCCTGGGCTGGGAAGATCCCCTGGAGAAGGCAATGGCTACCCCCTCCAGTATTCTTGCCTGGAAAATCCCATGGACAGAGGAGCCTGGTGGGCCACAGTCTGTGGGTCACAAAGAATCGTGACTGAGTGACTGACACACACGTAGCTGATTCGCTTTGCGGCACAGCAGTAACCAACACAAAAGTGTAAAGCAGCTATGAACGGGGAGAGTGTGACTCGTTCCGTCGTGAAGGCAGGTTCTTTACCACCTGAGCTGCCACGGAAGATCCCAGTGGAATACTACTCAGCCATAAAAAAGAACAAGATAATGCCACTTACATTATTTTGACTCATTGGAGAGGACTCACCGGAGAAGACCCTGAGGCTGGGAAAGATTCAGGGCAGCAGGAGAAGGGGACAACAGAGGATGAGACGGCTGCATGGCATCACTGACATGACAGACAGGAGTCTGAACAAGCTCTGGGAGCGTGATGGACAGGGAAGCCTGGCACACTGCAGTCTGCAGGGTCGCAAAGAGTCGGACACGACTGAGCGACTGAACTGAATGCCGTTTGCACCAACATGGACAGACCAAGACAGTGTCACACTAAGTGAAGCAAGACAGATTAAGACTAAATATCATATGCCTTTGCTTTCACGTAGGATCTTTAAAAAGGGTACAAGTGACCTTATTGACTAACAGAAATAGTCACAGACTTAGGAGTAGGAACTTACGGTTACCGGGGTGGGGGTGAGTGGAGGAGCAGACTGGAAGGCTGGGATTGAGACATATATGCTCCTGTAAATAAAATAGGCAACTAAGAAGGACCTGCTATACAGCACAGGGAACGCTGCTTCAGTGATCTCTAATGACCTATACGGGAAAGGAATCTGAAAAAAAAGGGGATACATGTTTATACCTACATACAACCGAGTGCATCAGTCATATATATATGTGTGTGAATAACTGATAGATATAGGTATCTGTAACTGAGTAACTGACTCACTTTGCTGTGTAGCTGACAGAAACAACATTGTTAATTAGCTCTACGCCAGTAAGCAAACACACGCCATGGACGTTGTGCAGAGGACCAAATGTCTGCTAACCTGTGATGGATACAAAGGATGAAAACCTTCATCAGAACTAGTAAGGCAGACTGAGAGAGTGCTAAGTCGGGTTCGTCATGTCTAGGTCTTGGTGTGGAGAAGGCGATGGCACCCCACTCCAGTACTCTTGCCTGGAAAATCTCATGGATGGAGGAGCCTGGTGGGCTGCAGTCCATGGGGTCGCAAAGAGTTGAACGCTACTGAGCGACTTCACTTTCACTTTTCACTTTCGTGCATTGCAGAAGGAAATGGCAACCTACTCCAGTGTTCTTGCCTGGAGGATCCCAGGGACGGGGGAGCCTGGTGGGCTGCCATCTATGGGGTCATACAGAGTCAGACACGACTGAAGCGACTTAGCAGCAGCAGCTCTTTGTGACCCCACGGACTGTAGCCCGCTAGGCTCCTCTGTCCTTGGGTTGCTCCACACAAGAATACTGGAGTGGGTTTCCATGCCCTCCTCCAGGGGATCTTCCCAACCCAGGGATTGAACCTGGGTCTCCTGCAGTACAGGGGAAATTTTCACCAAGTGAGCTACCAGGGAAGCCCAGATTGAAGGAAAGTGGAAAATTAATAACAAGAAGAAGAGGCAATATTATTGATATAGAATGTTAATGGTCGTAGAAGCTCTGCAAATTCACACATCCAAGATGTTTCCTTACATGTCTGGACGTCATGAAATCTAGCGAGGATGAGATAACGGAGCTAGGGAAATCTTGGAGTCATGAGAGGTGGGAGGACGCAGGTGGTAAAATTCTGGGCAGTTCTCCATGTCTCACTCTTTCTTCTCTTAAGCTAAAATTCAGGCATGGACCATTCCCAGAGAACGCTCTCTTTCTTCTTACATACAAATCAGATGTGATTATTCTTCAATGGGAACAGTCAGGACTGAGTGGATGAGCGTTTGAATGGAGACCTAAATAACCCATCTTGATTAGCAGTACATTGAACGGAACTGTGGTTGGGGGATGAGACAATCAGACGGCTTCTCGGCTCATTTTGTATCTTGAATACTCAAAATTCGGTTCAGTGGGGCCTTTGTTCCAATGACTCCCATAAATATCCCATTTAATTCAGGATCTCTCTCTTTTGTTCATTTTTTACATGAAGAAATCTTTCACCTCACCCAGATCGGACACGTGTTACCAGCGGAGGTCTAGAGGGAAAGAAGACGGGATATCGAATTTCTAATTCATCATACCATCCTCCTAGCATTTTTCTCGTGTTTTACAGCTGAGCCATTTTTCAAAGGCTTGTTAGGATCAGAATTGCCCTACTCATCTTTTGTGCACGTCGACTGTCAACGTAATCCTGTAATTACTTAGAAACTGCTGCCACTGCCTTCTGATCATTCATTTTTAAAGAAGATCAATGCCCACAGTGTAAGAAAAGCCCTCATCGTTCACGTCTTCACAGGGTGTGGGCACGTTCCCTTTGTATAAGTCTTAAATACATTATGATTCTATCTGGAGTTCAATGCAATTTGAGGGGATTTTTAAAGTATGCTTAATTCTGATACTTATTTATTTCCAATGTCAGCCATGGTACCAGAGGAAGTTTATTCTTTTCTAAGTTTTAAACATTTTATTTTACATCAGAATATAGCCGATTAACAATGCTGTGATGGTTTTAGGCAGACAGCAAAGGGACTCAGCCATACATACACATACGTATCCATCCTCCCCACCCCCAAACTCCCCTCCATCCAGCCTGCCACGTGACACCGAGCAGAGTTCCCTGGGCTGGACAGCAGGTCCTTGCTGGCTCTCCATGTTAAATCCAGCAGTGTGTCCATGTCCATCCCAGACTCCCTGACTATCCCTTCCCCCATCCTTCCCCCTGGGATCCATAAGGTTCTTACAGAGTACTGAGCAGAGTTCCCTGTGCTGGACAGCAGGTCCTTGCTGGTTCTCCATGTTAAATACAACAGTTTGTACATGTCCATCCCAAACTCCCTAACTATCTCTTTCTCCCACCTTTCTGGCCTGAAAACCATAAGGCTTTTACAGAATACTGAACAGAATTCCCTACAAAGTAGGTCCTTGTTAGTTATCCATGTATCCATGTTAAATACAGCCGTTCAAGCCCTTCCCCTCACTAATTAATGTAGACTGCAAAATCTAAACACCAATACTTCCAAAAATATATTTGTTTTCTTCTTTCAGAGCTTAGTCAGAGAAAAATGATGTTATTCTACAAAACAGTTGCAAGGAAAGAAATTTCATCACACTAAAATATCTATCGGTTGTGTCTTATTTGTTCCAGAAGACAGTCATTTTTCAGTTTGATTCTCTTTGAAATACAAGTCATCATTTCTTTCAATCAACACCAGTTCACTTTTTTCAGAAGACTACCTTGTGAAACTGTAAGAAAAAGATCCCTTTTATGAGATTTGAAGAACATTCTGTTGTCCTCAAAAAAATAATTTGCACTGTGTTGAGGAATGACAGTAGGACAAACTGGATGGCTATTAAATTTTTGTATTATTACAAGCCCCAGCAAATGGAAAAAAAAAATAAAGACTCCACTTGTATCTCATGCAATATGTGCAAATAAGTATATCTAAACTGGACAGCAGTCCAATGTTGAACAGAATCAATTAAAACATCACCCAGCAGGAAATGGGAATGCCCAAATGAATTATGAGAAAGGTTTACATCTACATAAAATTACAAATTAGGTAATGGTCTATCAAGAACTCTTTCCCTGTAGTGACACAAACTAAAGAAGGTCCTGAGCACATTATTCCAACAGGTTCAACGTCTGTAAATAAAATAAAATAAATTGCTTCGATTCAACAACTATTCATGTAGATACTGTCATTTCAGTTCAGTTCAGTCGCTCAGTTATATCCACTCTTGGTGAACCCATGGACCGTAGCACACCAGGCTTCCCTGCCCATCAACAACTCCTGGAGTTTACTCAAACTCGTGTCCATTGAGCCATCCATGATGCCATCCAGCCATCTCATCCTCTGTCCTCCCCTTCTCCTCCCGCCCTCAATCTTTCCCAGCATCAGAGTCTTTCCCAATGAGTCAGCTTTTTACATCACGTGGCCAGAGTATTGGAGTTTGAGCTTCAGCATCAGTCCTTTCAATGAGAATTCAGGACCGATTTCCTTTAGGATGGACTGGTTTGATTGCCTTGCAGTCCAAGGGACTCTGAAGAGTCTTCTCCAACACCACAGTTCAAAAGCCTCCATTCTGCACTCATCTTTCTTCACAGTCCAACTCTCATATCCATACAGGACTAATGGAAAAACCATAGCTTTGACTAAACAGACCTTTGATGACAAATTAATGTCTCTGCTTTTTAATAATCTGTCTAGGTTGGTCATAGCTTTTCTTCCAAGGGGCAAGTGTCTTTTAGTTTCATGGCTGCAGTCACCATCTGCAGTGATTTTGGAGCCTCAAGAAAATAAAGTCTGACTCTGTTTCCACTGTTTCCCCATCTATTTCCCATGAAGTGATGGGACCAGATGCCATGATCTTAGTTTTCTGAATGGTGAGCTTTAAGCCAACGTTTTCACTCTCCTCTTTCACTTTCATCAAGAGGCTTTTTAGTTCTTCTTTGCTTTCTGCCATAAGGGTGGTGTCATCTGCATATCTGAGGTTATTGATACTTCTCCCAGCAATCTTGATTCCAGCTTGTGTTTCATCTAGTCCAGTGTTTCTCATGATGTTGCCTGTGAGTGTCCAGGAGTCTCCAGCAGAGGTGTGGGTTGGTGGTGGCTTGCTGCAGGGTTTGGGGGCACTGAGTGTAGCAGGACAGTCATGGGATGTTTGGAAAGAGGTCACCATTATCTACCCTGCTGGCTCAGATGGTAAAACGTCTGCCTACAATGCGGGAGACCTGGGTTCAGTCCCTGGGTGGGGAAGATCTCCTGGAGAAGGCAATGGCAACCCACTCCAGTACTCTTGCCTGGAAAAACCCATGGTTGGAGGAGCCTGATAGGCTACAGTCCATGGGGTTGCAAAGGGTTGGACATGAGTGAGTGACTTTACTTTCACTCTACATATAAGTTAAATAAGCAGGGTGACAATATACAGCCTCAGCGTACTCCTTTCCTGATTTGGAACCAGACCACTGTTCCATGTCCGGGTCTAAGTGTTGCTTCCTAACCTGCACATAGATTTCTCAGGAGGCAGGTCAGGTGGTCTGTTATTCCCATCTTCTTCAGAATTTTCCACAATCTGTTGTGACCCACACAGTCAAAAGCCTTGGTGTTGTCAATAAAGCAGAAGTAGAGGTTTTCCTGTTATTTAGCTCATCAAAAAAGGAATAAAGTGTCTCTTTAACAATAAGATTTAAAAAATAGGCAGCAGGTAATCACAATCCCAGAAATATTTTAATTTAATAAAAATGCAAACCCAATTGCTTGGAATTATAAAAAGGGTTTGATTCACTGATTTCCAGACTTTTGTATTTTCAGGTAGCCATACATATTTCTGTAGATATTATCTTTGTTTCCATTTTATGGAGATAATGCTTTAGGATAAATTTAAGATAAATTCTTCCATGGTGGAAAATATTTATTGATAGAAACTGATCCTAAAGTATTATGTCTGTAAAGTGTAAACAAATACAGTTTGCATCAGTTTTCCAACTCATATCTATAATCTGCTTTGTTCTCAATTGAACTTCCCAGGTGGTGAAGAGTCTGCCTGCTAATGTAGGAGACATAGCAGACGCATGTTCGGTCCCTGGGTCAAGAAGATCTACTGGCAAAGGGAATGGCAACCCGCTCTAGTGTTCTTGTCTGGGAAATCTCGTGGATGGAGGAGCCTGGGCAGGGTAGTCCAAGGGCTCTCAAAAGAGTCTGCCACGACCGAGCGACTTTCACACACACACACAAGATGGAAAGGCGATCAAGAAGACATCTAGGGCTAATTCTTTAGGTTTTCTCATTGGACACATCAGTTCAGTTCAGTCGCTCAGTCGCGTCCGACTCTTTGCGACCCCATGAATCGCAGCACGCCAGGCATCCCTGTCCATCACAAACTCCCGGAGTTCATTCAGATTCACGGCCATCGAGTCAGTGATGCCATCCAGCCATCTCATCCTCGGTCGTCCCCTTCTCCTCCTGCCCCCAATCCCTCTCAGCATCAGAGTCTTTTCCAATGAGTCAACTCTTCGCATGAGGTGGCCAAAGTACTGGAGTTTCAGCTTTAGCATCATTCCTTCCAAAGAAATCCCAGGGCTGATCTCCTTCAGAATGGACTGGTTGGATCTCCTTGCAGTCCAAGGGACTCTCAAGAGTCTTCTCCAACACCACAGTTCAAAAGCATCCATTCTTCTGCACTCAGCCTTCTTCACAGTCCAAGTCTCACATCCATACATGACCACTGGGAAAACCATAGCCTTGACTAGACGGACCTTAGTCGGCAAAGTAATGTCTCTGCTTTTGAATACGCTATCTAGGGTGGTCATAACTTTTCTTCCAAGGAGTAAGCGTCTTTTAATTTCAGGGCTGCGGTCACCATCTGCAGTGATTTTGGAGCCCCCCAAAATAAAGTCTGACATTGTTTCCACTGTTTCCCCATCTACTTCCCATGAAGTGATGGAACTGGATGCCATGATCTTCCTTTTCTGAATGCTGAGCTTTCAGCCAACTATTTCACTCTCCTCTTTCACTTTCATCAAGAGGCTCCCCTTCACTTTCTGCCATAAGGGTGGTGTCATCTGCATAGCAGTCTGTTAATCACCATATATTGTGAAGTTAAAAAATGAGAAAGTTTTTTTATTGTTCTCTGGTTCGGATCACCCATGGGAGAGGCTGTGATGGGTTCGGGGAGTGAAGCTGGGAAGTGACAATTTTTTTCTTTGTCTGTTTTTATTGGAGTAGAGGTGATTAAGGGTTTCCCTGCTGGCTCACATGGTAAAGTGTTTGCCTGAAGTTCGGGAGACCAGGGGTTTGATCCCTGGGTTGGAAAGATCCCCTGGAGAAAGAAATGGCCACCCACTCCAGTGTTCTTGCCTGGAGAACCCCATGGACAGTGGAGCCTGGCGGGCTACTATAACCCATGGGGTCGCAAAGAGTCAGACACGACTGAAGTGGCTTACCATGCACGGTGTATCTCATCACAATCTCTTATTTTATCCCTTCCACCCCTTACGTCCTGGTAACTGTAAGGGTGTTTTCTACATCTCTGCTTCTACTTCTGTTTTGTAGATGAGGTGGAAATCAACGTGTTTAATTCTTTATTTTTGTATCTCTGAGCAGTTAAGTAGACATAGATTCCGGGTAGCATGTCCACAGGTTAACAGAGTTGAGAATGGCATCTGTTTTTTGCACGTCAGAAAAGGAGCATCTATGGTATTTTAATTTTAATTTAACACACAATTAAATTATAGTAAGTGTATCTGTGCTTCCCTCCATAATAGGTATGTTCACATAGAAAGTCACATCAGTGACTTAAACCTGAATCTTGCTCTTTCTCTATTAGTATATATTATTGTAATTATATATTTTATTATATTTTCTCTTTGGAAGAAAAGCTATGACCAACCTAGACAGCATACTAAACAGCAGAGACTTTACTTTGCCAACAAAGGTCCATCTAGTCAAGGCTATGGTTTTTCCAGTGGTCATGTAAAAGAAAACTGAACACTGAAGAATGGATGTAACTGTGGTGTTGGAGAAGACTCTTGAGAGTCCCTTGGACTGCAAGGAGATCCAACCAGTCCCTCCTAAAGGAGATCAGTCCTGAATGTTCATTGGAAGGACTGAGGCTGAAACTGAAGCTCCAATACTTTGGTCACCTCATGCGAAGAGCTGACTCATTGGAAAAGACCCTGATGCTGGGAAAGATTGAAGGCAGGAGGAGAAGGGGACAACACAGGGTGAGATGATTAGATGGCCTCACTGACTCGATGAACATGAGTTTGAGTAAACTCCGGGAGTTGATGATGGACAGGGAGGCCTGGCGTGCTGCAGTCCCTGGGGTCGCAAAGAGTCGGACATGACAGACAGACTGAACTGAACTGTTTGTAACTAGAACCAGAATATTTTCTATGTTATCATACTACCTGATTTGAGCTCAATTGAAATGTTCCAGTAAGGAAAATCTCAATCTGTTAGAAATAATTTCCAATCAATTATTATCAAATGACAGGCTGTGCTTGCTTTATTCAAGGAGAGAAACAGAACTGAAACAAATGAGCTCTGGGAACATTTGCATCTTTGAAAAACTGTGTGTCTTGATCACATTTATTAAATCACGCAAAGTACTGAAGAGAGCATGCTATTATTGAATTTAACTGGAGAAACTCACCAGTCTGATGCTAACACTTAGAACATGCATTTTAAAGAAAAAGTCAGTTGATTCCTAGGCTCCATTTTTTTAATTAAAAAAAATTTTTTTTTTTTTACAATTGCTCCTTATTGGTTATCTATTTTAAAGTTAGGCTCTATGTTTTTAACTGCCTCTTCTTATTTTGATGTGAGATGTGATTTTTTTTTTTTTTCTGAGTTTCTTGTTTTTAGAGGTACCCTGGTGGCTCAGTGGTAAAGAATCTGCCTGCCAGTATAGGAGACGTGGGTTTGATCCCTGGCCCCAGGAATATCCCACATGTCTCGGAGCAGCTAAGTTCACAACTACGAAGTCCAGCTACCTCAAATACTGACTCAGCACAACGAAAATAAATAAAATAAATAGTTTTAGAAGTTTCTTATTTTTAGCCTCTTAATTAATGATATGTAACAGTGCTATCTTTGGAAGGAATGATGCTAAAGCTGAAACTCCAGTACTTTGACTACCTCATGCGAAAAGTTGACTCATTGGAAAAGACTCTGATGCTGGGAGGGATTGGGGGCAGGAGAAGAAGGGGACGACCGAGGATGAGATGGCTGGATGGCATCACAGACTCAATGGACGTGAGTCTGGGTGAACTCTGGGAGTTGGTGATGGACAGGGAGGCCTGGTGTGCTGTGATTCATGGGGTCGCAAAGAGTCGGACATGACTGAGCCACTGAACTGAACTGAACTGAACAGTGCTATATGTACAATCAAGCTAAAATATAAATTTAAAGATTGTTGGCTTTATGCAAAAATCTTTCAGAATGCATGTCAGAGTTAACTTCTGTCTATTTCCCTGCCTTCTCTCTCTCTCTGTTTGTCTCACTCTGATATAACTTATTCTAAAGCAACGCTGAAAGTCTGGATTTTATTTCGCATTTTCACATCGAGGCAGTTCTGTTTTACTTTTCTTTTGCTGCTCGGGTCAGATTTAATGCAGCTCTCACAGTTTCACTGAGAAATTAGAGGCCAGAAACTCTAATAATCCTAAATACGCATTTCCTACAATGAATAGTCATGTTCTCAAGTTCTCTTTCAGGGGTCCTCCTCTCTTCAGTCCCTATTCTATGTGCCAGTCCTCAGAATATCCTTTGCAAGCCAAATCTGCACAAATTAACAACTCCTCAAGGCAACTGGTAAGACGCTGCACAGCAGAATTGGAAGTGCAATAAACAAGAGAAGTATCATTATCAGAAGTTACATGCATCCTTATATGCAGAGAAAAAGATGATCCGAATACAATGAATAGTCATGTTCTCAAGTTCTCTTTCAGGGGTCCTCCTCTCTTCAGTCCCTATTCTATGTGCCAGTCCTCAGAATATCCTTTGCAAGCCAAATCTGCACAAATTAACAACTCCTCAAGGCAACTGGTAAGACGCTGCACAGCAGAATTGGAAGTGCAATAAACAAGAGAAGTATCATTATCAGAAGTTACATGCATCCTTATATGCAGAGAAAAAGATGATCCGATAGGATACGTGTACCCCCCCCTACCCCTCCCTGTGTTCATTGTAACACTATTTACAGCAGCCAGGACATGGAAACAAGCTAAGTGTCCATCAAGGAAGGGATGGATAAAGATGTGGTACATGTATACAATGGAATATTACTTAGCCATGAAAAAGAACAAGGTAATGTCCTGTGCAGCCACATGGGTGGCCCTACAGATGAACAAACTAAGTGATATAAGACAGAAAGCGAAAGATACAGACTGTATCAGTTCAGTTCCATTCAGCCGCTCAGTCGTGTCCGACTCTTTGAGACCCCATGAATCGCAGCACGCCAGGCCTCCCTGTCCATCACCAACTCTATCACTTAAATGTGGAATCTAAAAAGAAATGATGCAAATGAACTTATTCAGAAAACAGGTACAGACATAGAGCGTGAATTTATGGTCACCAGGGAGGAAGGATGTGGGAAGGCATACTTGGAGAGTTTTGGAAGGACATGGACACCCTGCTGTATTTAACAGCACAGGGAACTCTGCTCAATCCTCTGTAATAACCTTATGGTCACCAGGCGGAAGGATGGGGGAAGGGATAGTCAGGGAGTCTGGGATGGACATGGACACACTGCTGGATTTAACATTGAGAACCAGCAAGGACCTGCTGGGCAGCACAGGGAACTCTGCTCCATGTCACGTGGCTGCCTGGATGGGAGGGGAGTTTTGGGGAGAATGGATACATGTACATGTTTGGCTGAGTCCCTTTGCTGTCCACCTGAAACCATCCCAACATTGTTAATGGGCGATACCGCAATACAAAATAAAACGTCACAAAAGAAGTTACATGCTCCTTCCTTATTTTAGATATTAGGACACAGACGTAATCTCTGCTACAGTTGGCTGAATACAGCTCTCTGAAGATGCTCACATTTGTGGAACCTGTGACTCTGACACTGTCCATGGAAAAAGGGATCTGCCCAGAGGTGATAACGGCAGTAAATCTCCAGATGGAGAGAATATTCTGGGCCACCCAGACGGATTCAACTTCATCACCGAGTCCTTCAGAGCAGAGAGTGTTTCCCAGCTGCGGTCAGAGAGGGCTGGGCCCCCCAGGCAGATTCAACTTCATTACCAAGTCCTTCAGAGCAGAGGGTGTTTCCCAGCTGCAGTCAGAGGGGGCTGTAACTATGGAAGAAGAAGCATCAGAGAGATGCTGGGTTGCCTGCTCTGAAGATGGGTGGTGGGGTCAGGAATCACGGAGAGTTGGGTCCCTCTGTAAGCTAGAACAGGCAGCTTTTCCATTCTGGAGGAAATGAATTCTCCACTAGAGCTCCCAGAAGCAACCATCCCCGAGGACCTCTTAATTTAGATAGCCATCCTGGTGTTCTGGGCTTCCCAGGTGGTGGGAGTGTTAAAGGACCCACCTACCAATGCGGGTAGATGTCAGAGACATGGATCCGATCCCCGGGTTGTGAAGGTCCCTTGGAGGAGGGAATGGGAACCCACTCCAGTCTTCTTGCCTGGAGAATCCCAGGGACAGAGGAGCCTGGAGGGCTCCAGTCCACGGGGTTGCAAAGAGTCACATGCAAGTTAACAACAGTCCCTCAGTCGTGTCTGACTCTTTGAGACCCCGTGGACTGGAGCCCACCAGGCTCCTCTGTCCATGGGATTCTCTAGACAATAATGCTGGAGTGGGTTGCCATTTCCTCCTCCAGGCAGTGTTCCTCACCAAGTGATTAAATCCTGGTCTCCTGCATTGGCAGGCAGATTTTATTTATTTATTTTTTACTGTCTTAATCATGACAGAGAAAATTTAAACACAGACCAGAAAGAACTGTATACTTCAAAGCAATGTCTCCCAGAGCCCAATTTTTAGTACATGGCATATGGACTTACCATATGCCAGGTACACCCCAGAGTAACAGTCTGTGGTGGTGAAGAACTGACCCTTAGAAAAATGATTCAATACAAGGTTAGTCCAAATTGCACACATGTCCTCCTGTGACCCAAGTCAACTCCCAATTGCAAGAATAAATACGTGGTCTCCCTGGTTCTTTTTTTTTTAACTCCAAAACACTCATTTTATTCAGGAACATAAAATAAACAACAAAAATTTATTTTTAAATTGAAGGATAATTGCTTTACAGAATTGTATTGGTTTCTGTAAAATGTCAGCATGAATCAGCCATAGGTATGCACATGTCCCTTCCCTCTCGAACCTCTTTCCCACCTCCCTCCCCATCCAACAAGCAACATCTTAATCCAACTATTTTTTAATCACTTGAGCTATAGAAAAACTACAGGAGCAGAGAGATAACAGGAAGATATTAAACAATGGAAAAACGCGACTTTACTGAAATAATCCTTAGAGCAGGGTGAGATTAAACGATTCTGAAAGTAATTCACATCTTTGAGAATTGAAACATTAAAGGTCTACAGGGTTAAGTAATGTCAGAAGGAAATTGTCTAAGGTCAGTTAAATTCCTAGAGCAACAGAAATTGTTGAGTCTTTCAAGAGTCAGAGAATACACGAAAAAATGAGATTAAAGAAGTAAGTCAAATCCTCATAATTACACCATTCCAAAAAGACCAGCTTCTGCAGTAATACTAAATGAATACCAGCATACACGTCCATCTAGTCAAAGCTATGGTTTTCCAGTAGTCATGTACGGATATGAGAGTTGGACCGTAAAGAAGGCTGAGCACTAAAGAACTTATGCTTTTGAACCGTGGTGCTGGAGAAGACTCTTGAGAGTCCTTTGGACTGCAAGGAGATCCAACCTGTCCATCCTAAATGAGATCAGTCCTGAATATTCACTGGAAGCACTGCTGCTGAAGCTGAAACTCCAATCCTTTGGCCACCTGATGCGAAGAGCTGACTCACTGGAAAAGACCCTGATGCTGGGAAAGATTGAAGGCTGGAGGAGAAGGGGATGACAGAGGAGGAGACGGTTGGATGGCATCATTGACTGGATGGACATGGCTTTGAGCAACCTCCGGGAGATAGTGAAGAACAAGAAAGCCTGGCTTGGCAGTCCCTGGGGTTGCAAAGAGTGGGATACAAGTTAGTGACTGAAAAACAATCACAATAGCAACACAAAGTGTATTCTAAGTGTGTGTATTGCATTAATTTGCTATATATAGCCTGCATTTCTGGAGCCATTGAGCCATCTGTTTGCACATATATATTTATATATGTGCTTGTATATAGAAATGCAATTACTTGCTCAGTCTCGTCCAACTCTTTGTAACCCCAAGGACGAGTGGTAAAGAATCCACCTGCCACTGCAAGAGACATAGGAGATGTGAGTTTGATCCCTGGAGAAGGCAACGACAACCCACTCCAGCATCCTTGCCTGGAGATCCCATGTACAGACGAGCCTGGTGAGCTACGGTCCATAGGGTTGCAGAGAGCTGGAGAGGACTGAGCAACTAACACCCACCCACACACTCAATTTGGAATGGGGAATTATCCATTCTACAATATAATTTGGACTTCCCTACAGCTCAGATGGTAAAGAGTCTGCCTGCCATGCAGCAGATCTGGGTTTGATCCCTGGGTCGGGAAGATCCCCTGGAGAAGGAAATGGCACCCCACTCCAGTACTCTTCCTTGGAGACTCCCATGGACAGTGGAGCCTGGTGGGCTACAGTCCGTGGGGTCACAAAGAGTCAGACACAACTAAGTGAGTCACACACACACGCACATAATATAATTTAAAAAACATACTATGCCAGTAGAAAAGTCATAAGTAAGGTTTTCAAATTTTTCAAAAATTTGAGATATATAACTACTGCTATATTTGAAAATTTTGATATATCTGTAATTTGCTATATATATATAATTTCAAAATTTTTCAAAAATGTGCTATCTATAATCATGACTATTATGGAGATATAGCATTATGATTGATTTGTGTTGTTGTTTGGCAGAAGCAAACAGCATTGTAAAGCAATATTCCAATTATAAAATAAAATTCTAAAAAAAAAGGAAAAAAACAAACAAAAAATCAGCTTGTGTTTTATTTTTTTTTATTTTTTATTTATTATTTTTTAATTTTTTTATAAATTTATTTATTTTTTTAGTTACAATACTGTATTTGTTTTGCCATACATTGACAAGCTTGTGTTTTAAAACGTGAGCTTTCTTACCTCAATAAGCATTTGTTTACAGATCATGTACAAACCGTGGGTGGAACAGTGTGAAATTAAATTCCAATGAGGGTTTACCAGTTGTATCATATCCATCCCAAGTTATATACAACAGTGGAGAAACAGAGTCATATAATCCTAGATTGGTTTCCTCTAAGATTTTCTGTTGCTTAAAGAAAAGTATATCTTTCTTTGAAAGCCGTTACACTTTTCCTTTGTAAAAAATAAATATTTATTTTAACTGGAGTTAGCTACTTTACAATACTGTGAATGCTTTTGCCTCACATTCACATGAATCGGCTGGCCACAGGTATACACATGTCCCCCCCCCCCAAACTGAACCCCGCTTTCCACATCCCTCCCCACCCCAGCCCTCCACGTGGCCCCAGAGCACCAGCCCTGGGTGAGCTGCCTCACGCCTCATTCTTGCACTGGTCATCTACTCCACATAACAGGCATGTTTCAGTGTGATCCTCTCAAACCTTCCCACTCTTGTCTCTCCCACAGAGTCCAGATGGACCTAGAACCTACTATATAGAGCCAAGTAAGTCAGAAAGGCGATGGCACCCCACTCCAGTACTCTTGCCTGGAGAATCCCATGGACGGAGGAGCCTGGTGGGCTGCAGTCCATGGGGTCGCGAAGAGTCGGACACGACTGAGCGACTTCCCTTTCCCTTTTCCCTTTCATGCACTGCAGAAGGAAATGGCAACCCCCTCCAGTGTTCTTGCCTGGAGAATCCCAGGGACGGGGGAGCCTGGTGGGCTGCCGTCTCTGGGGTTGCACAGAGTCGGACACGACTGAAGCGACTTAGCAGCAGCAGCAGCAAGTCAGAAAGAGAAGGACACACAGCCTATATTAACGCATATATACGGAATCTATAAGGATGGTACCCAAAGACCCTACCTACAGGGAAAGGAAACAAAGATGTAAACAGCACATTTCTTCCTCAGTCTCTCCCACACCTCAGCCCAGGTAAACCCAGAGATTCGGAGTGTTGCTAAATCATTCCATGCGTCAACAGAGTTTTCTGCTAAAAGCGTTAACTGTTTTCTTTTCCCGTTCAATGTTTCGTTATCGAAAAGATATCGTAAAAAGAAACTTGTGTGTCAAAATAAAAGGTAAAAAAAAACTTCTACTTTACCCTTAAGAACTTACGGCAACACTCCTCGTGTTTCCGTCATACATGACTTTTGGACAAGGTCACGAGTATCCCAATTTCGTCCATTAAAGTTAAGAAGGTTTGAGTGTACTTCTTGACCATACTTAAACCCCTTTTTTATTATAATTTTTTTGTGTTTTTGTCTGAATGAGACCTACGAAAGTCCCCCATCTCGTTCACTATCCTTTCTTCTCTTTTGAAATAAAAAAAAATTAAATTAATTAATTAAATCAAAAATTTTAATGTCATGACATAAACAAAACGGTACGTAACTGTACATAATCGGTGTCCACTTGTGTTAGAGGGTTACGGCTTTTAAAATTTACCACTTGCTATTCCTTAAAACGTGCAGGTCAAACGGCATCGATGTAGTGCTTCCCCGTACTTCGATAAGTTGGATATGTATTAGGTCCCTTTTGGCAAAAACAAAAATTCTCTTTCGTCAATTTTAGCCCTGTCCATGACTAAACCCGTTTTTCCTATGACATTACATTTTGTACGACCCGGAAGGGACCACCTTGTCATCAATACTGAAGTCCGAGGATTGCGTCTCTTGTACCCAAACCAGTCTCTTACTTTAAGACGTGCGACGTCTCGCACCGATCTTTCAATTGTGTATTATTTCTGCAACTCATTTTGTCGGACCGAGTATATATTTACCGAAATAAAATTTTTTCTACGGTCCACTTAAGTGTCTACACAATCATTAAAAAAAAAAAAAAAAACCTAACTCTGGTTTAACCCTAAGACTCCGATAGATAGAGTTAAGAAAGGTCAAGAGTGTTTTGGGTGACAGAGACCAAATTCGGACACGGGTGTAACTAAGACTGAACATGCAGAGGACGACCCCGATGGAGTAAAGACAAAAGTGGCGAGGGGAAAGAACAAACAACGACAAATCAACTGTTCAGTACGGGCTGAGAGACGCTGGGACACCTGACCTCGGTTGGTCCGAGGAGACAGGTACCCTAAGAGGTCCGTCCTCATGACTTCACCCAACGGTACGGGAGGAGGACCCCTAGAAGGGCTGGGTCCTAACTTGGGTTCAGAGGACGCAACTATCCGCTCAAGAATTGGTGACTTGGTGGTCCCTGGGAATGCTTGTGTAAATTGTAACAAAATGAAAGTCTACATGTCATATAGTTAAGATATAAACACATATGATTTTTGAGTAAACACATATAACGACGTCGTTGTCGTGAGACTCAAATATAATGTGGACAGTCGTGTGAATCAATGGTAATTCAGATGTATTCCTGTGTGACAATAGTCACAACAAAATAAAAAAAGGACACTACTCTTACAAATTGCAGAGGAAAGAGTCTTTGAAAGTTTAGATGTTACGTCTTAAGTTTTATTCAAATGATTGTTTTGCGTGTCGTTACCCCGTCTTATACATGAAACAATTTAATGTGAAAAAAAGTCTCCCTATTTAACCCTCTAACCTTAACTCTGTATACGAGATGAAATATACTTTGTCCTTGTCGATTCATTATGCTACCTCAGAGAACCTAACGTTCCTCTGGGTTGGTCAGGTAGGATTTCCCATTCCGTTTTCCAGTGGTCATGTATGGATGTGAGAGTTGGACTGTGAAGAAAGCTGAGCGCCAAAGGATTGATGCTTTTGAACTGTGGTGTTGAAGAAAACTCTTGAGAGTCCCTTGGACTGCAAGGAGATACAACCAGTCCATCCTAAAGGAGGTCAGTCCTGAATATTCATTGGAAGGACTGATGTTGAAGCTGAAACTCCAATACTCTGGCCACCTGGTTCAAAGAACGGACTCATTGGAAAAGATCTTGATGCTGGGAAAGATTGAGGGCAGGAGGAGAAGGGGACGACAGAGGATGAGATGTTTGCATGGCATCACTGACTCGATGGACATGAGTTTGAGCAAGCTCTGGGAGTTGGTGATGGACAGGGAGGTCTGGCATGCTGCAGTCCATGGGGTCGCACAGAGTGGGACACGACTGAGCAACTGATCAACAGTAGTAAATAAAAGATTAATTTTCAAGATAATTCCTGCTCAATACATATTTATTTATTTTTTTCAATACATATTTAACTCTGCCTCAGACAAGAATATTTTACCAACTCAGAACCAGGAATAGCCATGAGAATTTTAAGGTCTGTTCCTTAAGCAAAAGCAGGAGGGAACATAAGTTTTGAGTGGTATTAGTTGTTTTACTGGTAATGGTGATAATGAAGAAACTTAAATAACCTAGGTGAATTTTCACATTCTGCTGCCAATATTTCAGGGCAATAGTCATAAAAATGTGTGCAGTTATGACCAAAACTACTTTTCACCTCCACACTTTATAGTGGGTGCCACTGTAAATTCATAATTTTACAAAATGGATCCATTTATGTTATAGAGTCCAAAGCCAATCTTTTCTAAGGCATTTTATTTCGTTCTGTAGGAATCCCCCAAATTATTACATTTTAGGAATTGGTGAGGTCTGAATGCTCCCACACAGTAGAGAAATTGCATCTACAAATTGCCTATCCCCCTTTGATGGGCTTGCCCTGTGAGTTAGGAATGTGGCATTTCACCTGAGCTATTTATCCAGAGTTATTGAAAAGGATAGAAAATAAGAAGAAAAATGGTTCTCGACAAAGATGTTTCCTTAATCAGATTTATTTCAACACAATGGGCTACGTTTCTACCATTGTGATTCACTACTGGCCATATTTTAAGAAATCAAATAAGCATAATCCAATCAGGTATGTTTTTGTTTTTTTCAACAGTTCCAAAAATTCAGAAAAGAGCAGCATACAAATTAAGGCATTAAAGATAGTCTTGGAAAAGCATATTCAGTGTGTCATGAATTCATCAATTTTTCAGGATGAATGAAAGTTTCTCAAAGGCCTTTGGCCACGAGAGACTAGCTGTGTTTAATTTCAGAGTTTGCATATCTTCCCAACTAATCACACTGCCTTTGTCATACAAGATAGGTGGGTTTTTTTTCTTTTCTTTTTCTTTTTTTTTGGTAGTCCTATTTACCAAGCTCCTGGAGAAGGAAATGGCAGCCCACTCCAGTGTTCTTGCCTGGAGAATCCCAGGGACGGGGGAGCCTGGTGGGCTGCCGTCTCTGGGGTCGCACAGAGTCGGACACAACTGAAGCGACTTAGCAGCAGCAGCAGAAGAAGAAATAACACTCCCATGGACACAGGGGTCACATGAGACAGAGGAGTCACGGAGGGTCCCAAAGAGTTGGACACAGCTGAACAAATAACACTCACATTTTTCACTCTTGTTTTCTTTAAAACTGTAAATATAACATATTTACTGTAGGCTGATGTGAGGGACTTTTTTTGCATTATAGATCATAACCATAGGAATTTCTGTCTTGTCTTTATTCATGTAACTTTAATGACTTGTGACTTTAATTATTCTTGTGACTCAATCTTTAAATTTCTGAAGGTATTTTTATAAAATATATCTGACTATAATTCAAATTAACTTTTACATAACACAACCCGAGTTTGGTTACAGCTTCACATTAATACATTTATAATTCATATTCTAATTTAAAAATAATAGAGCAGAAGAACAAATTTATATTCCTAATTGGCAAGGTCGCTGCATATATTAGCACAGATGGAACCATAATTATTTTTGAAATTACTCTAACAACTAATTTTCTCTTCAAAATCTAATGAATTTTTTTTTATCCAAAATAGCTTACTGGACTCACTGTCATATGATTTAGATTTTTTTCCTTGTTAGCAATAATTTCGTCTCAGCCCTAATGGTCTTAGAGGCGGAGGTGTTTCTGAGATGCATCTAAATTCTGTTTGTTCAAACTTGCATTTCATTTCCAGCTTACCCAACTGCCTGATCATCTCATGTTGTTTATCTCTACCACAGTGCTTACTTTTTAGCTATCGGGAGATAAACACATAGATGGGTAGTAACTTGTATTTCTTTTTCATTATATGATTTCTTTGGCTTTGGGCTACGATTAAAATCTGGTGTCTGGGAATTCCCTGGTGGCACAGCAGATAGGAATTTGTGTTCCAATGCAGGAGACACAGGTTCTATCCCCTGTCCAGGAAGATTCCCCAGGAAGCAGAGCACTTAACCCCATGAGCCACAACTACTTGAGCATACACACCCCAACAAGAAGGAGCCCCTGCTCTCCACAGCTAGAGAAAGCCCTCACACAGCAATGCAAGCAGAAATTAAACACATACTTTTTAAAAAAGACGTTTAAATATCTGTTATTTCAATTTGTTTGGGATCAGATGTCTTTACAACGCATTGTTAAAATGCAGCTTGTTTAAAGATATTTATTATAATACAAGGATTTCCCTGGTGGCTGAGTCAGTAAAGAATCTGCCTGCAATGCAGGAGACTGGGGTTTGATCCCTGGTTTGGGAAGATCCCCCTAGAGAAGGAAACGGCAGCCCACTCCATTATTCTTGCCTGGAGAATCCCATGGACAGAGGAGCCTGGTGGGCTACAGTCCATGGAGGTCACAGAGAGTCAGACAGGACTGAGCGACTAACACAGACACACACACACACATATTATAACACAGACGCTACACACACACACATGCTACAGACACACACATTATAACATAGATGTTACACACACACACGCTACAGACACACACATTATAACAGATGTTACACACACACACGCTACACACACATTATAACACAGACGCTACACACACACACACATAATAACACAGACGCTATACACACATACACACATTATAACACAGATGTTACACAAACACACACATTTATAACACAAATGCTACACAAACACACACATTATAACATAGACACTACACACACACACACACATTATAACAGATGGTACACACACACATTATAACACAGACGCTACACACACACACATTATAACATAGACGCTACACACACACATATTATAACATAGATGTTACACACACACACACGCTACACACACATATTATAACACAGATGCTATACACACATACACACATTATAACACAGATGTTACACACACACACGCTACAGACACACACATTATAACATAGATGTTACACACACACAGGTTACACACACATTATAACATAGATGTTACACACACACCACACACACATTATAACATAGATGCTACACACACAAGCATTATAACATAGATGTTACACACACACATACACATTATAACACAGACGTTATACACACACACATTGTAACACAGACGCTACGATGAGCAGTGAGGTAAAATGTTTTCCTTTAGAGCTGACTGTTTAAAAGCATTCTTTATTTCTGCAATGTCTTTCTTTTTTTGTAAAGGGGAATGTCTTCCTCCACATCAGTAAAAGATTTGAATTTCATCACCAATGTGCCTTTTCTCCTAAGTCCCTAGGATCTGCTTCTGTTAGAATTCTGTTCATATTTCTGTTAATGGAAGTGCAACTTTATTAAAGACCTAACTACGACCTGCTGGACAGCACAGGGAACTCTGCTCAATCCTCTGTAATAACCTTATGGTCACAGGGGGAAGGATAGGGGAAGGGACAGTCAGGGAGTCTGGGATGGACATGGACACACTGCTGTGTTTAACATGGAGAACCAGCAACGACCTGCTGGACAGCACAGGGGACTCTGCTCAATCCTCTGTAATAACCTTATGGTCACTAGGGAGAAGGATGGGGGAAGGGATAGTCAGGGAGTCTGGGATGGACATGGACACACTGCTGTGTTTAACATGGAGAGCCAGCAAGGTCCTGCTGGACGGCACAGGGAACTCTGCTCCATGTCACACGGTGGCCTGGCTGGGAGGGGAGTTTTGGGGAGAATGGATACGTGTGTACGTGTGGCTGAGTCTCTTTGCTGTCCACCTGAAGCTATCACATCATTGCTAACTGGCTAGACTTCAACACAAAATAGAAAGTTAAGAAAAAACCCTGGCCAAGGTTAGCAGGTGTTGGGTTATAATGGGAAAGGATGTTCCTTCAGCCCCTGTGTCTCACCTAAGTTCTGCAGACCAGCCAGAATAAACTCTTGACACCTATGATTTGTGTGGAGGACCAAGAAGGACTTTCTCTGGATATCCAAGACCATCAGAGAATTGCCAAAGGTGCTCCCCGAGAGAGAGGAATGTGACTTGGAATTTCTTGCCTTACAATCATGAGTTTGGAGCTAAGGCTGAAGAAAGTCGTGAGGTGTCTAATTTGTATGACCTGAGCTGTGTGGCTGAGAGTAAAGAATTTCCAGTGGGTTGTTCCTATGTTTCTCCTAAGGATGTGTTTCTTTGTTAATGTGGATGATGAAGGTCCCTTATGACACCTGCTTTTAGCTCTCAAAAGAAAGATCAGTATGTTATTGATTATAGATCAAAATAGTGTGTGTTTATAAATACTTCCTGTGCAGTCCAGAAGTCAGGAATTTGCCTTTCAATGCAGTAGCTGGGGGTTCAATCTGTGGTCAGGGAGCTAAGATCCTGCAGGTATCAAGGACAAAAAAACAAAACATAAGAAACAGAAGCAATATTCAACTGTGACAAATTCAATAAAGACTTAAAAAAATGGTCCAGATTAAAAAAAAAATTCTTATCTTCTCTGATTGCCTTAACTAGGACTTCCAACAAGGAAACTATAAACAAGATGAAGACAACCCTCAGATGCTGGAAGAAAATAATATCAAATGAAACAATTGGCAAAGGATTAATTTGCAAAAAATACAAGCAGCTCATGCAATACAGTACCAGAAAAACAAACATCCCAATCAAAACTGGGCAAAAGGACTAAACAGACATTTCTCCAAAGAAGAGTGGCAGATGGCTAAAAGATACACGAAAAGATGCTCAACATCACTCATTATTAGAGAAATGCAAGTCGTAACTACAATGAGATATCAGCTCACAGCAGTCAGGATGGCCGTCATCAAAAAGTCTACCAGCAATAAATGCTGGAGAAGGTGTGGAGAAAAGGGAACCCTCTTACACTGTTGGTAGAAATGTAAAGTGATACAGTTGCTGGGAGAACAGTATGGATATTCCTTAAAGAAAAAAAACACAAACAAGGAATAACACTACTATCAGTTCAGTTCAGTTCAGTTCAGTCACTCAGTCGTGTCCCAGTCTTTGCAACCCCATGGATCGCAGCACCTCAGGCCTCCTTGTCCATCACCAACTCCCGGAGTTCACTCAGACTCACGTCCATCGAGTCCGTGATGCCATCCAGCCATTTCATCCTCGGTCGTCTCCTTCTCCTCCTGCCCCCAATCCCTCCCAGCATGAGTCTTTTCCAATGAGTCAAGTCTTCGCATGAGGTGGCCAAAGTATTGGAGTTTCAGCCTCAGCATCAGTCCTTTCAATGAACACCCAGGACTGGTCTCCATTAGGATAGATTGGTTGGATCTCCTTGCAGTCCAAGGGACTCTCAAGAGTCTTCTCCAACACCACAGTTCAAAAGTATCCATTCTTCGGCGCTCAACCTTCTTCACAGTCCAACTCTCAAATCCATACATGACCACTTGGAAAACCATAGCCTTGACTAGACAGACCTTTGTTGGCAAAGTAATGTCTCTGCTTTTCAACATGCTGTCTAGGTTGGTCATAACTTTTCTTCCAAGGAGTAAGCGTCTTTTAATTTCATGGCTGCAGCCACCATCTGCAGTGATTCTGGAACCCCCCAAAATAAAGTCTGACACTGTTTCCACTGTTTTCCCATCTATTTCCCGTGAAGTGATGGGATCAGATGCCATGATCTTCGTTTTCTGAATGTTGAGCTTTACTCCAACTTTTTCAGTGTCATTTAACAGTACTATATGACCCAACAAACCCATTACTGGGCACATACCCAGAAAATTCATAACTGAAAAGACACATGTACCCCTATGTTCATGCAGCAGTATTTACAACAGCTAGGACATGGAAGCAACCTAGATGTCCGTCAGCAGATAAACGGATAAAGAAACTGTGGTACATACATAAAATGGAATATTACTCAGCCATGAAAAAGGAACCATGAAAGAAAAAAGGAATATTTCAGTCAGTTCTAATAAAGTCGATGAACCTAGAACCTATTATACAGAGTGTAGTAAGTCAGAGAGAGAAAAATATCTTATTTTAATGCAAATCTATGGATTCTAGATTGCCAGTGGGAATTTGCTATATTACTTGGAGCTCAAACCAGAGCACTGTGACAGCCTAGAGGGATGGGATGAAATTGGAGGTGAGAAGAAGGCTCAAGAGGGAGGGAAAACGTGTCTACCCATGGCTGATTCATGTTGACGTCTGGCAGAAACCAGTACAACACTGCTAAGCAATTATTCTTCAGTTAAAAATAAATCAGATCAGATCAGATCAGATCAATCACTCAGTTGTGTCTGACTCTTTGTGACCCCATGAATCGCAGCACGCCAGGCCTCCCTGTCCATCACCATCTCCCGGAGGTCACCCAGACTCACGTCCATCGAGTCCGTGATGCCATCCAGCCATCTCATCCTCTGTCGTCCCCTTCTCCTCCTGCCCCCAAATCCCTCCCAGCATCAGAGTCTTTTCCAATGAGTCAACTCTTCCCATGAGGTGGCCAAAGTACTGGAGTTTCAGCTTTAGCATCATTCCTTCCAAAGAAATCCCAGGGCTGATCTCCTTCAGAATGGACTGGTTGGATCTCCTTGCAGTCCCAGGGACTCTCAAGAGTCTTCTCTAACAACACAGTTCAAAAGCATCAATTCTTTGGTGCTCAGCCTTCTTCAGAGTCCAACTCTCACATCCATACATGACCACAAGAAAAACCATAGCCTTGACTAGATGGAATTTTGTTGGCAAAGTAATGTCTCTGCTTTTCAACATGCTGTCTAGGTTGGTCATAACTTTTCTTCCAAGGAGTAAGCGTCTTTTAATTTCATGGCTGCAG
>SJYG01000424.1:3498691-3533798 GCA_006410535.1 Litocranius walleri
TGATCCACACAGTCAAAGGCTTTGGCATAGTCAATAAAGCAGAAATAGATGTTTTTCTGGAACTCTCTTGCTTTTTCCATGATCCAGCGGATGTTGGCAATTTGATCTCTGGTTCCTCTGCCTTTTCTAAAACCAGCTTGAACATCAGGAAGTTCACGGTTCATGTATTGCTGAAGGCTGGCTTGGAGAATTTTGAGCATTACTTTACTAGCATGTGAGATGAGTGCAATTGTGCGGTAGTTTGAGCATTTTTTGGCATTGCCTTTCTTTGGGATTGGAATGAAAACTGACCTTTTCCAGTCCTGTGGCCACTGCTGAGTTTTCCAAATTAGCTGGCATATTGAGTGCAGCACTTTCATGGCATCATTTTTCAAGATTTGAAACAGTTCCACTGGACTTCCATCACCTCCACTAGCTTTGTTCGCAGTGATGCTTTCTAAGGCCCACTTGACTTCACATTTCTAGATGTCTGGCTCTAGATGAGTGATCATATCATCATGATTATCTGGGTCGTGAAGATCTTTTTTGTACAGTTCTTCCATGTATTCTTGCCACCTCTTCTTAATATCTTCTGCTTCTGTGAGATCCAGACCATATCTGTCCTTTATCGAGCCCATCTTTGCATAAAATGTTCCCTTGGTATCTCTAATTTTCTTGAAGAGATCTCGTCTTTCCCATTCTGTTCTTTTCCTCTATTTCTTTGCATACATCTTTAAAAATACTTGAAAAAAATAAAATAAATAAATGGTATATGGAGAACTGAAATCGTCTTTTTTATGAGTTTAGGCCTTGCGGCTCAGCTGGTAAAGAATGCGCCTGCAATACGGTAGACCGGGGTTTGAGAAGATCTGGGTTGGGAAGATCCCTGGAGAAGGGAAAGGCTCCCCATTCCAGTATTCTGGCCTGGAGAATTCCATGGACTGTATAAATAGCCTGTGGGGTTACAAAGAGTTGGAAGAGACTGAGCGACTTTCACTTCACTTTAGCTCTTCATCTATTATAATTTGCTCATCACAGTAAATAAGGAGGAGCGTGTTCCATTCTTCTCCGTCTGACACTTTCTATTGCAGAGAACAGCACTCTATATAGTAAATGTTTAAACTGTATTTGACTGGATTCTCTTCAACTGTTCCCAACTTATTCACTCACTAAGATTCTATTTTATAACATAAATTAGTTTCTATTTTAGCATCTGAAATGATCACCGTACTTGAGAAACGGGCTGAAGTTAACAGAGCTGAACCCTGTGAGGATAAGCAGCATGTCCCCCAATCATTTTAAGTCAGAAATGCTACCATAACAGGTGCTCAATAGCTAAGAAAAAATATGTGTGAATTCCACGCACGTTACACATTTTCACTTTATGATAAAGAAAGCGGTTGTTGACAACACTTCTGGTGAGTCCATTATAATTTATCCTTTCTAGACAAGACACTTTTCCATCACACTAGGAAGGATTTCAGATGTAATTGATGCTTTCATTGATAATACAAAATGAATCCATGGATATAATATATAATTATGTTTACGGCTGAAAAATACTTTCACTGTTAATGAAGGAGAAGCAACTGACATGCTGATTTAAGGGGAAAAGAGTCAGAAGGCTAATCTGCTTGGAAATTAGTATTTGCAGGCAATATACATTTTTATTGCAATTTATTGGTCTTCCCAAAATAACAGAATTAATACTTGCAAGATATGAGGCCCGATGCTAGCTGCAAGCAAAAATCCCTAACTAGCATTGATATTGGTTAAGTCTAGACCAGAAATGCAATAATTTCTTTAAACACTTCATTTATTTTTATTGAAGTTTCGTTGACTGACAATGCTGTTATTAGTCTCAGGTGTACAGCGAAGTGATTCAGTTATCCATATATAATTGTTTTCAGATTCTTTTCCCTGACAGGTTATTATAAGATACTGAGTTCGGTGATCTGAGCTATACACTTGGTCTTTGCTCTTTTCCTTACTTTTTAAGTGCTCGTGCTCAGTCGCGTCAAACTCTTTGTGACCCCACAGACTGTAGCCCCCACCTGCCTCCTCTGTCCATGGGAATTCTCCAGGCAAGAATACTGGAGAGCGTTGCCATTTCCCTTCTCCAGGGGATCTTCTCGACCCAGGGATTGAACCCAGGTCTCCCGCATTGCAGGCGGATTCTTTATCATTTGAGCCACCTTGGAAGCCCTCATTTCACTTGGAGGTTCCTTTTCAAACAAGCAGGAGAGGAAGTCAGGGATGCTCATGTGAGCTGACAGCCCCTCTTGCAGAATTCTGAACAAGTACCAGGCTGATTCAACATGTAAATTAGATACCACTGTGCAGGTCTGTTGGACTAAAAGAAAGCTGAGTGGTGAAGAATTGGTTCTTTTGAACTGTGGTGCTGGAGAAGACTCTTGAGAGTTCCTTGGACTGCAAGATCTAACCAGTCCATCCTATAGGACTTGGGTCCTGGGTGTTCATTGGAAGGGATGATGCTAAAGCTGAAAGTCCAGTATTTTGGCCACCTCATGCGAAGAGTTGACTCATTGGGAAAGACCCTGATGCTGGGAAATATTGAGGGCGGGAGGAGAAGGGGACGACAGAGGATAAGATGGTTGGATGGCATCACCAACTCAATGGACATGGGTTTGGGTAAACTCTGGGAGCTGGTGATGGACAGGGAGGCCTGGCGTGCTGTGGTTCATGGGATCGCAAAGAGTCGGACACGACTGAGCGACTGAACGGAACTGTGTAGATCTGTAAATCTCTAGGTCCACAAAAGATATTACATGTAAGACACTGCAAATGATGTTCACTTTAGCTTTTTATTTTTTAAAAAAGGATACACTGTTAAGTCATGCGGGGGGTTATTTTCTTTGGCAATTATATGCAAGCAGGTGTGAAATTTCTGCTGGCAATGTCCAATTTTCAAGGGATGAACAGCTTTTCCTTTACCACACTCTGCAGTCCATTAAACAATGTCTTGATGTGTGGTTTATCTCATACCGAGGGCTCTGCCGTTCAGGTTCTATTAGGAAGACATGTTAACATGGCACAGCGGTGTTTGAAAAGAAACCTGTAAAGAGTCATCAGCATCTGAATTGCACTTTGTAATATTTAACTCTGTGCTTCAGCGGTGAGTGTATATGTATGTACGTGTGTAAATATATATTTATGCATGCGATTCCATTCCAGTAACCTGAAGTGGCTCAGTCAAGAATCTGCCTGCAGTGCAGGAGACCCCAGTTCAATTCCTGGGTCAGGAAGATCCCCTGGAGAAGGGAATGGCAACCCATTTCAGTCTTCTTGGGCTTCCCTGGTGGCTCAGTGGTAAAGAATCTGCATGCAGTGCAGGAGACCTGGGTTCAATTCCTGGGTGGGGAAGATCCCCTGGAGATGGGAATGGCAACCCACTCCAGTATTCTGGCCTGGAGAATCCCATGGACAGAGGAGTCTGGCGGACTTCAGTCCATAGGATCCCAAAGGGTCAGACATGACTTGGTGACTAAAAGAACAGCAACCCTTAGTTTACCTTGATCTTGAAGCCTAAAGCCAGTTTACCTTGACCTTGAAGCCTAAAGCCAGTTTACCTTGACCTTGAAGCCTAAAGCCAGCTTTCTTTGCCCTGCGCTGTCTGCAAAGGTGTTTGCTCTTTGTAGAAGATGGTACATAAACCGGAGTTGTAAGCTACGGTAGGGAGCTATTCGTTTTTCCCTGGGTAACTTCCTTGTATATATCAGGTAGGCGTGTGAATTAATTTGTGTTTCTCTTATTCATCCGTCTTACATCACAAGGATGTCAGCCAGGAATGTCTACTCAAGGCAGTTCCTGAAATGGTCTTTCAGCTATTACGCTGGCAAGCAGAACACGCATCTGCAATTTGACAAATCGAAATGTAAACGGGTGTGAGGGTAGGATTTTCCTAAGTCCTGTGAAAAGCGGCTTCCCTGGTGGCTCAGAGGGTCAAGAATCCACCTGCCAATACAGGAGATGCGGGTTCTATCCCTGGAACAGGAAGATCCCCTGGAGGAGGGCATGGCAACCCAGGCCAGTGTTCTTGTCTGGAGAATCCCATAGACAGAGGAGCCTGGTGGGCTGCAGTCCATGGCATTGCAGAGTCAGACAGGACTTAGGGACTAAAAATGCCTAAACCAAACAAAGCAAAGTTCCCTTCTTTACATGGAAACTGAAGAGGTTCAGCGACAAAGCGAATGACTCCGTAAAGAAAATTAAGGGAAAGTTCATGAACTGTCTGATTGCAGTTGATCATATCTTTGGGGTTGGAACCATGGAAAACCCTCTGGTCATTTTAATTATTCACATTGCCCGGAGACAAAGCCTTTCCCAGGGAGAGTGACAGAATGATGTCCACCGATTGCATCCTGGCTTTGAGCAGACAATTAATTAAAGAACCCAGCTACAGTTCCACACTGTGTCGGCAGACCGGTGACCTAATTTGATCCCCGTTAATCAGCTGTGCAAGATGAACCCAGGTTCCAGGACACATTTACACCGAAGGAAGGAAGCTGAAGCAGGCCCTTCAAGGAATGGGCTGTTGAAGCCACAAAAAGGCAACAAATGGACAGAAAGCAGCAGCAGGCATTACTGAAGACTGTGCTGATGAGGGAAAAAGTCAGGGCTCGTTTCCTCAATCCGTCCAGTTTCTCTTCACCTCCTACTAGCATTTCCCCACACGGCCTGTTGTTCAGTGGCTCAGTCGTGTCCGACTTTCTGTGACCCCATGGACCGTAGCACGCCAGGCCTCCCTGTCCATCGCCAACTCCAGGAGCTTGCTCACATTCGTGCCCATCGAGTCGGTGATGCCATCCAACCATCTCATCCTCTGTCGTCCCCTTCTCCTCCCACCTTCAATCTTTCCCAGCATCAGGGTCTTTTCCAACGAGTCAGTTCTTCGCATCAGGTGGCCAAAGTATTGGAGCTTCAGCGTCAGTCCTTCCAGTGAATATTCAGGGTTGATCTCTTTTAGGGTTGTTCCATAGGTAGATGCCTCTTTAAAATTTTTGACCTAAAATCTAACTATTCTGTGTCCAACGGAAAGAGTGCTATCACCTGAAGTGACCCACGTTCTTATATTTTAAGTGGAGCATCTCTGTGGGTGAAAAGAGATGAACGAAAATAAAATTAAAAAAAAAGCTATGAGCTACAAGGCTTGCTCACTCCCCAGAAGCCAACAGCAAATACTGTCCTTGGCAAACACTGAATCTGAGTTTAAATGAAACGAACAAAGGAGGAGATGATGCCTAGTCTCACCATTACTGTTTAAGGTGGCCTTGGAGACTTATCCAATGACTCACTGGAAAAGACTCTGATGCTGGGAGGAACATCTTGAGAGTTCCTTGGACTGCAAGATCTAACCAGTCCATCCTATAGGACTTGGGTCCTGGGTGTTCATTGGAAGGGATGATGCTAAAGCTGAAAGTCCAGTATTTTGGCCACCTCATGCGAAGAGTTGACTCATTGGGAAAGACCCTGATGCTGGGAAATATTGAGGGCGGGAGGAGAAGGGGACGACAGAGGATAAGATGGTTGGATGGCATCACCAACTCAATGGACATGGGTTTGGGTAAACTCTGGGAGCTGGTGATGGACAGGGAGGCCTGGCGTGCTGTGGTTCATGGGATCGCAAAGAGTCGGACACGACTGAGCGACTGAACGGAACTGTGTAGATCTGTAAATCTCTAGGTCCACAAAAGATATTACATGTAAGACACTGCAAATGATGTTCACTTTAGCTTTTTATTTTTTAAAAAAGGATACACTGTTAAGTCATGCGGGGGGTTATTTTCTTTGGCAATTATATGCAAGCAGGTGTGAAATTTCTGCTGGCAATGTCCAATTTTCAAGGGATGAACAGCTTTTCCTTTACCACACTCTGCAGTCCATTAAACAATGTCTTGATGTGTGGTTTATCTCATACCGAGGGCTCTGCCGTTCAGGTTCTATTAGGAAGACATGTTAACATGGCACAGCGGTGTTTGAAAAGAAACCTGTAAAGAGTCATCAGCATCTGAATTGCACTTTGTAATATTTAACTCTGTGCTTCAGCGGTGAGTGTATATGTATGTACGTGTGTAAATATATATTTATGCATGCGATTCCATTCCAGTAACCTGAAGTGGCTCAGTCAAGAATCTGCCTGCAGTGCAGGAGACCCCAGTTCAATTCCTGGGTCAGGAAGATCCCCTGGAGAAGGGAATGGCAACCCATTTCAGTCTTCTTGGGCTTCCCTGGTGGCTCAGTGGTAAAGAATCTGCATGCAGTGCAGGAGACCTGGGTTCAATTCCTGGGTGGGGAAGATCCCCTGGAGATGGGAATGGCAACCCACTCCAGTATTCTGGCCTGGAGAATCCCATGGACAGAGGAGTCTGGCGGACTTCAGTCCATAGGATCCCAAAGGGTCAGACATGACTTGGTGACTAAAAGAACAGCAACCCTTAGTTTACCTTGATCTTGAAGCCTAAAGCCAGTTTACCTTGACCTTGAAGCCTAAAGCCAGTTTACCTTGACCTTGAAGCCTAAAGCCAGCTTTCTTTGCCCTGCGCTGTCTGCAAAGGTGTTTGCTCTTTGTAGAAGATGGTACATAAACCGGAGTTGTAAGCTACGGTAGGGAGCTATTCGTTTTTCCCTGGGTAACTTCCTTGTATATATCAGGTAGGCGTGTGAATTAATTTGTGTTTCTCTTATTCATCCGTCTTACATCACAAGGATGTCAGCCAGGAATGTCTACTCAAGGCAGTTCCTGAAATGGTCTTTCAGCTATTACGCTGGCAAGCAGAACACGCATCTGCAATTTGACAAATCGAAATGTAAACGGGTGTGAGGGTAGGATTTTCCTAAGTCCTGTGAAAAGCGGCTTCCCTGGTGGCTCAGAGGGTCAAGAATCCACCTGCCAATACAGGAGATGCGGGTTCTATCCCTGGAACAGGAAGATCCCCTGGAGGAGGGCATGGCAACCCAGGCCAGTGTTCTTGTCTGGAGAATCCCATAGACAGAGGAGCCTGGTGGGCTGCAGTCCATGGCATTGCAGAGTCAGACAGGACTTAGGGACTAAAAATGCCTAAACCAAACAAAGCAAAGTTCCCTTCTTTACATGGAAACTGAAGAGGTTCAGCGACAAAGCGAATGACTCCGTAAAGAAAATTAAGGGAAAGTTCATGAACTGTCTGATTGCAGTTGATCATATCTTTGGGGTTGGAACCATGGAAAACCCTCTGGTCATTTTAATTATTCACATTGCCCGGAGACAAAGCCTTTCCCAGGGAGAGTGACAGAATGATGTCCACCGATTGCATCCTGGCTTTGAGCAGACAATTAATTAAAGAACCCAGCTACAGTTCCACACTGTGTCGGCAGACCGGTGACCTAATTTGATCCCCGTTAATCAGCTGTGCAAGATGAACCCAGGTTCCAGGACACATTTACACCGAAGGAAGGAAGCTGAAGCAGGCCCTTCAAGGAATGGGCTGTTGAAGCCACAAAAAGGCAACAAATGGACAGAAAGCAGCAGCAGGCATTACTGAAGACTGTGCTGATGAGGGAAAAAGTCAGGGCTCGTTTCCTCAATCCGTCCAGTTTCTCTTCACCTCCTACTAGCATTTCCCCACACGGCCTGTTGTTCAGTGGCTCAGTCGTGTCCGACTTTCTGTGACCCCATGGACCGTAGCACGCCAGGCCTCCCTGTCCATCGCCAACTCCAGGAGCTTGCTCACATTCGTGCCCATCGAGTCGGTGATGCCATCCAACCATCTCATCCTCTGTCGTCCCCTTCTCCTCCCACCTTCAATCTTTCCCAGCATCAGGGTCTTTTCCAACGAGTCAGTTCTTCGCATCAGGTGGCCAAAGTATTGGAGCTTCAGCGTCAGTCCTTCCAGTGAATATTCAGGGTTGATCTCTTTTAGGGTTGTTCCATAGGTAGATGCCTCTTTAAAATTTTTGACCTAAAATCTAACTATTCTGTGTCCAACGGAAAGAGTGCTATCACCTGAAGTGACCCACGTTCTTATATTTTAAGTGGAGCATCTCTGTGGGTGAAAAGAGATGAACGAAAATAAAATTAAAAAAAAAGCTATGAGCTACAAGGCTTGCTCACTCCCCAGAAGCCAACAGCAAATACTGTCCTTGGCAAACACTGAATCTGAGTTTAAATGAAACGAACAAAGGAGGAGATGATGCCTAGTCTCACCATTACTGTTTAAGGTGGCCTTGGAGACTTATCCAATGACTCACTGGAAAAGACTCTGATGCTGGGAGGAACTGGGGGCAGGAGGAGAAGGGGACGGCAGAGGATGAGATGGCTGGATGGCATCATGGACTCGATGGACGTGAGTCTGAGTGAACTCCGGGAGTTGGTGATGGACAGGGAGGCCTGGCGTGCTGCGATTCACGGGGTCTCAAAGAGTCGGACACGACTAAGCAACTGAACTGAACTGAACTGAGGGGACTGGATGCCACTATCTTCATTTTTTGGCTGTTGAGTTCTAAGCCAGGTTTTTCACTCTCCTTTTTCTACCCTCATCAAGAGGCTTTTTAGTTCCTCTTCACTTTATGCCATTAGAGTGGTATATAGTCACGTACAGATGCGAGAATTGGACCATAAAGAAGGCTGAGCACAGAAGAATTGATGCTTTTGAACTGTGGTGTTGGGAGAAGACTCTTGAGAGTCCTGTGGACAGCAAGGAGATCAAACCAGTCAATCGTAAAGGGAACAAACCCCGAATATTCACTGGAAGGACTGTTGCTGAGGTCTAAGTGCCAATACTTTGGGTACTTGATGCAAAGAGCCAACTCACTGGAAAAGACCTTATTGCTGAGAAAGACTGAAGGCGAGAGGAGAAGGGGGGTGACAGAGGATGAGATGGTTGGATGGCATCACCAACTCGATGGACATGAGTTTGAGCAAACTCTGGGAGATAGTGGGGGACAGAGGAGCCTGGCAGGCTACAGTCCATGGGGTCACAAGAGTTGGCCATGACTCAGCAACTGAACAACAACAATGCTGGCATGCTCTTGGGTCACCTGGGGAGTCTGTTACGTATTCAGGTATCTGAATACGTATCAGTTCAGTTCAGCTGCTGAGTTGTGTCCAACTCTTTGCAACCTCATGGACTGCAGCAAGCCAGGCCTCCCTGTCCATCACCACCTCCTGCAGTTTGCATATCCCTGATATTCCAGTTCAGCAAATGTTGACTGAAGCCAGGGCTTGTATATTTACAAACCTCCATGTGGGGGTTCCCCTGGGGGGGTCAGGGCTTAAGAATCTGCCTTACAGTGCAGAGACATGGGTTCCATCCCTGGTCTAGGAAGATCCCACATGCCCTGGGGCACTTAAGTCCATGAGCCACAACCACTGGGCCGGTGTTCTAGGGCCCAGGAGCTGAAACTGCTGAAGCCTGTGCTCCCCCAGGAAGAGCCGCGCTCCCCAGAAAAAGCCATGCTCTCCAGCAAGAGCCGTGCTCCCCAGCAAGAGGAGAAACTATGATGAAAAACTCGATGCAGAGCAACAAAGATGCCTGGCAACCAAAAATAAATATATAACAAAATAGATACACGACCTTTAGAAAAACAATCCAGTGTTGATGTTCTCCATGTTCGAATCTCCAGCGTCACCGGAAAGCTAGCAATGAGTTTTCAGAGACAGAACTAGCATGCAGGCTTTTTGCTATTTACATTTTAAATTTCCGCGTGATGGCATGGAACGGGAGGAAGGTCGCTACAGGCTGTGACTGTGTTCCGGGAAGCCTAATTAAGGCTGAAGGAAGCCTGAGATGCACGTCTCCTCTTTGTTAATGGGACCAGTTAGCCAGTGATGGCATATTCTTCATCACTCCTCTCAGGAATCATTGAGATGCAACACAGTCAAATCAACAGGATATGCGTTTTGACCAAGATTGAGACTGTTGTACTTCGAACATCATGCCCTGCTTGGCTTCACTGACATACAAGCCCAGATAGTGCCAAAGAAAATGACGTTAGCCAAACCATGTGTCCGTGCTATGCAGATTCTCAGGAAGCCATTTCCTTGAAATGACTGGACCTCTGAATTTCTAAAAATATATCTTGCAGCTCTAAGGCTTAAAACAACTATATTCTTTAAGGTGTCCAGTCAGTGTTAGTCGGTCAGTCGTGTCTGACTCTCCTCAGATCCCATGGACTGTAGGCCTCCAGGCTCCTCTGTCCATGGGATTCTCCAGGCAAGAATCCTGGAGTGGGTTGCCATTTAGAGGGTTAGCAGATTTTTGTGACCCGATGGACCATAACCCACCAGGCTCCTCAGTCCATGGGATTCTCCAGGCAAGAGTCCTGGAGTGGGTTGCCATTTCCTTCTCCAGGGGATCTTCCTGACCCGGGGATTGAACACATGTCCATTCTTTGCCATCTGAGCCACCAGGGAAGCAGCTATGTTCAGTATCCTGTGATAAACCCTCATGGAGAAGAAGAGGGGAAAAGGAGGTGGATATTGTGTAGCTGAATCACTCTGCCATACAGCAGAAATTAGCACAACGTTGTAAAGCAACTATGCTTCAATGAAATCTGAAAAAATAAAATAAAAAATAATTCATGGGAATAAAATAACCGTCAAGTATCAGAGTTGAAATCTAAGCATACTCATTTTTTTTTTCCCCCAGAAGAAGGTCACCTGCTCCTCCACCTGGGAAGTAACAATTTTGCTCCAGAATGAAGGGTAAGTGGGGGACGTTCCTGACAGGCCAGTGGTTGAGATGGTTTTGCGTTCAATGCCTGCTCAAGGAACTAGATCCTGTATGCCTCTGGGCCCAAACACCAAAACAGAAAATAAAGGTGAGATTGTAGACTTTCAGAATGAAGGGTAACGGGAACAGACAAGTATTTGAATTATATGAGAAATATGGTTTTACAATGAAAGCTCCATATGGAAAAGTGAAAGTCACTCAGTTGTGTCCGACTCTTTGCAATCCCATGGACTATATACCTCGTGGGATTCTCCAGGTCAGAATACTGGAGTGGGTAGCCATTCCCTTCTCCAGGGGATCTTCCCAACCCAGGGATCAAACCCAGGTCTCCTGCATTGCAGGCAGATTCTTTACCAGCCGAACCACCAGGGAAACCCAAGAATACTGGAGTGGGTAGCCTATCCCTTCTCCAGCAGATCTTCCTGACCCAGGAATTGAACCGGGGCCTCCTGCATTGCAAGTGGATTCTTTACCAGCTGAAAGATTCCCCTGGAGAAGGAAATGGCAACCCAGTCCAGTATTCTGGCCTGGAGAATTCCGTGGACTGTATAGTCCATGGGGTCGCAAAGAGTCAGACACGACTGAGCGATTTTTGCTTCACTTCTTTACCAGCTGAGCCACCAGGGAAGCCTGAAATTCCCAAAGAAGCCCTTGAATCTTGTAACTGATGCTGCTGACTTTGTGTGCACGTTTGCCTGGTTATACAGAGAAAGAGCTAGAACACTTCGGTGCTGTTTGTAAGTGACAAATTTTGAAAAAAAATAAGTATAACTTCTGTGCTGAATTGTTTGTAAAGGTTCGCAGTTTCAATAAGGTTGAAATGACACATTTGCTGTTGGCTTACAGCTGTGTGTGTCAGAGAGCATCAAAGCATAGGCTTGGTGGCTGAGAATATCTGTGCGGCTTGAATGAGATATTCCTTTGAAGGACATGCGCCTGGCACAAGGAGATGCTGCCCGATGGTCTGGGCCTCAGGAAAGAATTCCTGTAACAACCCGAGGCATGGTTATTTGGGAGGCAGGATATTGGAGTCTTATTGCTCCAGGATAAAAAATTTTTACTCCAGCCAGCAAACAAGGGAATGTCTTATTGCTATACAACTATGACCCAACCTTGAGCTTTGCAGGGAAAATGATCTATCAGCTGTGTTTAGCTGTAACGATGAGTGAATGAATGAAAGTCAAAAAACCAACAAAAATCCACAAGGAAACACAGACTTTGTATGAGCCCTTCTGAAGAAATCTCTCTAAAACAAGATCTGTAAGGCTCACAAAGACACCCCCAGAGGGGCTAGTCATTAGAAGGACTGATGCTGAGGCTAAGACTCCAATCCTTTGGCCACCTAATGCAAAGAGCTGATTCATTGGGAAAGACCCCTGATACTGAGAAAGATTGAGGGCAGGAGGAGAAGGGGAGGACAGAGGATGAGATGGTTGGATGGCATCACCGACTCAATGGACCTGAGTTTGAGCAAGCTCCGGGAGTTGCTGATGGACAGGAAAGTGTGGCATGCTGCGGTCCATGGGGTCGCAAACAGTCTGAGACTTCTGAGCCACCGAGAAACACAACAGGGGATATGAGTACACGTTCATTACACATCTCTGTATTCTGCCCAGTCACACAATGAGGCTCGTAAGCAGCGCCCAGGAATGCCATCAACTCTTATCGCCACCAAAGAAACCCATAAACGAATGATAGATGGGTGCTCCTCGATTGTTAGTGAAGGCATCTCATCTTCAAGGGTAGATCATGCACGGATATCTCCCTTGAAGTCTTTGTAAGACCCATTTTGTTTTTCTGGAATGACTAAGGTTTCTTGAATGATTGCATTTGTTTATTACTTATTTTTGGCTGTGTAGCGCCTTCCTGGCTGTGCGTGGGCTTTGCTCTAATTTTGAGGAGTGGAGGTGACTCTCTAGTTGCGGTGCACAAGTTGCTCATCGCCGTGGCTTTTCTTGTTGCAGAGCATGGGCTCCAGGGCTCACAGGCTCCAGTACTTACAGGTTAGGGGCTCAGCCGCACAGCAGCTCCTGGCATCTAACTTGAGCAGGGGTCAGAACTGTGACCCCAGCACTGGCAGGCAGATTCTTAACCTCCGGACCCCCACAGAAGTCTAGTACAGTCTGCTTTTGCTTTCTTTTCTGTTCTGCGGGATGAAACCATGCTCAATTGCTCCTTCCTTCAAATACCATACTACCTACCTACCCACGAAGCTGAGTTAGCGAAAATTCCGCAGTTGATGAGACACCAGCAAGCTGTGCTATCCTTCTTCACTCAAGGACACAAGAACATCACTAAAAATTAGTTTATTGCACTCAGCTGAGCCGCTAGATGGTTCCTCAGCCCATCTTGTTGCTGTTCAGTCACTAACTTGTGTCTTGACTCTTTGCGGCCCCGTGGACTGCAGCACACCAAGCTTCCCTGCCCATCACCAACTCCCGGAGCTTGCTCAGACTCATGTCCATCGAGTCAGTGATGCATTCCAAGCATCTCATCCTGTCATCCCCTTTTCCTGCCACCTTCAATCTTTCCCAGCATCAGGGTCTTTTCCAATGAGTCGGCTCTTCTCATCGGGTGGCCAAAGGCTTGGAGCTTTAGCTTCAACACCAGTCCTTCCAATGGATATTCAGACCCTATTAGAACCCTGTGGTAAAGGTACTGAGTTGGCATCACCTCCTGTCTCCATCGTTGGAGTCTACAAGGGTTCTGTCCATGGAAGAGTAAAAAAAATAATCGAGAAGTTCAGAGACAGGCAGGGAAAATCCCTGATCTGCAACCTGCTAGCCACCATCAAGGACTCCAGATGCACACAGAGAGAAGGCAGTGTAGAAATTAGAAAACTGAGACTAGATGGAAGGAACCCTGAAGGGGTTGGGAAGGGAGGGTCCGCAGGCATCAGGTGTAGAAATCTGACTCAATAAATTTTAGACCAACCTCATCGTCTCCACGGAGCTGAGAATCCGCCTGCAATGCAGGAGACCTGGGTTCCATCCCTGGGTTTGGAGGATCCCCTGGAGGAGGAAATGGCAACCCACTCCAGTGTTCTTGCCTGGAGAATCCCATGGATAGTGGAGCCTGGTGGGCTACAGTCCATGGTGTTGCAAAGAGTGAGACAGGACTGAGCGACTAACACTTTCACCTTCATCCTCTCCATATTATCATTGGAGTCCTTGCTCCTAGCAGGGTATTTTGTAGAGATGTTTGCTTACCCTTAGATTATAAATCAGGGTACTTGGGTGATTTGCTTTAAAAGATATTGCAACGGCTCTAAACACCAGTTCAGTAGTTTTGCGATTACAGACCAATCAAACCCAGTGGAAAACGTTTTAAGCGTCTCTTTAAGCACCAGGGGAACCAACGAGCATCTCTCTGAACCTCTCCACATGTTGTGAGAGACGTTTCGTGGAAGATTCTTGAGAAAGTACTCTCTGTTCTCTCCATCACTCCCAAGCGCTCGGCAGGAAATGAATCTGCTGATTCTCATTCCGCGACAGTCCTCCTCCCCTGATTGCAAACCTGCGCAGCCTCTCTGGAGCCACTGGGGAAATCAAGGACCTCGTCCTGCAGCGAGGAAGCCTGATGGACAGAGGAGGCCAGATGAGGCCTTGATTTATGCAAACGCACCTTTCACCCTCTTAACGGACGTCTGTGGGATGTTGACAGTGTGGATGGTGAAATCTCCCTTTTCTGATTTATGTTTGCTGGGTTCGTTCGGGAATTTGAAAAGATGATTAATCAGGACATGCTGCTGTCTAGGAATGTCGGCAAAACGCTTCTTTTTCGTGTAGAATGTAATCAAGAAGACAGTAATTGTGTGTTCCTGTTTTACATATAAAATGGAATCATATATATATGTATATATATAAAATTGTGTGACCACGAAGCTGAGTTAGCGAAAATTCCGCAGTTGATGAGACACCAGCAAGCTGTGCTATCCTTCTTCACTCAAGGACACAAGAACATCACTAAAAATTAGTTTATTGCACTCAGCTGAGCCGCTAGATGGTTCCTCAGCCCATCTTGTTGCTGTTCAGTCACTAACTTGTGTCTTGACTCTTTGCGGCCCCGTGGACTGCAGCACACCAAGCTTCCCTGCCCATCACCAACTCCCGGAGCTTGCTCAGACTCATGTCCATCGAGTCAGTGATGCATTCCAAGCATCTCATCCTGTCATCCCCTTTTCCTGCCACCTTCAATCTTTCCCAGCATCAGGGTCTTTTCCAATGAGTCGGCTCTTCTCATCGGGTGGCCAAAGGCTTGGAGCTTTAGCTTCAACACCAGTCCTTCCAATGGATATTCAGACCCTATTAGAACCCTGTGGTAAAGGTACTGAGTTGGCATCACCTCCTGTCTCCATCGTTGGAGTCTACAAGGGTTCTGTCCATGGAAGAGTAAAAAAAATAATCGAGAAGTTCAGAGACAGGCAGGGAAAATCCCTGATCTGCAACCTGCTAGCCACCATCAAGGACTCCAGATGCACACAGAGAGAAGGCAGTGTAGAAATTAGAAAACTGAGACTAGATGGAAGGAACCCTGAAGGGGTTGGGAAGGGAGGGTCCGCAGGCATCAGGTGTAGAAATCTGACTCAATAAATTTTAGACCAACCTCATCGTCTCCACGGAGCTGAGAATCCGCCTGCAATGCAGGAGACCTGGGTTCCATCCCTGGGTTTGGAGGATCCCCTGGAGGAGGAAATGGCAACCCACTCCAGTGTTCTTGCCTGGAGAATCCCATGGATAGTGGAGCCTGGTGGGCTACAGTCCATGGTGTTGCAAAGAGTGAGACAGGACTGAGCGACTAACACTTTCACCTTCATCCTCTCCATATTATCATTGGAGTCCTTGCTCCTAGCAGGGTATTTTGTAGAGATGTTTGCTTACCCTTAGATTATAAATCAGGGTACTTGGGTGATTTGCTTTAAAAGATATTGCAACGGCTCTAAACACCAGTTCAGTAGTTTTGCGATTACAGACCAATCAAACCCAGTGGAAAACGTTTTAAGCGTCTCTTTAAGCACCAGGGGAACCAACGAGCATCTCTCTGAACCTCTCCACATGTTGTGAGAGACGTTTCGTGGAAGATTCTTGAGAAAGTACTCTCTGTTCTCTCCATCACTCCCAAGCGCTCGGCAGGAAATGAATCTGCTGATTCTCATTCCGCGACAGTCCTCCTCCCCTGATTGCAAACCTGCGCAGCCTCTCTGGAGCCACTGGGGAAATCAAGGACCTCGTCCTGCAGCGAGGAAGCCTGATGGACAGAGGAGGCCAGATGAGGCCTTGATTTATGCAAACGCACCTTTCACCCTCTTAACGGACGTCTGTGGGATGTTGACAGTGTGGATGGTGAAATCTCCCTTTTCTGATTTATGTTTGCTGGGTTCGTTCGGGAATTTGAAAAGATGATTAATCAGGACATGCTGCTGTCTAGGAATGTCGGCAAAACGCTTCTTTTTCGTGTAGAATGTAATCAAGAAGACAGTAATTGTGTGTTCCTGTTTTACATATAAAATGGAATCATATATATATGTATATATATAAAATTGTGTGGCTCCTCTGTCCATGGGGTTTTCCAGGCAAGAGTACTCGAGTGGGGTGCCATTGCCTTCTCCGTATATATATATATATATAGGAACACTATATTTATATGCTATAACATATTGTATACTATAATTGAGCTTCCCAGGTGATGCTAAATGGTGAATAATCTGTCTGCTGCAGTAGGAGACTCAGGATACTCGGGTTCGATCCCTGCATTGGGAAGATCTCCCGGAGGAGGAAATGGCAACCCACTCCAGTATTCTTGTCTGGAGAATCCCATGGACAGAGGAGCCTGGCGGGCTACAGTCCATGGGGTCGCAGAGAGTCAGACAGGATGAACCCACATGAGAGCACACTTACATATATGTGTGTGTGTCTATTTTATTTGCCTGCATATTATATTTAATTTTAAATATAAAAAACAATGGAATGATCTACAAACAGCTACAAAATTATCAATTATTATTACCCCTAATGGGGTCAGTAAGGCCAGCCTGTATGGCGAATATACAGTTGCTAGGCTTATTCATGTGTATCCATTTACACATTTGCTTTAAAATTTTGAAACATGTGGAAGTCTCAGCTAGTGAAATGAGTGTTAAATTGTATTTTACGGAGCCACCCAAGCTTAATGATTTTTACCGAGTGTTCCAATTTCAGATTTAAGATTTCTATTAAAAAGGCAGGAAGAAGTTTGGAAAGGTAATTTTTGCAATTTAGATATATGTAAGTGCTCTTGCCAGGAAATAATTCTGGGTGTGATGTTTCATTCATAAGGACTGTGGGAAATGAACAAGTACATCCACGGCTTATACTTTTCAAATTTACCGTCATGTAGCTGTGAGACTGAAATCTGATAAATTATTTAAAAAATCAATCTATGGAAGCAAACATTTGCCAAGCAATTACTCATATCATTAGGCTTTTCACGGACGACATAATCATGTGTGAGGTTTTTTTACAATTCACTCCCAAGGAGTCACTGAGCGAATGTTCCGTTATGTAATTCACAAATTAGATTTACAAAAGGACTATCTATGACTTTATTGCAGAAACATTTCATGATGGTTTACGGAAAGGTCAGTTCTACAAACGGAGTCCCACGTTATTCTGTTTTGAGACAGCAAGCAGATCAAAGAAGTCCATCCTAAAGGAAATCAGTCCTGGATATTCACCAGAAAGACAGATGCTGAAGTTGAAGCTCCAATACTTTGGGCCCCTGATGGGAAGAGCCGACTCACTGGAAAAGACTCTGATGCTGGGGAAGACTAAAGGCAGGAGGAGAACGGGAAGACAGGGGATGAGATGGCTGGATGGCATCGCTAACTTGATGGACATGAGTTTGAGCAAGCTTCAGGAGTTGGTGATGGACAGGGAGGCCTGGCGTGCTGCAGTCCATGGGGTTGCAAAGCGCTGGACACGACTGAGCGACTGAACAACAAAAAGCATGGCCATTTATGCCAAAAAACCACACCCCTAGCGTGAACAGCTAAGATGCATGTTTTTCTACAATAATAAAGAAGTGTGTTGTCATGCCGTCTTGTCCTGCTGAATTGCTAGGGTTTAGGTTTCAACGCTGCCTAAGTGTCTCTGTACAGAATTTCATTCCAGAGATGAAATGTTTGCCCGAGACTGACCGGTCACAATTTTGCCAATGTCACTGAACATTTGCGGCCAGCACGCAAGACGTCGGCTCAATTCTGAGATCATTTCCTTTGAAATGAATCTAATTTGTTCTAGATGACCGGCAGAGGGGTGGGCAAGAGGAGTGATTTGTGGTCTTTTTCTGTTTTTGGATGAAAGAACACATTTTATCAGAGTAAACACCTTTTATCTGAGTGAGCCACCCTTACGGACGAATTTGCAGCTAATGTATGTAAAATAGCTACCAACTTTTTACAGAATGGAAAATGGATATGAGAGGGCCAGAGAAAGACACAGGATATTATCAGAGATGCAGAAACCTGCTCTAACCTCTCCCCAGGTTTCCCAAACGGCCAACAGCGTCTTGACAGGAAGCAAGATTGATGAGTTTCGCATTCGCTTTGAACTTTTGACAAAGGGAAAGCTCGAGAAACTTCATGTTGTGGACCTCGCTTGAGAAGAGCTCGTTAGCAAGGGGGAACCAGAGGTCGCAACCCCCGCCCCCCGCCAACACCTGCAGAATTAGAATCTGCATTCCAAGAGTTGTCTCTGCACTGACAGGAAGTCCCCATAAAAATTTTACAATAAGCATGTCTGTGATGACAAATGAAACCTTGCTGGGATTGTGATGGAAACCCTATGAAACCCTCCCAGTTAGTTTAGGGGAAATTCTGACTCTGCTGTCTTTGGATGTGAGCGGCTCTTTCTGGGCTAGGTGGGTAAAAAGGTGCTCTCCCCAGAGTGTGTTGTTGGCAGGAACCCACGTCAACCCCTTTTTTTGGGTGGTGGTGGACTCAGAGAAGTTTGGAAAGGTAATTTTTGCAATTTAGATATATGTAAGTGCTCTTGCCAGGAAATAATTCTGGGTGTGATGTTTCATTCATAAGGACTGTGGGAAATGAACAAGTACATCCACGGCTTATACTTTTCAAATTTACCGTCATGTAGCTGTGAGACTGAAATCTGATAAATTATTTAAAAAATCAATCTATGGAAGCAAACATTTGCCAAGCAATTACTCATATCATTAGGCTTTTCACGGACGACATAATCATGTGTGAGGTTTTTTTACAATTCACTCCCAAGGAGTCACTGAGCGAATGTTCCGTTATGTAATTCACAAATTAGATTTACAAAAGGACTATCTATGACTTTATTGCAGAAACATTTCATGATGGTTTACGGAAAGGTCAGTTCTACAAACGGAGTCCCACGTTATTCTGTTTTGAGACAGCAAGCAGATCAAAGAAGTCCATCCTAAAGGAAATCAGTCCTGGATATTCACCAGAAAGACAGATGCTGAAGTTGAAGCTCCAATACTTTGGGCCCCTGATGGGAAGAGCCGACTCACTGGAAAAGACTCTGATGCTGGGGAAGACTAAAGGCAGGAGGAGAACGGGAAGACAGGGGATGAGATGGCTGGATGGCATCGCTAACTTGATGGACATGAGTTTGAGCAAGCTTCAGGAGTTGGTGATGGACAGGGAGGCCTGGCGTGCTGCAGTCCATGGGGTTGCAAAGCGCTGGACACGACTGAGCGACTGAACAACAAAAAGCATGGCCATTTATGCCAAAAAACCACACCCCTAGCGTGAACAGCTAAGATGCATGTTTTTCTACAATAATAAAGAAGTGTGTTGTCATGCCGTCTTGTCCTGCTGAATTGCTAGGGTTTAGGTTTCAACGCTGCCTAAGTGTCTCTGTACAGAATTTCATTCCAGAGATGAAATGTTTGCCCGAGACTGACCGGTCACAATTTTGCCAATGTCACTGAACATTTGCGGCCAGCACGCAAGACGTCGGCTCAATTCTGAGATCATTTCCTTTGAAATGAATCTAATTTGTTCTAGATGACCGGCAGAGGGGTGGGCAAGAGGAGTGATTTGTGGTCTTTTTCTGTTTTTGGATGAAAGAACACATTTTATCAGAGTAAACACCTTTTATCTGAGTGAGCCACCCTTACGGACGAATTTGCAGCTAATGTATGTAAAATAGCTACCAACTTTTTACAGAATGGAAAATGGATATGAGAGGGCCAGAGAAAGACACAGGATATTATCAGAGATGCAGAAACCTGCTCTAACCTCTCCCCAGGTTTCCCAAACGGCCAACAGCGTCTTGACAGGAAGCAAGATTGATGAGTTTCGCATTCGCTTTGAACTTTTGACAAAGGGAAAGCTCGAGAAACTTCATGTTGTGGACCTCGCTTGAGAAGAGCTCGTTAGCAAGGGGGAACCAGAGGTCGCAACCCCCGCCCCCCGCCAACACCTGCAGAATTAGAATCTGCATTCCAAGAGTTGTCTCTGCACTGACAGGAAGTCCCCATAAAAATTTTACAATAAGCATGTCTGTGATGACAAATGAAACCTTGCTGGGATTGTGATGGAAACCCTATGAAACCCTCCCAGTTAGTTTAGGGGAAATTCTGACTCTGCTGTCTTTGGATGTGAGCGGCTCTTTCTGGGCTAGGTGGGTAAAAAGGTGCTCTCCCCAGAGTGTGTTGTTGGCAGGAACCCACGTCAACCCCTTTTTTTGGGTGGTGGTGGACTCAGGTAGAAAGTGAGGGTTACCTGAGCCCCCGTCCTCTGTTGTGAGGCTGAGAAACCCCAGATCTGTGTTTTTTTTTTTTTTTCTGCTGGGCAGGACACCCTAACACACGTACTGCCATGTTCTTCATCCAGGTCTGAGACTCTACACCAGTTTGCCTTCTGCTTTTTGTCTTGCAGACTTCTCCTTTGGTTGTTTCCTGCTCTATTTCTATGGTAGCACTTGGTGCAGAGGGTCAGGAAGAGAGAGGTCCAAACCATCTTCTCTGTCTGGGAGGCAGACACTCTTCAGGTTACTGCTAAGTGCATTTCTGGATCAAATTAAACACTTTGATCCTATCTGTATCACCAGCGGGGAAAAGAAGTTCTTAGTCCTTTACAGATGCGAGAAAAGCAGTCATTTATGAACGAAGATGAAGCAATTGCGCTGGCTTTTTAAACACCCAGATAATAGAGCAAATATTTGAGGTTTGTGCATCAGTATGAGGGCAAATATTCAGCCAATGAATACAGAGGGAAAAGGGCTTCCCAGGTGGCTCCTGGGTAATGAATCCCCTTGCATGTGCAAAAGATGTAGGTTCGGTCCCAAGGGTCGGGAAGATGCCTTGGAGAAGGGAATGCAGCCCACCCCAGTGCTGCTGGGTTTGTGTGCTGGCTCAGACGGTAAAGAATCTGCCTGCAGTGCGGGAGACTCAGGTTCAGTCCCTGGGTCAGGAAGATCCCCTGCAGAAGCGAACGCCAACCCACTCCAGTCTCCTTGCCTGGAGAATCCCATGGACAGAGGAGTCTGGCGGGCTGCAGTCCACGGTGTCAGCTGTCTTTGAATACGGCTGGAGTATTGGTGTTCTGCATCCCACAGGGGTTTATCCAGTGAGCCGCGTCTGAACTATCGGAGGGTGGGAGTCACAGGTTTCAGTGGTAGGTTTTTGCTTTTCCGTTTTGGCTGCCTCACGCAGCATGTGGGATCTTTAGTTCCTGTAATAGGGATGAACCCAAGCTCCATCTCCGCCAGGGAGGTCCCTCAGTGACACGTTCTTAGCATCAAGGCAGCCCTGATACTTCATAGTATGTTAACATGTTGTCTGCAACTGAAGGAGTAAAAGGAAGTAAAGCAAAGGTGGCTCAGTCATGTGTGACTCTGCAACCCCATGGACTACACAGTCCATGGGATTCTCCAGGCCAGAATACTGGAGTGGGTAGCCTTTCACTTCTCCTGGGGATTTTCCCAGGAATCGAACCGGGGTCTCCTGTATTGCAGGTGGATTCTTTACCAGCTGAGCTATGAGGTCAGCCCAAAAGGGATAAAGTGCAAGCATGCAATAAATGGTGTCATTCTCCCTATAAAAGAAGTAATATTGAAATACACACCCTGTTTTCTAAATTTGCCTCTTCCACTGCCCATGCCGAGCCCTGTTCTGCAGTCGTGACCTCTTTCCATTTTATAGACAGTAGGAGCAAGGCTGTCCTATGCTTTGTATACTAACCTCTGCTGCTGCTGCTGCTGCTAAGTCGCTTCAGTCGTGTCCGACTCTGTGCGACCCCATAGATGGCAGCCCACTGGACTCCCCCTGTCCCTGGGATTCTCCAGGCAAGAATACTGGAGTGGGGTGCCATTTCCTTCTCCAGTGCATGACAGTGAAAAGTGAAAGTGACGTCGCTCAGTCGTGCCCGACTCTTAGTGACCCATGGACTGCAGCCTACCAGGCTCCTCCGTCCATGGGATTTTTTCCTTCAAAAGAAGGCATACAGCATCACTAAAAAAAAAAAAAGCATGCGAGACAAGGTATATTAGATGTCTTATCGATGTGGTTTTTGTTCAAAAGTTACCTTCATCTTTTTTTTAAATTTAGTTTTAATTGGAGGATGATTGCTGTGCAATGTTAGTTTCTGCCATACAATGTGAATCAGCCATAAGTATACATCTGTCCCCTCCTTCTTGAGCCTGTCTCCCACCCCCTAGCCCTGTGTTTTCATTTCTGATTAGACTAGAAAAGTTTCATAAGGGTAGTAGGAACCCTCCGGACAAATAAGGGCCCGATGGCCTGAACTCCCCCCTTCATTCACCAAAATCATATATTCTGACATTGCCCCCGCCCCGCCTCTTTGGAGCAGACTCTCAGAGCCATGATTCCTTCATGATTCCAGAAGAGCACTTTTTTTTAAAGTCGACACAGCCATTATCTTATATACAGTGTGAGTTGCTCAGTTGTGTCTGACTCTCTGCGACCGTATGGACTGTAGCCCACCAGGCTCCTCTGTCCATGGGATTCTCCAGGCAAGAATACTGGAGTGGGTTGCCATGCCCTTCTCCAGGGGATCTTATCGACCCAGGGATTGAACCTGTGTCTCCTACGCTGCAGGTGAATTCTTTACCCGCTGAGGCATCCGGGAAGCCCATTTAGAGCTGATTCAATTGGAGAAGGAATTTAGGAAGATAAAGCTATTCAGAAGATGCTCTCCCTTTGAAGCCTCCCTCCCACCTGCCATTCCTAACTTTTCATGTCCAATTAGACCAATTTTCCTCCGTCACAGGCATTCTGTAAAGACGACATTGGCCTTTGGCTGTAGCTTCTGGATGAGTTTTGATGGGATACGGTTCTCATTTTCTGGGAGAGGATACTCCGGCGTGGGGCAGGGGAGATGGCCATTGACAGTTGGAATCAATATCTAATTTCCAGCAGAGCATCAGAGACTCAGCAGCGGGGCAGCCCTGAGCATGGCTTTCTAAGGAAACGCTAAAGGTAGACTCAGCATCGTCTTGGTCGTTAATTTTATCAGTCATTTGCAAGTCCCTGTTTATGACGATTTCTGTCCCCTCTTGTAAATCTGTGAGTCGTTTTCCTACACGTCAGCAGCTTGAGAGTGATCATCTTGTAAAAGTCTAATGCCCACAGTGGTCCCCAGGAGTAAGCTAGTGCATGGGAAACAATGAGAGGGGATGAGGGACATTTCACTTTAATCAAAGCGGGGAGGGGATATATGTCTGCCTGGAGCTGATTCATGCTGTTGTACAGCAGAAACTGACTGCAAAGCAATTATCCTCCGTTTCAAAATAAATTAAAAAAATAATCAAGACACTCTTCGATCTTTTGTGAGACTGTACTTTATCATTCTTTCCTATTCTGTAGGTTGCAGTTATCGTCCAGTCGCTCAGTTGTGTCCGACTCTTTGCGACCCCATGGACTGTAGCATGCCAGGTCTCCCTGTCCTTCTCCAGTTCCTGGAGTTTACCCAATCTCACGTCCATCGAGTCGGTGATGCCATCCAACCATCTCATCCTCGGTTATCCCCTTCTCCTCCCGCCTTCAATATTTCCAAACATCGGGGTCTTTTCAAATGAGTCAGGTCTTCACATCAGGGGACCAAAGTATTGGAGTTTCAGCTTCAGCATCAGTCCTTCCAAGGAATATTCAGGGTTGATTTTCTTTAGCATTGACTGGTTTCATCTGTAAGTGATTGTGATTCATATTGCCTGTATTTGGGGTGGGTTATATGCAACTTGACACTCGGAAGCATGTCTCTGAGAGTTTACAGCTGAGGTCAGCTTTGCCAGTGTTTTCTAAATGAATGCAGCTTACGTTGCAGCATGCCAAAAACCAAACAAAACCCACAGAATAATATTGGGACTTCCATGGGGAGCCTCTGGCTAAGACTCTGATCTTCCAGTGCAGGGGATAAGCGTTCAATCCTCGGTGAGGGAAGTGAGATTCCACATGGTGCTGTAGTCAAAACACAGAACAAAACATCATATTGAAAAAATAAAAAGTGAAAAGTAAAGTGTGCGTGTTAGTCCCTGAGTCATGCCCGACTCTTTGTGACCCCATGGACTGTACTCCACCAGGCTCCTCCGTCCGTGGGTTTCTCCAGGCCAGAATACTGGAGTGGCTTGCCATGTCTTTCTCCAGGAGATCTTCCAGAGCCAGGGATTGAACCCAGGTCTCCTGCATTGTAGGCAGACATTTTTATCAACTGAGCTACCAGATTAAAAAAAGGATGTTGATATCAGGAGCCAACCGCAGAACTAAAACTGGTACGCAAAGAAGATACACTTTTTTTTCTCCCCGCAACAACTGAATTCTTTCTTTTTAGCCTGCACTTCACCAACTGGCTGGGAATGTATTCTGCTGACACAGGCTCTGGCACTAACCTCATTCTTTAGGGTTTTAACTGGTGGTTGTGGAGGTGGAGAGGAGTAGCCAGCACCATTCCCTTGGGCGTTACCTTTTGCGGAGACGTTAGGGGCCTCCCTGGTGTCTCAGTGGTAAAGAATCTGCCTGTAATACAGGAGACACAGGTTCAATCCCAGGGATGGGAAGATCCCCTGGAGGAGGAAATGGCAACCCACTCCAGTATTCTTGCCTGGGGAATCCCATGGACAGAGGAGCCTGGCGGGCTACAGTCCATGGGGTCGCAGAGAGTCAGACACAACTGAACAACTGATCAAGTTGGACATGACTGAATGACTGAGCATGCGTGTAACCACCATTGTTTGGGAGGCACGTCATCCAACCAGCCTTGCGTGGACCCCAGTCTTCTCCACCCATGTGTCTCTTTCAATAGCTACTGTGGTTGTACAACTTCACAGCCTCTCTGACCACATGGTTTGTTGACCCCCAGACTGGGCGTCTAATCTGACGTGCATTATTCCATCCATCCATTTGAACTGAGTCCTGAGATAACTTTCTGTTATATGGCAAGTTGGAAGCAGATTAAGCCTTTATTTCTTTTGTATTCACTGGAATTCCAGACCAGTCCTGGGTGTTCACTGGAAGGACTGATGCTGAAGCTGAAACTCCAGTCCTTTGCCCACCTGATGCAAAGAGCTGATTCATTGGAAAAGACCTTGATGCTGGGAGGGATTAGGGGCAGGAGAAGAAGGGAACAACAGAGGATAAGATGCCTGGATGGCATCACCGACTCGATGGACATGGGTTTGAGTAGACTCTGGGAGTTGGTGATGGACAGGGAGGCCTGGTGTGCTGCAGTCCATGAGTTTGGACACGACTGAGCGGCTGAACTGAACTGAACTGAGAGTGATGAAATGTCCTTATTTTGTACTCCCTCCAGGGGAAGTATTCTGAAGAGACGCAACAAACAAGAAAGGAAATCAAAGAAAACCCTATGCTCTTCTCAGCCTTCTGGTCAACCTTATTCATCTCCGTGTCTTAGAAGTTAATATTAAATCTCTGAATCACAGCTATGAGAGCTGTATAGGTCATTATCTATATAAATGGCCATCAGTGGCATTTAAAAAATAGCAGAAATTGACCTTTTATCTAGGATTCTTTGAGAACTCTAAAATACAAAGTTGGAAGTCCTCCAATCCGCTGTTCTCAGTAGCTACCTGGTTTCAATATTTCTTGAGCATATGAATGGGAGCCAAATGAATCTGTCATCATTGACAAAAATGTGACAATTTTTCTCACATTGGCAAAATTGCTATCTAAAATATCGTGTACATTCTCTGTACTTATCCTACTAAAAATACATGCATATGTCATTTAAAAATGTATATTCTCCTGCTAAGAGCCAACTCACTGGAAAAGACCCTGATACTGGGAAAGACTGAGGGCAGGAGGAGAAGGGGGCGACAGAGGATGAGATGGTGGGATGGCATCACTAACTCAATGGACATGAGTTTGAGCAAAGTCTGGGAGATGGTGAAGGACAGGGAAGCCTGGGGTGCTGCAGTCCATGGGGTAGCGGAGAGTTGGACACGACTGAACAACTGAACACCAACAACAATAGTTTCCTGAGTTATCTATGTGAATAACATTCAAGGACAGTTCATTTTGACCATACTCTTCATCAATTACTGAGTTAATTCTGATAATAAAAGTCTCATTTAAAAGAATCACACTAAAAAATAAATTCTTTAGTCATATCTATGTTAAAGTTCTCCCCCCAAAGGGCAATGACCCATTAACCTTTGTAATATAATCTCACGCTCTGTGATGTTGCAGGTGAATGTATTTACAGAAATGAAGAGTTTAAATTTTTATATTTCTGATAGCACAAACTGTCATTGTCATCTATCTAGGGCAGAGTTTCAATTTAACAACTATCTTGTCAACACCATCAGGTTTCCAAACTTCTAATGAAGTTATACATATTTCATAAAATCTGTTTTTGGCTACACAGTATTTTGAATTCGAAAAAGAATCATGCATGTTATCTGTGAATGAGGAACTTTCCAAGATCACAGGGGGACATTAACCTCACTTTTGAAAAGAACACTTGAGAGTCTTCATGTGGAATGAGCTATTTTTTTTTTAATGGGTCTTGTTGTGATCATAAATACATTGCCACAAGGATGCTTTTTTCTTGTGATGGCTATGGTTTGCCCTAAGCACTCTTGATACAATCATGCATAGGTCCTGCATTCTTTTTTTTTTTTTTTCACTTTTGAGTCACAAATCAGCACAAATATACTGTCTTCAGACAAGCCCCGGGTCCTAGCTCATAGTTCTATAAGTCACGAATCCTGCAGAACCTGTCTTCTGCGCAGATCTCACGAGACTGAAAGTAAGCTGTTGAGCTACTATTGTCTTCTTGAGCAAAGACTCCTTTTCCAAGCTTAACTCATTGTGGGAAAAATCCATCTCCTGGTGATTGTACAAATTATGTGTCCCTCTTCCAGCCGGCTTCCCTCAAGACGCCGAGCTCTGCTGCCCAGGGCATCTCTTGTCACCTGGTTCTGCGCAATCTTCAGAGACACTCATGGAGAATCTCCCTCCTTTTCGAGCTCTGAGTCTCTCTTGCAGAGAAGGACGCTGTCCTTCGAGAGTCTAATCTGATTAGGTCAGGCACGCCAAGGATAATCTCTGTTGGGGTCAAGTGTGCCTGGCTGCTGTTGTTCAGTGGCTCAGTCATGTCCGACCCTTTGCGACCCCATGGACTGCAGCACTCCAGGCCTCCCTGTCCATCACCAACTCCCAGAGTTCACCCAAACTCATGTCCATTGAGTTGGTGATGCCATCCAACCATCTCATCCTCTGTCGTCCACTTCTCCCCCCGCCTTCAATCTTTCCCAGCATCATGGTCTTTTCTAGTGAGTCAGTTCTTCGCATCAGGTGGCCAAAGGATTGGAGCTTCAGCTTCAGCATCAGTCCTTCCAAGGAATATTCAGGACTGATCTTCTTTATGATGGACTGATTGGATCTCCTTATAGTCCAAGGGACTCTCAAGGGTCTTCTCCAGCACCACAGTTCAAAACATCCATTCTTTGACACTCACTCTTCTTTATGGCTCTCACATTCACCCATCAGTCCTGGAAAAAGCATAGCTTTGCCTATACGAACCATCTTCTCAGACGTTGCCACAACCAAAGGGAGAGACTTCTACAAAGATACAGGTTGTTGGGTACTGCTTTATAATCCTGCTACCAACCCAGGTTTCTTTATCATATAAATAAAAAAAACATAAACCAAATGAGAGTGAAACCGTGAGCAGTTCAAATATCACGATCTTACGAGAGATGGAGCAGTTAGAATAAGACCATGCTCTTAAGAAGATAAAGAGGCATGGGACATTAGAAGTCAAGACCCAGCCATGATGGAACACCTTTTTTTTTCCCCTTTCATAAGATACAGAGTGTGGGCTCAGTGTCATATTATTCTCATCCATCCATCCATCTATACATCTGAGCATTCACCCGTCTATCACCCACTCATCCATCTAGTCATCTATCCATCCATTTATCCACCCATCCATCTCTCCATCCACCATCCATCTATCCATCCATTCACCTTTCACCCATCCATCATCCATCCATCCACCCATCCATCTCTCCATCCACCATCCATCTGTCCATCCATTCACCTTTCATCCATCCATCATCCATCCATCCATCTATCCATCCATCCACCTATTCATCTGTCCATCTATCCATCCATCCACCTATTCATCTATCCATCCACCATCCATCCATTATCCATCCATCCACCTATTCATCCATCCATCCACCTATCCATCTATCCATCCATCCACCTATTCATCTGTCCATCCATCATCCATCCATCCACCTATTCATCCATCATCCACCCATCATCCATCCATCCACCTATCCATCCATCCATCCACTTGTCCACCTATCCATCCCTTATCCAGCCATCCACCTATCCATCCAGCCATCCATCCATCCACTTATCTCTCCATCCATTCATGTATTCAACCACTTTTAATAGCAAAATACTTATCTGTGGGCCCACAAGCTGAAGGAAGAATGAGAATATTACCAAAAATTTGAATCAATCTATAAGCTACTTCCCTAAGTACTGCTATCTTGAATTTTTATTGAACATTCCCTTTATTTATGAAGTTTACCCTTATAAAGTTATATACTCTTATATAAGCCACTATCAATGTCACTTGATTGTGCTGAAACTTAAAAAAAATGGAATCATGGTTTAGAGTGACTATGGGAGTTTTTCTTAACAGCTATACATTAAAGTTTTAAGACTCAGTGATATATTGTGCATAGCTACAGTTTATCCACTTTTTTACTGTTCAAATATTTCATTATCATTTCACTATAATGTCAGTGTAATGAGGAATTTAACAGGGATTAAGATGTGTTTTATTGCATGCCAGTATACAATGAAACCCAACTCAGTCTGCAGTGCCATTTTCCACTAAATGCTTAAATATCCACGTACTAGGTGGGAGATTGCATTTTCTCTCAGTGTCCTGAAGATTGCATCTGTCAGATAGGATTAAGCCAGTAGCTATTCAGTTGTGGCGATTCACAGGAGCCTGAACCCAAAGGAGCCCATAAACCAGTGAAATAAAACCACTGTAGCATGTTTCAAAACCACTATGGTTTTGAAATACTCTGGTAGTTTCAGGCAACATTACATTAACAGAGATCAAGCAAGTTCTTAAAAATGGTTACCTGTGAGAGATGACTATCCATTTCACATTTCCTTGGTGAGGAGGAAATATATGTTCTGTACAAGAGGAAATAGTTGCTTCCGATGTTACAGAAATTCCCCAGACACATTCTCCCTCATATTTAACAAAGTTATTGAGGGGCCATCGTCCTAACGTTGGCAATTGGACTTCTCTGAAAAATGTTTCTTGTTACCTTTTCTGGGAAAGAAAAAACATTACATGCATTTAAAGCTTAGGCAAGTGAAAGTCTCTCAGTCATGTCCGATTCCTTGAGACCCCATGGACTGTATAGTCCATGGAATTCTCCAGGTCAGAACACTGGAGTGGGTAGCCTTTTCGTTCTCCAGGGCATCTTCCCAACCTAGGGATTGAATCCAGGTCTCCCCCATTGCAGGCAGATTCTTTACCAGCTGAGCCACCAGGGAAGCCCATTTAAAGCCTAGGACAATCTCCCAATGCCGAAGCATTGTGTTCACCTGTGGCTAATACATGTCAATGTATGGCAAAACAAATACAGTATTGTAATTAAAAAATAAATTAATTAATTAAAAAAAAATAAAGCCTAGGACACACATTTCCTAGTGTATTACATATGCTCCTGAAGAGGATGCACACAGTCTGATGAACCTGGTTTAGGTCGCTGGGGTTGGGGTAGTGGGGGGATACAAACAGTCTGCAATGAACCAATTCTTTTTCAATAATTTCACTTCTTTTCTCTTGTGCATGGGAATAACTCTGGAGCGTGATGATGGGGAAAGGCCACGGTTTGCAAAAAAAAGAATATAATTTTTATAAGTTGCTTAATGACAGAAAAGCAATGTGGACAGGGACTCAATGGAGCACAAGGGTACAGCCACTCTCCTGTTTGGATATGGCCAGACAGAGGGAGCACAAAACACAAGGGGATGACAGAGGATGGGATGGTTGGATGGCATCACCGACTTGATGGACATGAGTTTGAGCAAGCTCTGGCAGATGGTGGAGGACAGGGAAGCCTGGCGTGCTGTGGCCCATGGGGTCACAGAGTCAGACATGACTGAGTGACTGAATGACAAGAACAGTTGCTACTTAAAAAGACACATGATAAGAAATGGACGAAAAGCTCAAAATCCATCAAAGAAGACACATACCGGTGACGAATGACTTAGAAGCGAATGTCTTAAATTCAACATTTGTTGATAAAACAGTAACAGCGACATGAACTGGGTTAAGGATTTCTAAAGTCATGGAATACAACGTATCCGTTGAACTAAAATGTGTGCAGAAATGATACAGGCTTTGCAAAGAAAATGGCTGGATCCGCACCCCCCCCCACCCCCGCCGTATCTGCCATACTTAACTGCTTCCTATCTCTCCTGCTTCAGAAACATGTATAAAATAGTCACTTGGGTCGCAGATCATCTCTAAATTCTGTTTCTTCACCAACATTGCCTAAATGGTGTGATTTCAAAGAAAGGGCAATTTTGAGAACAGTAAAAAGGGATGGTTGGAAAATATTATCAGGACATTGACACAGTAATAGTCTAAAATTATCATTCTGTTTAACTGTGAAAAACATATCCACTATTTGGACCTGTGAACAGGCTGTGATTATGGACCTTCCACAGCCTGTGCTATCCTGAATTATATAGATTTTTATGAGCATCACGTTATTACTGAATTTCTTTCTTTGAATCAACCTCCCCCCTCGATTCTCATCCTTCCAGTGACTTTCCTACTCGTATTGACTGCTTACAGATAACGCGTTTCCAGATCTCAGCAATTCACAGCGAACTGAAAAAGCCATTTTCTTGGGACCGATAGTGACGGTCACTGATTTTCACTTGCCAGTTTCCCCGCTATGAGTGTTGACTGAGCCAGATAAAACATAGGCTTGAGAGATGCTTCATCAACTGCCTGGCTTGAACGGAGCCAACTGATGGGCAGACTGACCTCTGTTTTTCGGAATTCTTTCCACCTTTCTGACAACTATGCCGGAAGAAAGTCAACTTTCACCTTAAGTTAGAAAAACATCAACAGACTGCACTAGAAAAAAAAAAATTGGCATATTCCAGTCCAATAAATAATTCTTCTGCACGACATTCTAATGCAATAGTAGAATTTAATTCATGGAAATAAAGTCATCCCACACAACTCATGATGATCAGAGACACAAGGAGAGAGGGACGGCTATGTCTACATAGTCACACCCAGGCAGACCTTGATTTTTTTGTACTTTGCAAACATGGCTTTTTTTTTTTTTGTAAAACAAATTGAGGGTTTTTGGTAACCCTGAGTCTAGCAATCTGGGCTTCCCTGTTGGCTCAGATGGTAAAGAATCTGCCTGCAGTGCAGGATACCTGGGTTTGATCTTTGGGTCAAGAAGATCCCCTGGAGTAGGAAATGGCAACCCACTCCGGTACTCCTGCCTGGAGCATCCCACGGACAGAGGAGCCTGGCGGACTACAGTCCATGAGGTTGCAGAGAGTTGGACACAACTGAGTTCAAGTAGCCTTTTTCTGCCTTTCCCAGGGATATGAATTACTGAAGCACTGCATCACAGAAACAGCTCTATACTCCAACAACCTGCGATCCAGATACACTCTGGATTCTTTAGACACTTCCCGCATCACCCGCCAGCATCCAGATTCTGCAACTGTCATTCATAGCATCTTCTCTCTGAGACAGCCCACCGCCCCCAGGGTTTGCACTCTCTCTTGCTGAACTGCGTAAAAGTATCTAGTTGTGTTCCTCACAGGCTTGCTATGGTTTGCCCAAAGATTTCAGTTTTTTTTTTTTTTTCCTGAACAAGTGAAAGTACTTAGGCGTTTTCTTTTAACAGCTCAGATGGTAAAGCGTCTGCTTGCAATGCGGGAGACCCGGGTTCGATCCCTGGGTTGGGAAGATCTGGAGAAGGAAATGACAACCCACTTCAGCATTCTTGCCTGGAGAATCCCGTAGACAGAGGAGCCTGGTGGGCTACAGTCAGTGGAGTTGCAGAGTCAGAGACAACTGAGTGACTTCACTTTCACTTTTAACAGCTCACTTCAAGATGTGAATCTTAGAGACCAGGTTATTCAACCAAGCGCCATTAGTTTGAAAAACACAACAATGACTGCAAAATAGACACCCAGCTCAATGACAAAATATACGTGTATCTCATTAAGCCGTTCTTCAAATGAAAACCTCTGTGGGCTGAATCCTTGCACATCTCATTAGAATGGATGAAAGTTGATAAGGAAATATCACCCACTAAGTTTCTAGAAGTCATACAAATTGGTAGATTACTAAAATTTTTATCAACAGTGCTTACAGTGAACAAGTAATTAAATCTGACCATTACAAAGGATGACCACAAAAGAGAATGCCACGAAGCACCAATTCTTTTCCGTCATCTTTCAGACACTGGCAATTCTAAACTTGCCTTAGAAAGCAAGCTTCACTTTTTTCTTGACACTTGCGTTAATGCGAAGACATCCTTTCACAGGCATACACCTTGGCTTTTTACACACACAAGGCAAAGAGAGAGAATGAATGAAGAGATGGTGGTGGTGACCCCAATGATATGATACAAACAAACTCCTCATTGGTGGCGCTTTATGGAATACCAGCCTTGCGACGTGTTTCTTGTGAGGAACTCAGACAAGTCCTACCGGTGACCGCATTGCGTGTTCCTGCTACACAGACCTCCCTCAACCTTTACCATCACATGAGGATGTCTCAGAATGGACTGCCCTGCCACCTTATTATGTATTAATCATGTACAACTGTTTGCACCACTAAGAATTTTCTTCTGCAGAAGCTGTAGAGAAACACAGCATCATTATCCTCTATGTTGTCTTTTATACTCTTCTTTTTTTTTTTTTTTGGATGGGAGCGTGGTCACGGATTATTTCCTGGTGGCTGACATCTCTTTAATGTAAATGTAACAAACTCACCTGGGAAGCCTAGGAGGAGAGTGTTTGATGACAGACGGTTGGGAGCCTGGTCCCGTCCTCTGGTGAGGTGCAGAGACCTCTCCCTTTTCAGGGGTCATGGGAGACCCTTGGGAAGCGGGAACAGGCTTGTAGCAGCAAGACTCAGTGCTGGGGGAAGCCAGCGAGAGGGAGAAGTCTGTCAGATGATGCCCGATCATTCTAAAGATGGCTTCCCAAGTGGTGCTGGTTGGTAAAGAATCTACCTGCCAATGCAGGAGACGCAAGAGACTCAGGTTTGATCCCTGGGTCGGGAGGGTCCCCTGGAAAAGGGAATGGCAACCCACTCTTGCTTGGGAAATCCCATGGACAGAGGAGCCTGGCGGGCTACAGTCCATGGGGTTGCAGAGTCACACTTGACTGAGCAACTGGGCCTTCTAAAGAGAGGATTATTACATCAACTGTCCTTCTTTTGGGGACTTTTTATGGAATGTCAGTAAAGACACTCGGCATAAAACTCAACGTGGAATGGATTTCATTTTCCAATTTGCAAATAATTTTTTTTATCCCAACACTAATGCCAACTCCTTCGTTGATGGAACCCTAAAACATTAACAATAAAGCTTGTTTTGCAGAACTGTGCTTCTGGAGAATAACAACAGCATGTGGTTCAGATGAAGCGGTGCCGGGGTCCAGCCCCTGCAGGATCCAGGGGAACCTGAAGGAAAAACAGCATCAGCAGATGATTTAGAAAGAGATAAGGAAAGAATATTGTAGATAAGAAAATAGAGGAGAGAAAGAGGCTGATATTCCTTGGTTTACATAGAAAGTCAATAGAACTGCGAGACAAGAAGTTTGCCCTGTTCACGGAGGCCACAGCTGCCTTTCCGGTCTCCCGAGGGAATGAAGACACAGAACGTCTTCCTGTTCAGGTCTTAGAAACCCGGGCAGAGAAGTGAACACAGGGAGCCTCTATGCTCCAAGGGATCAGCCTGAAAAAAAAAAAAGGAGGGAAAGGGAGAAAATGATTGACACAGGGAGACCAAGCTACTTCAGTGAGTGAGGCCCAATAGCTTTATTTTTAAAAGGTACTTTTACTGTATTGGTGTTTTTCTTTCTGGCTTACTTCACTCTGTATAATCGGCTCCAATTTCATCCATCTCATTAGAACTGAGTCAAATTTATTCTTTTAAGGGCTGAGTAGTACTCCATTTTGTATATGTACCACAGCTCTCTTATCCATTCATCTGTTGATGGACATCTAGGTTGCTTCCATGTCCTGGCTATTATAAACAGTGCTGCAATGAACATTGGGGTACATGTGTCTCTTTCAGTTCTGGTTTCCTTGGTGTGTATGCCCAGCAGGGGGATTGCTGGGTCATAAGGCAGTTCTATTTGCAATTTTTAAAGGAATCTCCACACTGTTCTCCATAGTGGTTGTACTAGTTTGCATTCCCACCAACAGCGTAAGAGGGTTCCCTTTTCTCCACATCCTCTCCAGCATTTATTGCTTGTAGACTTTTGGGTTGCAGCCATTCTGACTGGTGTGAAATGGTACCTCATTGTGGTCTTGATTTGCATTTCTCTGATAATGAGTGATGTTGAGCATCTTTTCATGTGTTTGTTAGCCATCCGTATGTCTTCTTTGGAGAAATGCCTATTTAGTTCTTTGGCCCATTTTTTGATTGGATCGTTTATTTTTCTGGAGTTGAGCTGCATAAGTTGCTTGTATATCTTTGAGATTAGCTGTTTGTCAGTTGTTTCATTTGCTATTGTTTTCTCCCATTCAGAAGGCTGTCTTTTCACCTTGCTTATAGTTTCCTTTGTTGTGCAGAAGCTTTTAATTTTAATTAGATCCCATTTGTTTATTTTTGCTTTTATTTCCA
>SJYG01000424.1:3534688-3544955 GCA_006410535.1 Litocranius walleri
AATACAGTATACTGACACATATATATGGAATTTAGAAAGATAGTAATGATGACCCTGTATGTGAGACAACAAATGAGACACAGAGGTATAGAACGGACTTCTGGCCTCTGAGGGAGAGGGAAAGGGTGGGATGATGTGGGAGAATGACACTGAAACATGTATACTATCATATAAGAAATGAAGCGCCAGTCTATGTTCAATACAGGATACAGGATGCTTGGGGCTGGTGTACGGGATGATCCGGGGAGACTGTGTGGGGTGGGAGGTGGGAGGGGGCTTCGGCATTGGGAGATCATGGACACCTGTGGCTGATTCATGTCAATGTATGGCCAAACCAATACAGTATTGTAACGTAGAATAAAGTATTTAAAAAATTAAAAAAAAATAAAGGAGAGCAGCATCTCCAAAAAAAAAAAAAGGTACTTTTATACCTTGTCTTATACATAGAGGGAAATGAAAGATGCAAAGTCATACAGAGTCAGCCCAAACAGTACATCTCTTTTGTCTTTATCAAAACCAGGATTTTTTCTGCAAACCTTTCCCATAGACAGTGTTGTGTACATTATCTTCTGGCCTTGGAGGCCTGTGAACATTTTATGACCCTCTTTTGATAAAGGCTGCTCAACCAGAAAACTTATTTTCCCTTGCAATGTTTTTTCTTATATTTCTAATCTATGTCAGCCTCAGAAAGTATTAAACAAGTTACATTTCTCACAGAGAAAAGGTGCAGTGAGTTATAAGAAAGAGCCAATTAGCTCAAAGGTCTGATGTGGTTAATTTCAAGGCTACACTTGTTTTTCTTACATTCCAACTATGTTGACTAATGCACTCCCAGGTGCACAGTGGACAAGAGATATGGGAACTTAGCAACAAGCATTGGCCCAATAATGAAATCCTACACCAGCACTACTCTAATAACTTTTAACTCTTTGAAAGGCTCTATGTTTTAGGCTTCCTGTGCCTCTGACAGTTGGGAGGCTGTGAATAATCATATGTGTAGCTGCAAGACTCTGGATAGACCTGCCAAGCAAGCTAGAATGCTAACAGAGGGGGCTTGATTTGAAATATTCCTCTCGTATCTAGGACACTTATTAGCTATAGCCCTAAGTTGATTTTTTCCAGAGAAAGGTGGTCAGGAATAACCCCCTGTTAATGTCAGAGGAGTTGGTGAAAGTGACAGACAGATTGTGGTTTTGGGGTAGATGCTCGAGAAAGCCTAGGGAGCCTGTTGAGTCCTGAAGCCTTGCTTAACAGTTCTCTTCCACATGACCTTGTCATGGGTGGGATTTCCCATGGTGGCTCCTGGCAGAGCGGAAGATGGTTATCAATGGGCACGGGGAACTATTTGCACCTGAGAAGCAACGCTGAGATCTGGAAACTGGGAGAAAAATACGTTGGAGCCATGCCCTGTAGCTGAAGGTGGTACCTTCAAGGTGAGTTTCTTTTTAAAAATTATTTTAACTTTTTCAGATTTTACTTTTTTATTTTTGGCTGTGCTTGGTCTTTGTTGCTGCAAGCAGGCTTTCCTTAGTTGCAGGAAGCGGGGGCTACTTACTCTCTCCTTGTGGTTTGAGGGCTTCTCTAGGGCGTGTGGGCTTAGCTGCTCTGTGGCACGTGGGATCTCCCCAGATCAGGGACCCATCTCCGTGTCTTCTGCTTTGGCAGGTAGTTTCTTTATCCCTGAGTGACCCGGGAGACCCCCAAGGTAAATCTTTCACATTTGTTTATAGTTTTTTTTTTTTTTTTCTGCCTAACAGTGATATAAAAATGTCCTTCTGAAAGCTGACACCCTCCAACAGGCAAATGTCTTAACCCACTTGGGCCCGTCTTTTGAAAGATACTGAGGCTCTGGGATTAAAAGGAGTCGACCTACATTCTGTGCAACTTGGGGCAATTCCCAAGTTTCTATTCTACTTCCCAACTTACTAGACTGATTCCTTCCCGTCTCGATCACTGTGAATCATTCTCAAGAGATTTTATCGTTTCAAGGTTCAAAGGTCACTCAGATTATTGTTTTTGCAACCTGATGGATGTGTGGTTTCATCTCTTCTTGCTGTGTGATACTCTCTACACGTGGCAGCCTACAGATACACGATCCGTAGACGCTAATCATAAACACAGATCCATCCTCAGTCCCCACCTCCATTTTACTTCTGTTGTTCTCCAGAAAACAAACACCATTCTTAATTTTATGTACCCCCCCATCTTTAAGAGATAAAACAGTAGAGGCTGCTTTCTTCCTTTGAAAACAAAATATGGAGATCTCTAAGACATAAAGAGTGCCTTCTGTATAGGTAACTGGTGGACCTTCAAAACCAGACTGTAGCCCTGTGTTTGAAAACCGGCTTTAGTTTTACTGGAGGTCCAGTGGTTAGCACCTCACCTTCCAAGGCAGGGAGAGAGGGTTTGGTCCCTGGTTGGGGGTGGGGGGGTGAGATCCCACATGCCTGGTGGTCGAAAACCCAAAGCATAAAACAGAAGCAATATTGTCATAAATTCAATAAAGACTTAAAATGACCCACGTCAAAAAAAAAAAATTGGCTTTAGGCTACTATCCACAATGTATAGCTGGTTTTCTTTAATTCATCTCTAAGTACAGACAAAGAGCGCTTTCGTGATAGTTCAGCTGGTAAAGAATCTGCCTGCAGTGTGGGAGACCTGGGTTTGAGTCTCTGGGTTGGGAAGATCCCCTGGAGAAGGGAAAGACTACCCACTCCAGGATTCTGGCCTGGAGAATCCTCCAGGGGATCTTCCCAACCCAAGGACTGAATTCAGGTCTCCTGCATTGCAGGCGGATTCTTTTCCGTCCAATCTAAGGTTAGTTCAAATGTGGATTTTGTACGCATGTCAATAAACTTCTCTACTCTGTTTCACCAAAAAAAAAAAGAAAGAAAGAAATAAAAAGGGAATATTTGTTTCTCTTTGGTTAGAAGCAATTCATTGCACTTAGTCTGTTAGGAGTCTGACTAAATTTAGTTGAAGCTTTAATGAAAGTTTATGAGAAACCACATTATCTGTTGCTTAAGGGCAGTTTAATTCTAAGGCCGCCTGTCCAGAGAGCCTCCTTTTAACTGAGATGACCAATTCTCAGTTTATGATTACATGATTTCAAAGTCTAAGTGAATTTAAAAACTTTATATACATATATATCTCCGGCAGTAACACAGTCAAAATCAATTTGGGGATGGAGGTCACTAAAAAAATAATGAGGCAGAAAATTGACCAAAAAAAAAAAAAAAAGGCTGAAGGAGTTTTAAAATATTAATGGCAATGATCTTCCATGAGATGGAGCTGCTTAACTATTAGCAGGAAAAAAAAGAAATTTAAAAAAGGCAAAGGGGAATCTGATTAGCTGTTTCTTAATTAAATATTTACTTTGCTCTGCAGTCTCATCTTATTTTTTCCACAGTTGCAGAGCGCGTTTGTCAGAGAAGTGATCAGCTGTGAAGATGGCTTCTGGGAACGTACAGAATGAAGCTTTCGACTCAGAACGGAGGGGGCTGGTGACGACTTATTTCCGTGCAGAGATCTCCCGCCCCTGAATTCTCCCTTTCCAGTAATACAGGCGACACTGGGAGGGTCCCCCCTGAGTGCTGGCTCTGGGTTCAAGTCTGAATACGCCAAGATGGATGAGAGGTGCTTGCCTTGCTGAAAACCCTCAAGGCTGGAAGGAAAGTCTTACGGGTACACTGATGTTTTCAGAGTGTCATATACAATAAATGACGCAAACAGAGAAAGCTTTATTAGTAAATGCAAATGACAAGTTTTCCTAACAGACTGCCACGAAAAATGTTTACTGGACTTTTTTTCTTTTAAATTAAAAAAAATTTTTGTTTTGGCCATGTTTAGTGGCACAAGAAGGTTCTCAGGCGGATCTGTGGGTAAAGAACTCGCCTGCAATGCAGGAGGCGCAGAAGACCTGGTTTCGATCCCTGCCGGATCTTAGTTCCCTGACCAGGGATTGGACCTGTGCTCACTGTGGTAGAAACGTGGAGACCTAACCACGTTCGGGAGTGAAAGTGAAGTCGCTCAGTCGTGTCTGACTCTTTGCAACCTCGTGGACTGCAGCCTGCCGGGCTCCTCTGTCCCTGGAATTTTCCAGGCAAGAACACTGGAGTGGGTTGCCATTCCCTTCTCCAGGGGATCTTCCCAGCCCAGGGATCGAACCCCAGATCTCCCTCATTTCAGGCACATTTTTTACCATCTGAGCCACCAAGAATACTGGAGTGGGTCAGTCCAGTCGCTCAGTCGTGGCCAACTCTTTGCAACCCCATGGACTGCAGCACACCAGGCTTCCCTGTCCATCACCAGCTCCTGGAGCTTGCTCAGATTCCTGTCCACTGAATCAGTGATGCCATCCAAATATCTCATTCTCTGTCGGCCCCTTCTCCTCCTGCCTTCAGTCTTTCCCAGCATCAGGGTCTTCTCCAATGAGTCAGCTCTTCGCATCAGATGGCCAAAGTATTGGGCTTTCAGCTTCAGCATCAGTCCTTCCAATGAACACTCAGGACTGATTTCCTTTAGGATGGACTGGTTGGATCCAAGGGACTCCCAAGCATCTTCTCCAGCACCACAGTTCAAAGGCATCAGTTCTTTGGTGCTCAGCTTTCTTTGTGGTCCAACTTTCACATCTATACATGACGACTGGAAAAACCATAGCTTTGACTAGACGGACATTTGTTAGCAAAGTGATATCTCTGCTTTTTAATGTGCTGTCTAGGTTAGTCATAGCTTCCCTTCCAAGGAGCAAGCGTCTTTTAATTTCATGCCTGCACTCACCATCTGCTGTGACTGGAGTGGGTACTGCTAGACAATTCCTAAGGATATTTTAGATACATCATTTGAGAAGTGACAATTTGACAGGGAGATTCAAAGAAACAAAAATAAATTAGAGTGTTTTTTTCCAGAATATATTTACATCTCTATTTCAGAATGGATAGCTACTATGCAGTCATGAGTTTTCATGAAAAGGCACCTTTTTGTCTTTTTAAGAATCTCAACAGAAAGCAATGTGGACAAATTTTGAGACTTACTCCACTCTAAATAGGTACCAATTTAATAGATCTGCATGTATGTTTTGAATATTCCATATTTCAAGAAAAAGATTTTGCATTGTTCAGCCTGAATTGGAGTTTTCCACATTCTTGCAATTCAACATATAATTCATAAGGTTCTACTTCATTTCTTCCTTCTTGATAGTCAGTGAGATAATTCTAGCATTTCATTTTATTAGACAGCTTTATGGAGGCATAAAGTGAAACTGTTAGTCACTCCCCTGCGTCAGGCTATTTGTGACCCCGTGGCCTGTAGCCCACCAGGCTCCTCTGTCCATGGGATTCTCCAGGCAGGAATACTGGAATGGGTTGCCATTTCCATCTCTAGGGGAACTCCCCACCCAGGGCTCAAACCCGGTCTCCTGTATTAGAGGCAGATTTTTTACCATCTGAGTCACTGGGGAGCGCTTTCATGTGCACAATACCAAGTGAGCTATAAGTACAGTGTTATGCAGAGAAGATTTCGAGAGTGTATAATGGAAACTTTCTGCCCAGTGAACATCTCGCAGTAATAACTAGCTTATATATTAATATGTGGTGCTGGAGAAGACTCTTGAGAGTCCCTTGGACTGCAAAGAGATCAAACCAGTCCATCCTAAAGGAAATCAGTCCTGAGTATTCACTGGAAGGACTGATGCTGAAGCGAAAGCTCCAGTCCTTTGTCCACCTGATGTGAAGAGCTGACTCACTGGAGAAGACCCTGATGTTGGAAAAGATTGAAGGTGGGAGGAGACGGGGACGACAGAGGATGAGATGGATGGCATCACCCACTCAATGGACATGGGTTTGAGCAAGCTCCGGGAGTTGGTGATGGACAGGGAGGCCTGGTGTGCTGCAGTCCATGGGGTCGCAAAGAGTCAGACACGACTGAGCGACTGAGCTCACTGATGGATGTTAATCAGGGCATCTTTGCAGTTTAAAAAAAGCTTTATGGATTGGGGAACCATCTAGCAGCATGCTTAATATGTGCAAGAAGCTACTTTTTATTAAAATTCACGAGTGAAGAACAACACAGTTTGCTGACGTGTTACCAACTACGAGAAGGAATTTCTGCCGAGTCAGCTGCGTGTGTAAACAGGTACTGTGACATTTCAAGGAAGGAGGGGTTGAGAGCGTTTTCATCTCTCAGAACACAAAGGAAAGCAGAAATGGACTGTGCTGGGCTTCCCCGCTGGTCCAGAGGTTAAGAGTCCATCTGCGAATGCAGGGGACACGGGTTCAATCCCTCGCCTGAGAAGATTCCACATGCCACGGGACTGGGGACTGTTGAGCCTGTGTACCCCAAGTACTGAAGACCCAGTGCCCTAGAGTTGGCGCTTCACAGCAAGAGAAGGCACTGCAATGAGAAGCCCTCACACAGCAACTAGAGAAAGCCTGCAGGCAGCAACAGACGCCCAGCGCAGCAAAAAGCAAACAAACAAAAACCCAAACAGGTAAAACTGCCCCTGGAGTAGGAAGTGGCAACCCACTCCAGTATTCCTCCCGGGAGAATCCCATGGATGGAGGAGCCTGGCTGGCTACAGTCACGGGGTCGCAAAGAGTCGGACACGACTGAGCAACGAACACACATGCTTTTAATTAGTAGAGTGTGCAATCAGATATTTATTGAGACGTTGTTTTACTTTGGGATCAAGTCAGGCTGTTTGAGACCTCTATTTGTCGTTAATGTTGTTTGGTTGCAGTTGGTAAGTCACATCCGACTCGTTGGGACCCCATGGACTATACAGTCCGTGGAATTCTCCAGGCCAGAATCCTGGAGTGGGTAGCCTTTCCCTTCTCCAGGGGAATCTTTCCAAACCAGGGGTCAAACCCACGTCTCCCACACTGCAGGTATATTCCTTACCAGCCTAGAATAAACCCCCAATAAAATGTATTGCTTATTTCTCACCAGTGACGGTGTCTTCTTTGTCAGACTGGCAACCACATTTCTCTTTTTAAAAAAAAATCCCCATCTCTATCTCCAACACTGTATCTGGTCTTAAAAAAGATGTGAAATCTAATTAGTAGATGGAGAAATTAACGGATATTTTGTTGTTGGTGGAGATGAAGGAATCACATAGATCTTTATGAAGACACATAAACGCTACAATCCACTTGAATTGTATCAATTAGATGCATGGACTTCTAGCTTACAAGAAGCTTGCTTTATAAATGGCTGTTTAATCAGCTGCTGACGTAACATTTATCAGAGATATATTGAGGTAATTCACTTGTCTGAATTTGACAAGTACCCAAGAGCCTCTTATGTTGAACTGAGCCCTCTGACTAATGGGTCTGGTGGAACCTCAGACATTCTTGATGAAAAACAAAATTAGTAAATAGGATGAGATCATTCTCTCGCTGCTTAGAAATCACTGAGCATTCGATCTTCTGCATCAAAGGCATCGGAATTCCAGAAAAAAATAAATGCTAGAGTAAGAGTTAAAAAGCCCAGGTAACAAGGCAAAAGCCACGCATTCACTGATGTAATCATTACAGAGGTAATTATAATTACTCTCTGCAGCCACTCAAGCTGCGGCCTGGATGTTTAAATGTTAACTAAGCATGGACCTGATCCTCATCGTGGATGGGGGACAAATATGCACAAAGATGCTCAAGACAGAGTGAGAATGGCGTGTGCAGTGATCCAGCTATGCTCGGGGGAGATCTGAAATCCCGTGTAGCCCAGGAGGGTTAGAAGATGCTCACAAAGCTAGCAGGTGAGCTGCGTGCTCACTTATTTAAGAGATTTTTCTCGATGAAGAGGGTGAACAGGGCTTGCCTTTCTATGGAGTGGGATCAACCTTGGCAAAGCCGCAGACTCTAAGGACTGCCCGTTAAAGCACAGCTGTGTGAACCTGTGTTGGGACTGGCAAGAGGTGATAGCCTGAAGTTCAGGGAAAGAAGGAGGCTGTGAGAACAGATGAGCAGAGGTTTAGATAATGAACGGTCTGCCTCCATGTGAAGGTGTTCAGCTTCTACCTGGAGACGGCAAAGAGCTACTGCTAAGTCGCTTCAGTCGTGTCCGACTCTGTGCGACCCCATAGACGGCAGCCCACCAGGCTCCCCCGTCCCTGGGATTCTCCAGGCAAGAACACTGGAGTGGGTTGCCATTCCCTTCTCCAATGCATGAAAGTGAAAGTGAAGTTGCTCAGTTGTGTCCGACTCTTAGCGACTTCATGGACTGCAGCCCATCAGGCTCCTTCATCCATGGGGTTTTCCAGCCAAGAGGACTGGAGTGGGGTGCCATTGCCTTCTCCGGGGGAGCTTGCTGAGCCAGGGATTGAACCTGCATCTCCTGCAGCGGCAGATTCTTTACCACTGAGTCAACAGGGAAGCCGTATAGCAACACACTGACTGCGATTTAACACAGACAAGCAAGACTGTCCTGTACAAAGAGATAGCATTCACTTCTTTACCTTACAGGAAATCCTTCAGCTATGTAACGTGCAAGTATACAGTATGTATTTAAATAGTCTCGGCATTTCTTTTTCAGCTGCGGAAAGATAGCAACTATACAGTCAGGACGATTCTGGGCAAGGGAGGAGAGTGTGAGGATAAATGACATCACACATGCAAGGTTGTGAAGCATCCCCACTGTTGATACAGAAAGCAAACACTGTCCGTTCAGAACGCACTGAAAGCAATTGTGTCTTACCTTCCTTCTTTTGGGACAGAAAAGTTAGCTGAGTAAATTTGCTCAATCTCCAGTTCCTTTCTGTAACCATGGGAGACATCTCCTTCCCCTTATCAGGCGTCATTCCTTATTTATTTGTTGCTAAGTTGCTCAGGCGTATCTGACTCTTTGTGACCCCATGGACTGCAGCACGCCAGGCCTCCCTGTCCATGACCAGCTCCTGGAGGGTGAAACTCATGTCCATCGAGTCGGTGATGCCATCCAACCATCTCATCCTCTGTCAATCCCTTCTCTTCCCACCTTCAATCTTGCCCAGCATCAGGGTCTTCTGCAGTGAGTCAGTTCTTCATATCAGGTGGCCAAAGGATTGGAGTTACAGCATCAGTCCTTCCAATGAATATTCAGGACTGATTTCCTTTAGGATGGACGGGTTGGGTCTCCTTACAGTCCAAGGGACTCGCAAGAGTCTTCTCCAACACCATAGTGCAAAAGCATCAATTCTTCAGTGCTCAGCTTTCTTTATAGTCCAAATCTCACGTCCATATATGACTACTGGAAAAACAATAGGTTTGACTAGATGGACCTTTGTCAGCACAGTAATGTTTCGGCTTTTTAATATGCTGTCTAGGTTTGTCATAGCTTTTCTTCCATGGAACAAGGGTCTTTCAATTTCATGGCTGAAGTCAACATCCACAGTGATTTTGGAGCCCAAGAAAATAAAGTCTGAAACTGTTTCCATTGTTTCCCCATCTATTCGCCATGGAGTGCCTTATTTAATTTATTCCATATGGATTCTTTCCCCAAAATGTGGATTATTCCTTACTATGGTGAAATCGACAGAAAACGTGAATGCTGTGTCACTCTGTGGTCAAAATGAAGAGAGATTTGGGGCCCTCATATATTGGGTCAGAGTGTGATCATGGTGAGATGCCATCACTGACTCAATGGACATGACTTTGAGCAAACTCTGGAGGATGGTGAAGGACTGGGAAGCCAGTGTGCTGCGGTTCAGGGGATCGCAAAGAGTCGGACACGACTGAGCAACTGAACAACGTCAACAACAATCGTGGGAGGAGACCAGAGACACTGGTCCACATTTTGCAATGCAGAGGACAGCCCCCAGAACAAGGTTCTTTGGTCCAGAATGCTAACAGTGGGCTGAGAAGAGGAACCTGTGCTTGAGATCATTGTGTTATCACGTGGACAAGTTTTGTGAGAAACATTTACAGAAGAGTTCGAGAAGAGGTGAGAAGACAAAAAGAGTGATGGCTTAAGAAGCTTAAAGGAAAGGTACAGAGGACCTTTAAGTCCCCTGGAAAGTGGACTTAAGAATGCGACTCTGGGGGATTTCCCTGGCGGTCCAGTGTCTAAGACTCTGCCCTCCCAGTGCAGGGGGTGCGGGGTGGGTTCGATCCCTAGCTCGTAACAGTTTACATGCCACAACTAAATAATCCCGCACAAAGACTGAATATCCCGCACGCCGCAACTAAAGATTCCACACGCCACAGTGCAGATCGAAGCTTCCAAGTGCTACAGCTAAGACCCAGCACGGCCAAACAAATAACACAAAGGCAAAAAAAAAAAAAAAAAAAAAAAG
>SJYG01000424.1:3545075-3561673 GCA_006410535.1 Litocranius walleri
ACAAAAAAAAAAAAAAAAAAAAAAAAAAAAAAAAAAAAAAAAAAAAAAGGCAACTCTAAAAAGAGAGAATGACAAGATGAACGATTTCTCCACCTCTGTTCCATCTTACGACATCGTGTTCTAATGACGAGAATCTGGCCGCAGACAAGAGGCGTATTCTGCCTTCCCCTCTTGATGAGACCAGACAAGTTTCGTCCTGGGGAATAAACTTCATCACCCAGATGAAAGGAGCAGACAGAGGACAATCACCTCTTTCTTCGTGGGAAGAGGTGGATCTCGCAGGATGGACGCACCTCTGCGTTGTCACCCCTTGCTCTGCTAAAAGGGGCACAGCAGAATGAGGGCAGGCAGTCCGTCACCTCCAGTGGGACTGTGCAGTCTCATATGCAGAAAGTCGCTGCTGCTGCTGCTGCTAAGTCGCTTCAGTCGTGTCCGACTCTGTGCGACCCCAGAGATGGCAGCCCACCAGGCTTTCCCGTCCCTGGGATTCTCCAGGCAAGAACACTGGAGTGGGTTGCCATTTCCTGTCTTTTAATGATGCCCGGACCATGGCTTACTTGTTTCCTAAAAGCACGTGTCTCCCAGAAACCCAGCACCAGTTTGCTTTTAAATGTTTCCAATACAAGCAAAGGCTCTTCCATGGTACTTCTTATCATATTCTCCTTTGTTTTGATGCAACATGGTGTTGTATAATCTCAGTCACGTTTGGGAGAAATTTAACACTGTGACTGTGTGCTTACCCTTTGGACCATTGCCCTGCCAGGCTCCTCTGTCCATGGGATTCTCCAGGCAAGGATACTGGAGTGAATTGCCATGCCCTCCTCTAGGGGATCTTCCCGACCCAGAGATGCAACCCACAACTTCCGAGTCTCCTGCATTGGCAGGTAGATTCTTAACCACTGTGCCACCTGGGAAGCCCACTGGGTATACAATGTGTAAACAGTGTGCACACATTGTAAACACAATTTGTATGCAATGTATACAGTGCTTTTGACATGTCCCTGGTGATAGTGGAGACAGCCACGTATATATATTTGTGAGAAAATTCGCCGTATCCGTGAGGTTTAAAATTCACTGTTGAAACATGTGGGCATTTTCATGGAAGTTCTAGAAAGTTGGGGGTGTTTTAGAATCAATTATGACTTTAGTGAGGCAAAATAATTTATGTTGAGCAAGAAAAAGAAAGCTATCCGTGATTTAGAGCTGACACTGTTTCAAAGAGTCCTGTCCCATTTTAGTTTGCTTCCTTCTGGGAGGAACACAAGAGGGATGCCATTCTGTCGAAACTGCTGCTTTGGAGAAAGACAGCAAGCCTCTTCCCAGACCAGTTTCTACAGAGACTTTCGAAGAAATCCAGCATCAAAATAAGTATTCATATGTGAGTAGAAATATTCATACTTGACAAAAGTACGTATTGGGGCTTCCCTGGTTGCTCAGTTGGGGAAGAACCCAGCGGCAATGCAGGAGACCCGGGTTCAATCCCTGGGTCAGGAAGATCCCCCTGGAGGAGGAAATGGCAACCCACTCCAGTATCCTTGCCTGGAGAATCCCATGGACAGAGGAGCCTGGCGGGCTACAGTCCATGTGGTCGCACAGAGTTGGAGACGAATGATCAATTAGACCACCAGCACCAGGCATTGATTCACAGTTAGATGAACTCATTTTAAAAATTAGAAAAATACAGATAACTCAGAGAAAGTAAAAATGATCTCACCACCTACACCAGAAACTGTTACTGGTATGTTATACTTTTCTATTTCTTTTTTCTTCTTTTTTTTGGCTTTTTCTCTTTTTTCACCATGTGGCTGTGGGTTCTTAGTTCTGTGACTAGGGATCAAACACTGGCCCTCAGCAGTGAGACTGCCATCCTAACCCTGGACTGCCAAGGAATTCTTGATTTTTTTTTTTTTTTGACAATTTTCCATTCTCTCCATGGATAGACAGACAGACAGAGATAGACAGTCACAGACGGATGATAAATAGATGGGTGCCCTGGTGGCTCAGATGGTAAAGAAGCTACGTGCAATGCAGGAGACCTGGGTTTGATCCCTGGGTCAGGAATATTCCCTGAAGAAGGAAATGGCAACCGACTCCAGTATTCTTGCCTGGAGGATTCTATGGACAGAGGAGCCTGGTGGGGTATATAATCCATGAGGTCGCAGAGGGTCGGACACGAATGAGAGACTAACACACACTCAGATAATTACATTGATAGATAACAGATACCTTGACAGATGTGTCTAAGACTGGAAAAGTTCCTATTAAGTTACAACATGCAACATTCAAAAACATTTAACAAAAGTATATAGGTATGTAAACAATGATTTGTGGAAATAAAGTGTCACACGTTACACACTCTATGTGAAGCTGGATTTCTCCACGCTTGCATGTGTAGATTTTAAACTAGATGATTTTTTTTTTTTATCTGTTAAACCTTAACAGAGAAAGATTTTCAGAGAAAGTTTATTTACTGATAGGCAAAGAGAAACAGTTTTGACTTAAAAACAGTCTCAGGCAGTACAAATGCATTTAAGCTTCCATTTTGGCCAAATCACTATTTTTCAGAGTTCTTTGCTTTCTACAGTGTTTTCTCGCAAAACGCTGTTGCTTTGAGTTTCAGATCTATCAGCAAAAAGGTGTAATTTTAGAAACTGAAGTACTATATCCAATCCCACTATGGAACAACTGATGAGAGTTCCCAGACCAACACCTGATAGATTCATAAAAAGGGGACAGTCTGAGAGCCCTTGCCATCATGAATAGTAAGATTTATTAGGAAAGAATATAAAAGACTAGGACTTACCTGGGGGGCAAGTGGCTAAGACTCTGTAACTCCCAATGCCCTAAGGGGCCAGGGTTCAATTCCAGGTCAGGGAATTAGATTCAGTATGCCACAACTATGAGTTCAGAAGCTACAACTAAAAAAAAGATCCCACGTGTTCCAAAGAAGATGGAAGATTTCTTGTGCTGCAGCTAAGACCCGGTGCGGCCAAATGAACAAATAAATATTTAAAAAATTTTTTAAAAAGACTGCATAGTGATGATACTACCATAGATGAGAATACCATAGATATTTTAAAGATGCAAATTGTCACTGAAAAGGGGAGATGGATTCAAATGCAGGTGAAGTTCCATCATTTATACCCAATAACGATGCTTCACATATCCAAAACCACACACACTGATGAGATTGTAAAGTGTGTTGTGTTTTCCTGAGACGTAGCACTTCCACTCCTGAGTGTAACATCTAGGATGAGCTCTCTCTTGAAAAACCCAGGGAAAGGGACTTCACTTCTGGCCCAGTGGCTAAGACTCCATGCTTCCAATGCTGAAGTCCCAGGTTCCAACCCTGGTCAGGGAACGAGATCCCGAATGCCCACACCGAAGATCCTGTGTGCTGCATCTAACACCCAGCGCAGTCAAAGAAACTAACAGGTTAAACAGTAAAAGGGATTCCCAGGTGGCTCAGCGGTAAAGAATCTGCCCAGCAACACAGGAGATCTCGGTTTGGTCCCTGAGTGGGGAAGATCCCCTGGAGGAGGGCAAGGCCACCCACTCCAGTATCCTTGCCTGGAGAATCCCATGGACAGAAAAGTCTGGCGGGCTACAGTCTAAGAGGTTACGGATAGGACTGAGTGAGCACACAAATGTTTTTTAAAAAAAAAAAAACTGAGAGATTTGGAAACGAACCCTCAACCCAGCACTCATTTGAAAAATAAATTTTTTTGAGGAAAAATAAAATAATGATGTTCAAACACAGGAGAACAGAAATAAGCCTTGCTCTGTTCCTACTTTGGAATGTCATATGATGGTCAAGTTCATGTAATTGCCAGTACCTGCACTTACACTGCTCCTCCTGCACGAGCTGGAGTCTAGTATTTTCATGCTTAATTGAAAACCAGCCTTGACTTCTCCTGAATATTATGTTACACTTGTTGGCTCCCTAGCAACTCAGTGCTTCAGATGCTGACATGTAATGAATACGATTCAGCTGAAGCAATAAGATATTTTAGACACTTTACCTGCTCAATATGGCTTATTCCATAATTGAAAAATTTCAAAACCAGTAGAAGGAGTTTTAAATATATCCTGCTGTTGGCATATTCAATAATGCATGCCTTCACTAGAACCAAATAAATAAATAAAAATTATTTTTTAGCTCCCTGTGGAACACCATGTACCCTCAGAAGATTCCTTTCAGGGATGCTGGGAAATAATCCATGAGGGTTTCAGGATTGCTGATCCACATTCTGATGGGAGTGGAATGTTGAAGGATCTCATCACAGCAGTGCCAGACCTTTGGGGAGGTCACGTTTGCTTACTGAAGAAGCGGGCCCAATACAGGCATAATAGGAGCCCTGTGAACAGCAACCAGGGACTGCTCAAAACCCTCAGAGGGTGAAGAGACTGCCTGCCGTGCAGGAGAGCCGGCTTCCATCCCTGGGTGGGGAAGATCCCCTGGAGCAGGCAGTGGCAACCCACTGCAGGATTCTTGCCTGGAGAATCCCATGGACGGAGGAGCCTGGTGGGCTGCAGTCCACGGGGTCGCAAAAGAGTCAGACACGACTGAGCGACTAACATTCAGGGATGAATCAAAGAGAATGAAATAAAAAGACTGAGAAGGCCATAAAGTTGAATTTAGATGACACACTAAAAATTTTTTTTCGTATTCTTTTAGAAAGGAATATTGTTAAGGGTTTCTCATAGTGACTATATCCGGAAACAATTCATAGAACCGTAGTGCATATAGTAACCGTGGGGACTTAGTTCACTAATTAGCAGTCAAGCCTTCCCCTTGTATTAGTTAGAATTCTCCACAGAAACACAACCCATAATACATGTCTAAGTAGACAGGTAGTCAGACAGACAGACATAGATAAAAGATAGACAGACAGACATGGATAAAAGATAGGATAGATAGTCAGACATAGAAGAAAAAAGACGGACACTTCAGTTCAGTCGCTCAGTCGTGTCCGACCCTTTTCGACCCCATGGACTGCAGCACGCCAGGCCTCCTTGTCCTTCACCAACACCTGGAGTTTACTCAAACTGAAGTCCATCGAGTCAGTGAGGCCATCCAACCATCTCATTCTCGGTCGTCCCTTCTCCTCCCGCCTTCAATCTTTTCCAGCAGCAGGTTTTTTTCCAATGAGTCAGCTCTTTGCATCAGGTGGCCAAAGGATTGGAGCTTCAGCTTCAGCATCAGTCCTTCCAATGAACACACAGGACTGATCTCCTTTAGGATGGTCTGGTTGGATCTCCCTGCAGTCCAAGGGACTCTCAAGAGTCTTCTCCAACAGAACAGTTCAAAAGCATCCATCCTTCAGCGCTCAGCTTTCTGACAAAACGTGGGCCACTGGAGAGAGGAATGGGAAATCACTTCAGTATTTTTGCTTTGAGAACCCCATGAACACTATGAAAAGAGAGAACATAGATAAAAGATAGATAGACAGGCAGACATAAATAAAAGACAGATATGTGTCAGTCATTCAGACGTGTCAAACTCTTTGTGACCCCATGGACTGTAGCCCACCAGGCTTCTCCATCCATGGAATTTTCCAGACAAGAATGTATTGCCATTTCCTTCTCCAGGGGATCTTCCCATTCCAGGGACTGAACCTAGGTCTCCCGCATAGCGGGTGGACAGTTTACCATCTGAGCCACCTAGGAAGGCCTAAAAAGGCCGTTAATCTTGCAAACATCTAGAACAGACAGCCTAGGGCACAAGCTGTGTTTCTTTTTTGCTTCCTGACATCCACAGGTGGACAGAATTCTGAACAAAGATGCTTTAGTTTAACAGTCAGGCCGAAGAGAATGGTTCCCTGAGGCGGGCCATTATGTGTGATTATAAAAACAAACACTCTTGAAAAGCAAGTCAAAGGAATAGTTCCAACCAGGGGTCAGAACTGGCTTCTCCCAGCAACAAGTAATAATTACCTATAACAAATGTTAACAAAATACAGAGGCAGTCGGAAGTCCTCACTAGAGCAAAGTTAAACAAACAGAAGAGAAAATATGCAAAGAGCAAGGACAGGAGACCAGTCCATCCTAACGGAAATCAGTCTTGAGTGTTCATTGGAAAGATGATGCTGAAGCTGAAACTCCAATACTTAAGCCACCTGATGTGAAGAGTTGACTCATTTGAAAAGATCGAAGGTAAGAGAAGGGGACGACAGAGGATGAGATGGTTGGATGGCATTACCGACGCAATGGACATGAGTTTGAGCAAGCTCTGGGAGTTGGTGAAGGACAGGGAGGCTTGGCGGGCTGTGGTCCACGGGGTCGCAGAGTCAGACACTGAGTGGCTGAACAGCAATCTGCCATCATCTCATTAGCATAAACTCAATAGCATCACCCCGGGTTGCTTTTCAATTGGAAAGAACCTCCTATCTCTCAGGAAATTCCAAGGGTTTTAGGAGCTCCCTGCCAGTATCAACTCTGTTTTTGGATATAAAATATTAAGTCGTCATTAAAACACTGCAAAAAAATAAGAAAATAAACCTAGGAAACAGGATGAGGAAGTCAGACCGTTTTACATGAAAAATGACTAGAACACAAGGCTGTTCTTGAGTAGCTCAGTGGTGTCTGACTCTCTGCGACCCCACGGACTGTAGCCCGCCAGGCTCCTCCGTCCATGGGATTCTCCAGGCAGGAATGCTGGAGCGGGTTGTCATTTCTTTCTGCAGGACATCTTTCCCACCCAGGGATGAAAGCCACGACTCTCGCGCTAGCAGGAAGATTCTCTACCGCTGAGCCACCTGGGGCTGCAATATTCAGTAAGATAGTCGCCACCCACAGACGCCAATTCAAATGTAAAACGAGTACAAAGCAAAGTTTAAACTCTTTTTCTCAGTGACACCACCCCCATCTAAACGCTCAGAGCCATCTGCAGCAGTCTGCTGCGTCCGGATGCAACAACCATAAATTCGCCGTCATCCCAGAAGGTGGCGCTGCTGGCAAAGAATCCATCTGCGGAGGCAGGAGACGCAAGAGACATCGGTTTGATCCCCGGGTGGGGAAGATCGTCCAGAGAAAGAAAGGCAACCCACTCCAGTATTCTTGGGCTTCCCTTGTGACTCAGCTGATAAAGAGTTCGCCTGCAATGCAGGAGATCTGGGTTTGATCCCTGGGTTGGGAAGATTCCCCTGGAGAAGGAAAGGCAAACTACTCCAGCATTCTTGCCTGGAGAATCCCCAAGGGCAGAGGAGCCTGGCGGGCTACAGTCCGTGGGGTCACACAGAATCAGACAGGACTGAACACACACAGAAAGCTGTGCTGGGCTGGGTGATCATTAAATTTTCAGCTCAGTCGCTGAGTCCTGTCTGACTCTTTGAGACTCCCCACGCCCACGGACTGCAGCATGTCAGACAGGCTTCCCTGTCCATCACCAACTCCTGGAGCTTGATCAAACAAAAATAATATTATAGAACATTATTTGTGAGCTCACTGTCAGGTCAGATTTTAAAGCAATACACAAGAAGTACTAAATATTAAGAGAGAGTTGGTAGACTGAGGACATTACATGTCAGAACTGCTCCTCACCCAGCATATCTGTAACGGAGCAGAAGTCGATGGTTCTTGCCCCGCCATGCCGTCTGCCTGCCGTTTTGTCTGTGGGAAAACTTTAGCCAAAGAGTACATTTAATCAGGGAAGTGTGAACAAGCAGAAACAAAGGAAAACAGTCAAAGGCAACCAAATAATCATAGTGTACTCACACAGGCTATGAATTTTCCAGTAGTCATGTATGCACGTGAGAGTTGGACTATAAAGAAAGCTGAGCTCCAAAGAATTGATGCTTTGGAACTGTGGTGTTGGAGAAAACTCTTGGACTGCAAGGAGATCCAACCAGTCCATCCTAAAGGAGATCAGTCCTGCATATTCATTGGAAGGACTGAGGCTGAAGCTGAAACTCCAACACTTTGGCCACCTGATGCAAAGAGCTGACTCATTTCAAAAGACCCTGATGCTGGGAAAGATGGAGGGCAGGAGGAGAAGGGGGACGACAGAGGATGAGATGGTTGGATGGCATCACTGACTCAATGGACATGGGTTTGGGTAAACTCTGAGAGTTGGTGATGGACAGGGAGGCCTGGCGTGCTGCAGTCCATGGGGTCGCAAAGAGTCTGACGCGACTGAGTGACTGAACTGAACTGGACTCACTCAGGAAAGTCAAGGACTTCTAGTTCCTCCTCAGGGGCTATAGAATATTCTGAGCCTTGTCCTTCGAGCGGTCTTACAGATACTGGAAGCCCTGCTCAGTGGAGAAGTTAGCTACATGACCATCAGACTGTAACCACCACATAAGTTTCCCCCCTTCCAAGAACAAGCCTCAAGAAATGGCAACAAATGGATCCTGGACCTGGAGACCAATGATACCTAAAAACCCTGAGATGATGCTGGTCAGATCACCGGCGACCACTTTCAAGCTGACTGTCAGAGCTGACTGTGCTGTTTCGACACAGAGCCCCCAGCCTCCGTCTATAAAGGCTCTTGCCCACTGCGTTTCGGGGGTTGGTGGGGGAGTTAGCTTTTGGACACGCTACCTCCCAGTCCTAAAGGTGAAGTGTTAGTCACTCAGTCGTATCTGACACTTTGCAACCCAATGGTCTGTGCGTGGAATTCTCTAAGGCAAGAACTGCAGTGGGTTGCCATTCCCTTCTCCAAGGGAACTTCCCGACCCAGGGATTGAACCAGGGTCTCCTGCACTGCAGGCAGATTCTTTACCATCTGAGTTACCAGGGAAACGCTGTCCCATTGCCAGCATCCACAATGAAGCAAGCTTTCCTTTCTGACATCCTGGCCTCTTTACTGGCTTCTGAGAGGCAGACAGCCAGACCCCTTTTTTGGTAACATAACCGAAAAGGGCAGAAAGCACATTCATGCCATCATGTAAGGAATTTGCAACGTGTGTAACTACAAAGAACTTATAAAGATCAACTCAGATCCAAGAAGGAAAAAGATACAGGAATGGGAAAAATATCAAAGCCTTCACCAGGACCCTCACATAAAGAGCTCACAGTATCTAAATAACCAATAAAAATGATGGCCGACTTCACTGTGCCCGGGAAAAGATGTATGATAGCACCCAAGATGTACATGTGTGTGCTCAGTCGCACCCGGCTCTTTGCAACCCCATAGACTGTAGCCCTCCAGGATCGTCTGTTTGTGGGATTCTCCAGGCAGGAATTGTGGGGTGGGTTGCCATTCCCTTCTCCAGGGAATTCTCCTGACCCTGGGATTGAACCCACATCTCTTACATCTCTTGCACTGGCAGGTGCAAGAATTTTTACTATCTGAGCCACCAGAAAGCCCAAGGTCCAGGAAACTAAAGCCCTTTTGTTTTCTAGAAGACAGGGAGTTTTACACCAGGGACGTTCCCCATAGGGCTCTGCTTGGTTTTGCTTTCCTCTTTTCTTTGATGGTCCTCAATCTTGAGGGGACTCCAGGTAAGTCAAGAAGGGAACAGAGGTTTTCTGGTAGACAGACTAATCACAAGGTGGGTGAGGAAATTCTGTCTTAGAGGGACTCGGTTTCAAGTCTTCCTGTAACCTCGAGTGTAAATGTTTCCACATCACATTCAGCTCCAGACTGTCACTGAGAAACACACAGATCGCATAATCACTGGAGATGGATACGAACATCAATTCTGGTCCATAAAAAAAAAAAAAAGGTTTGTAAACAGACCTTCCCAATCATTTTCCTGTATCCATCAACCTTCCTACAAAAATATTCACATCGTATGACCCTTCCTCCCCACCTGTTTTTTTTTTTTTGCCTATTTTTCCAAGAGTTAAAAGTTCTGGACTGAAAGTCAGCATTGAGCTCTACGTGGCAATGAAAAGTTCATTGCTGTAAGATCTTTTTTTAGGATTCCTAGTCAGGTTGAATTTTATGTCCTTTAATCGGTTGTTTGCATTATGTCATGCTGAGAATTTTTAGGCCGTGCTGGCTCTAGGCTGTGCTGCGGATGTCTCTCTGGTTGAGGTGCTTGAGCTTAGTTGCTCTACAGCCTGTGGGATCTTGGTTCCCTGACTGAGCATCAAATTCACATCCCCGGCATTGAAAGGCAGATTCTTTTACTACTGGACCGCTAGCGACATCTTTTGCTACAAAATCCTGGGCTGCCTGCGTCGTCCACTGGTTAGGATGCTGCACTTCCACCTATGTCTGTGTGTGTGTGTGTGTTAATCACTCAGTCGTGTCCAACTCTTTGCAACCCCACGAACTGTAGCCCACCTGGCTCCTCTGTCCATGGGATTCTCCAGGCAAGAATACTGGAGTGGATTGCCATTCCCTTCTCCAGAGGATCTTCCTGACCCAGGGATGGAACCCAGGTCTGCCCCATTGCAAATGGATTCTTTACCATCTGAGCCACAGGGAAGATCTCTCCTGTAGGGGGCAAAACTTCAATCCCTGGTCAGGGAACTAAGATTCTGCAAGCCAAGCACCATGGCTAAAAAACAAACAAACAAAGAAACAGCAACCACAGAAAACAATCATCTTGGACATATTTCTAGATATCAGTATGGATCAGTTTCCTCATTCTTACCGCATAGCTAAAGAAAATAATCTCTAAGGCATAGTTCTCCCGCTTCAAACTGTTCCGCTTTCAATTAAATATGTATGGCCATAATTGTGTTCAAAAAAAAAAAAAAGAAGATTCCAATGTTTCCTGGATATTTATCTATAAGCTCATTTATGTTTTCAAGCAACTGCCACACATCAATGACATTATGTCCAAGCATAAAATGTTACAGTTGAGCTTCACCCCAGCAATCTGCCCCACCCCAGCACTCCGCCTGACCCCAGTTTTCACTGCAGCAATCGCTTGTACTGTACTGACTGGAATGGTTAATCCAGCGCTGAGAGATGGAATAAAAATATTACGTAGCTGGATCACAGGGAGGGGAGGTGTCTGACAGGAGAAAACGAGATGGCTGATGTTGTCTGCTTGAAAACGTCCACTGAGTGTCCTGTTAAGCCGCTGTCCCAACCAGAGACGCACTGGTTTTGCATTTTAAACGGACCTCTTGCCCTCACAAAGTCAGTGAAATGCAGCTACAAGTGACCTTGTTCGTGGGGCTTCGGAAACTAATTAAAAAGAAGCCTCAGGATGATTCCTAAACACACCAAGCGTTTCAGACATGTTCCTGGGAGGGTAACTGGTCCACTCTCTCACTAGGTTAGGGAAAACGCATTGGCAGTTTTTCCACAGAGGGCTTGCTAATTAAAACTCCAGATTCCACCAGGGAAGGAGGGCCCCGTGCTTTCTGCCTTAAAGTAATGTCTGGAGAATCGGTTTACACTTGACAGTTAAGTACGAAGCTATTCAATAAAGAGGAAATTCTCTCAGAAGTTTGGGATGAATCAAAGAGAATGGCTCCAGTAATTGAGACTTTACAAAAATATATATATTTATTTCTTTGGCTGCAGCTGGTCTTAGTTGCAGCATATAGGATCTTCTGGTTGCAGGGTGTGGGATCTAGCTCCCGGACAGAAGATCAGACCCTGGCACCCCTGCTTTGGGAGCCCAGAGGCTTATCCACTGGACCAACAGGGAAGTCTCCATTAATTGAGACTTAATTGTCTCAGCCCTTGAATACACAGGAGACGAGAGGGCCAAGCAGAAACCGAAGGGGACCCGGAGACGGGGAACAGGACAGGCCTGCTGCAACCCCTTTCGAAGTTTTGACAAGAGGGTGTGGACATCCGGCTGTGGGCTTCTCAGGACCCAGGATCCTTTTAGATTGCCTGGATACCTCAGTGGTTACTCCTTTCATTACATCTATATATTTGTGTCAGATAATATTGCCGCAGAAAAAAACAAAGCTCTGATAACATGTTGCAACATAGACGAGCCTTGAAAACGTGGAGCCAGATGCAGAAAAAGTCACATGGTCTATGATCCCACTTAGAGACGACCTCCAGAACAGGTGAATTCGTAGAGGTGGAGCACTGATTTGCAGGCCCCCCGGGGCATCAGGCAAGAAGACTGGGCATCCCTTTCAGGGTCACGAAGAATTTCTGGGACTAGACAGAGATGATGCTTATGCAATATGCTGAATGCATTAAATTCTACTGCCTGGTACTATTTCAGATAGTTAGCATGGTGACGTTGATATTGTGTCTATGATGTCACTATTAAAACATATATTTATCGATATATATATATATATATACATATATATGCTTTTGAACTGTGGTGTTGGAGAAGACTCTTGAGAGTCCCTTGGACTGCAAGGAGATCCAACCAGTCCATTCTGAAGGAGATCAGCCCTGGGATTTCTTTGGAAGGAATGATGCTAAAGGCTGAAACTCCAATACTTTGGCCACCTCATGCAAAGAGTTGACTCATTGGAAAACACTCTGATGCTGGGAGGGATTGGGGGCACGAGGGGAAGGGGACGACCGAGGATGAGATGGCTGATGGCATCACTGACTCGATGGACATGAGTCTGAATGAACTCCAGGAGTTGGTGATGGACAGGGAGGCCTGGCGTGCTGCAATTCATGGGGTCACAAAGAGTTGGACACGACTGAGTGACTGAACTGAACTGATACATATACATTAATATATTTGTAGATAGATATGATGGATGGATGGGTGGGTGGGTAGATATATAGATAGATGTGGATAAATTATAAATAGACAGTTGATACAGAGAGATAAAAATAGACAAATGATAGATATAGATGGATCAATGGATGGATAGACCTGCTGTTGTTGTTAAGTTGGTAAGTCGCGTCTGATTCTTTTGTGACCCTGTGGACCGTAGCTCAACAGGCTCCTCTGTCCATGGGATTCTCCAGGCAAGGACACTGAAGTGGGTTGCAATTCCCTTCTCCAGGGGATCTTCCTGACCCAGGGATTGAACCTGAGTCTCCTGGATTGGCAGGCAGATTCTTTACAATTGAGCTATCGAGGTAGCCCAGATAGACAGAGAGTTAGATAGACAGACAGGCAGATAGACAGACAGGCAGACAGATAGAAATGATAGATAAATCAGTGGACGGATGGATGAACAGACAGGTAGACAGATGGACCAATGGACAGACAGATACAGACACAGATAAATAGACATGATAGAACCATGGGTAGATCAATAGACATGATAGATCAATGGACGGATAGACAGACAGATAGATACAGATGACAGGCAGCTAGCTAGCTCAGTCCTCATGCGAAAGAAAGAGGAGGTCTTCACACAGATGGCAGGAATGACCACTGGATGATATTTAATTTTAAAAAATACAGAAGGTGTTCCCAAGGGGATCCCCACACAATAAGAGGGTCATGCTTCTTTTTGTGCCATCAGTATTCTCCTGGTGCAAATTGACACTTGTCTTGAAGGCAAGACTTGCCTGTCAAGGGTCGATTCACCTTTTCACCTATCACTGAAATGATCCCCCTCAGAATAATATGCTTAAGACTAAGCGCCTGGCTTTTCCTTTGATATGTATACCTCCCAGCGGGCTCCAAGTCAATAAATTTCACGTTTGCTCCAGGATGGTTTTATTTCCGACTAAATCCATGGGGTTTCCAACATTGCCCAAGCAGGAGTTCAGTACCTAACTGCTACTTGATGAGTGGGTGGGTCTGCCTCTAAATTGCCTACATTTTACGAATATTAGTTTTCTCCTAATCACTAAATAAGGAGCTTTCTTGATGGCTCAGACGGTAAAGAAGCTGGCTGCAACGCAGGAGACTCGAGTTTGAAACCTGGCTCAGGAAGATCCCCTGGAGAAGGGAACTGCAACCCACTCCAGTATTCTTCGGAGAAGGCGATGGCACCCCACTCCAGTACTCTTGCCTGGAAAATCCCATGGATGGAGGAGCCTGGTGGGCTGCAGTCCATGGGGTCGCTAAGAGTCGGCCACGACTAAGTGACTTCCCTTTCACTTTCCACTTTCATGTGTTGGAGAGGGAAATGGCAACCCACTCCAGTGTTCTTGACTGGAGAATCTCAGGAATGGGGAGCCTGGTGGGCTGCCATCTATGGGGTCGCACAGAGTCAGACACGACTGAAGCGACTTAGCAGCAGCAGCCAGTATTCTTGCCTGGAGAATCCCATGGACAGAGGATGCCTGGTGGGGTACAGTCCCTAAGGTTACAAAGAGTCAGACATGACTGAAGCAACTTAGCAATATGGCAGGCGACGCTGGATGGATGACGGGCAACCCAGAAAACTTGTTTTTCCAAAGTACACGAAACAGGGGATTTCATTTACTCCCTCTGTTGCTAAAGTTCACATACAAGACTATCATTTTCTGATTTCCGAGTAGGTTAATGTACTTTTGTCTTACACGAGCATTGTTTATATCAGACTTCTTTATAAGCTTTTTTTTTTTTTGATGTGGACCGTTTTTAAACTCTTTATTGCACTTGTCCCAATATTCCTTCTGTTTAATGTTGTGGGTTTTTGGCTGTGAAGCATGTGGAGTCTTAGCTCCTCTAGCAGGGATTGAACTCACGCCCCCTGCATTGGAAGAGAGTCCCTAGGACTGCAAGGAGATCCAACCAGTCCATCCTAAAGGAAATCAGTCCTGGGTGTTCATTGGAAGGACTGATACTGAAGCCGAAACTCCAGACCTTTGGCCACCTGATGGGAAGAGCTAACTCACTGGAAAAGACCCCGATGCTGGGAAAGATTGAGGGCAGGAGGAGAAGGGGACGACAGAGAATGAGGTGGTTGGATGGCGTCACTGACTCAATGGACATGAGTTTGGGTGAACTCTGGGAGTTGATGATGGACAGAGAGGCCTGGTGTGTGCTGCAGTCCAGGGGTCACAAAGAGTCGGACATGACTGAACAACTGAACTGAACTGAACTGGATAACCAGTTAAAAAGTATATATAGCTCCCTTGCTAAGACTAGTCAGGGGCACTTCCGTCCCCCTTCTGATGTCTATGTCAGAAGCTTTCCTAGCTCCTTTTCATACTTTAAGAAAACTCTGCTACACAAAAGCTCTTAAGTGATCAAGCCTGGTCTCTGGTCCCAGAGCTAAATCTTCCTCTTCAGAGACGATGAATCCAAAACTGTTCACCGTCAGCGATCATTACTCTAATCATACATAACGGCCTGCTTCAGAGGACCCTGCCCCTCGGCTGGACTGTGAACTACAGGGCTTTTGTTCAACTCAGTTCAGTTCAGTCGCTCAGACGTGTCCGACTCTTTGTGACCCTGTGGACCGCAGCACGCCAGGCCTCCCTGTCCATCACCAACTCCCGGAGCTGGCTCAAACTCACGTCCATTGAGTTGGTGATGCCGTCCAACCATCTCATCTTCTGTCGACCCCTTCTCCTCTTGCCTTCAATCTTTCCCAGCATCGGGGTCTTTTGAAGTGAGTCAGCTCTTCGCATCAGGTGGCCAGAGTATTGGAGTTTCAGCTTCAGCATTGGCCCTTCCAGCGAATCAGGAGTCCTCCTTGTTCAGCTCACAAGGAGATAATCTGATCCTGCCCACCTGTGTGAATAAGAGATGAAACACAGCCCTTTCAAAAGCTGGCTGTTCCCCAGGAGATGTTTTGCAAGACTGAAGACCCTCTCACTTTCCTTCCCCACTGCCTCTGTCTCCTGTCTTTTGACTAGTTCCTCATTGCTTCTCTCTCTCTGACTCTGCAAAAGAAACTGGCATCCTGACCGATCGACAAGGTGAGTTTTCCTGAGGCACCAGCTTGCCATCTTCTCAGTCAGCCAGGTTTCCTGAATAAAGTCCTTTCCTCGTCCTAACCCCCTGGTTCTTGGATTTATTGGCCTAACGTGTGGTGAGCAGAGCTTGCTTGGACTCGTAACATAGCACCAGCAAGATGACGGCCCGTGGAGTACCTGTAAGGGGAAGCTGTTTTGCTGTGTGGGGCTAGATTGCTCTCACATCCCTCCATCTTTTCAGGCAGTACCCTCATCCTCGCGTGTCTCTGCCATCTGCTTCTTACCTGTTCACCTTTCATAGGAAGACGCTCGGACGATTTTAAGGCGATTCTGCTTCCAGGGCCATTTTCTAGCAATTCATTCCAGATGGATGTCTTAATGTGACGAGGAGTTTTGCAATCACTTTGACCCTCGCCGTGAGGGCTCAGAACAACTCTTTGTAAAGGACGGTCCATCTTTTTCAGTTTTTTTTTTTTTTGAAAGATGTCTTTGGAGCCATTCATGACTCAAAGGTTGCTTTAAGTTCACTTCTGCAAAAATAATAGGCTTCCTGAAATGGCGTGAGAGAGTGTAGGATATTCATCGATGGAGGGTAAGTCCCCAGCGTTTGAGCAAGACTCTCCCGTTCCTGATTCCAGCCAGGGAGGTCTTCAGCAAAGGATGGTTGTGGAAGCTGGAGTAGGCTCAGGTGCATTATTATCCATTTCTCTGGGAGGGGACACTGTAGTTGTCAATGATTGTAAAGTATTTCGGTTTTCCAAATAGAAAAACTTACTGGAAAAAACACAGAGTGGAAACATTTGGTGTTTGAAGGTAGCAGAGCAGACACAGCAGACGCGAAACAAAAATGATGAAAACAATAATCTTGTTAACTTCAAGCTTCTGTTTTCCTAAATTCTTTTCGGGGGTGGGGGTGGGGGAGGGGGAAGAGCTCCCTTCCTGTTATCCT
>SJYG01000424.1:3561819-3585233 GCA_006410535.1 Litocranius walleri
AGTCCCAGTCAAACGTTCACCTTTATCTACCAAGCAGGACTGTGTTTAAAAACGCGGGAATGATACCAGGATTGAAATTCGTTTTGAGCTGTTATCAGCAAACGCTGTATAATTTCGCTTATCGTCTTAGTGGTATAGAAAGATTTGTCAGTTCCAATAGAATTTATGCTTGCAACCTGGGTAGGATTTGCCCCAAGTATGTCTTGAAAGAAAGGTTTTCCTAGGAAAGGACTTTAAAAGAAACAAAGTATAAATTTTTTTCCCTTAAATTACATAGTTAAATGTCTTCCGTGAATATTCAACTGGTATGAGAACAATTCAACATATTGCTTGCATTTGTATGTAAAATGGGATTTAGTTTCTGGATTCAATTGTATACACTGTGTGAGTGTTAGTCACTCAGTCGTGTCCGACTCTTTGTGACCCCATAGACTGTGGCCCACCAGGCTCCTCTGTCCATGGGATTCTCCAGGCAAGAACACTGCAGTGGGTGGGTTGCCGTTCCCTTCTCCTGGGGATCTTCGCAACCCAGGGATGGAACTCACATCTCATGCCTCCTGCAGTGACATGTGGTTTCTTTACCAGTAGTGCCTTCTGGGAAGCCCGTGCGTGTATATATGTGGCTTCCCAGGTGACTCAGTGGTAAAAGAATCTGCCTTCAACTCTAGGGTTGGGAAGATTTCCTGGAGGAGGGCATAGCAACCCACTCCAGTATTCTTGCCTGGAGAATGTCATGGGCAGAGGAGCCTGGTGGGCTACAGTCCACGGGGTCATAAAGAGTCAGACATGACTGGGTGATTCAGCACACACACATGTGTGTGTCTTTACACATGTAGGTATACACACACTGGATACATATATGTACCTTATATGTGCGTGTATATATGTACACAGTGTTTACACATCATCTATAGACACTGGGTTTTCATATATACAATGTGTACACATACAGACGCTGTGTATATAGTGTGCAGAATCAGTATATATACTATATGCACATACGCACTTGCACACATACACACCTATATACATAAACACACACACAAACCTGTGTATGGACAAAACCTGTTTTTTTCCCCCACTTACATGTAAGTTAGGGTATCTGAAAGTTACCAGTCTATCCATCCATCCACCCATCCAGTCTATCCATCCATTCATCCATTCTATCTATCCATCCACCCACCCATCCACCTGGTCTATGTATCTATTTCTATCTATTTATCCATTCAGTCTGTCTGTCTATCCATCCATTCTATCTATCCATCCACCCACCCATCCGTCTGGTCTATATATCTATTTCTATCTATTTATCCATCCAGTCTGTCTGTCTATCCATCCAATGTATCTATCCATCCACATAGTTTGTCTGTCTATCAGTCCATCCTTCCATCCTCCCATTTGGTCTACCTATTTCTATCTATCTATCCAGTCTGTCTGTCTATTTATCTATCTATCCAACCATCTCTCCATCCAGTCTATCTATCAATCTATCCATCCATCCATCCAGTCTGTCTGTCCATCCATCCATCCAGTCTGTCTGTCCATCCATCCATCCATCCAGTCTATCCATCCATCTATTAGTCTCTCCATCCATTCATCCATCCTGTCTGTCTATCCATCCATCCAGGCTATCTATCTGTCCATCCATCCATTCATCCAGTCTATCTGTCCATCCATTCATCCATCCATTCAGTCTGTCCATCCATTCATCCATCTAGTCTATCCATCCATCCATCCATCTAGTCTATCCATCCATCCATCCAGTCTATCTATCTGTCCATCCATCCATCCATCCATCCAGTCTGTCCATCCATCCATCCAGTCGATTCATCCATTCATCCAGTCTATCCATCCATCCATCCAGTCTGTCTGTCCATCCATCCATCCAGTCTGTCTGTCCATCCATCCATCCATCCAGTCTATCTATCCATTCATCCAGTCTATCCATTCATTCATCCATCCAGTCTATCTATCCATCCATCCACCCAGTCTCTCCATCCATCCATTCAGTCTATCCATCCATTCATCCAGTCTATCCATCCATTCATCCATCCAGTCTATCCATCCATTCATCCATCTAGCCTATCCATCCATCCATCCATCCATCTAGTCTATCCATTCATCCATCCAGTCTATCTATCCATCCATCCATCCATCCAGTCTATCTATCTGTCCATCCATCCATCCAGTCTATCTGTCCATCCACCCATCCATCCATCCAGTCTGTCCATCCATCCATCCATCCATCCAGTCTGTCCATCCATCCATCCATCCATCCAGTCTATTCATCCATTCATCCAGTCTATCCATCCATCCATCCAGTCTGTCTGTCCATCCATCCATCCATCTAGTCTATCCATTCATCCATCCAGTCTGTCTGTCCATCCATCCATCCAGTCTGTCTGTCCATCCATCCATCCATCCAGTCTATCCATCCATCCATCCAGTCTATCCATTCATTCATCCATCCAGTCTATCTATCCATCCATCCACCCAGTCTATCCATCCATCCATTCAGTCTGTCCATCCATTCATCCAGTCTATCCATCCATTCATCCATCCAGTCTATCCATCCATCCATCTAGTCTATCCATTCATCCATCCAGTCTATCTATCTATCCATCCATCCTTCCATCCACTCTATCTATCCATCCATCCATCAATCCAGCGTATCTATCCGTCCATCCATCCATCCAGTCTATCCATCCATCCATCCACCATCCAGTCTATCCATCCATCCAGTCTATCCTCCTATCCCACTCATCCATCCATCCAGTCTATCTATCCATCCATCCACCCATTCACCCAGTCTATCCATCCATCCAGTCTATCTACCTATCCCATCCATCCACCCATCCATTCTATCTACCTATCTATGTACCTATGTAACCATCCATCCATCCATTCTGTCTGTGTCTGTCTAGCTGTCTCTGTCTCTATAAATTATACAGAATTGACATTGTGTGTACATCTATCTATCTCTGTCTCTATAAATTTTACAGAATTGGCCCGTGATTTTGGGGACTGACCATTCTCAAGATCTGTGGTTGGCAACCTTAGAGATCTGGTGGTGTATTATGACTCTGAGTTCAAATACAAAGGTAGGACAGGACTGATGACCAGCTCAAAGAGTCAGGCAGAGACAATGAATCCACCTTTTGTCCTTTCGTTTGTTCAGGTCCTCCGTGGACTGGGTCATGCCCAGCCATAGTAAGCGGAGCAATCATCTGCTTTACTCAAACGTGAATCTCATTCAGAAGCACTCTCACCAACACACCCAGAAGTGATGTTTACACCAAACGGCTGTGGGCCAGTCAAGTTGACACCTGAGATTAGCCGTCATACTCCCAAATGGAAACAGATGTCACTTGTCTATCCCCACCACACTCCAAGGGTGGCTAAGATCTCCAAAAATGGTTATAGAAGTCTGGACTTATCCCAGAGAAAAACGGTGCATCTAACCAATCATCTCAAGATGATGAGTGAGTCAGGAAGTTACTGTTGCTTAGCAACCTTGATGTTGAAACAGGAAAGACAGTATCCGTTAAGGTACAATCTTTCAAGTCCTTTATGGATACAACACATAAGAAGTTATTCTACATTGTTCTAACTTAAAACATAAATTTTAGTATCTAGTGATAAAACAACTTGGTCTTTTCTATGAGGATGGCATCAATAAACACTGATCCAATTCCAACAAAAAATTTTACTTTTTTTGAGCTGTGAATGAGTTAAGATCCCCAAGTTCAAGGTTACTTAAAAAAAAGAAAAGCAAAAAAACTCTGGTTTGACAGTTACTTCCAAGAGTTGGCTTTCATTTGAATAGTCACCATTTTTAAGTGGGATTGTACACAGTCACAGAAGATTTTTGTCTATGCCACAAGAATAAGTAACTGTAAAGATATGGCATCTTTCACTCCAATTCTGGAAATCTAGAAGAAATACTTACAAATACTAGATTAAAAACATTTGCTTATGGGATTTCCCTGGTGGTCCCGGGGCTAAGATTCTGAACTCAAAGTACGGGGGGCCAGGGTTTGATCCCTGGTCAGTGCACTAGATTCTGCCTGCGACAGCTAACACCCGGCGCAGGCAAATAAAAATAGATAAATGCAAATATGTCTGTAAAAAAGGAACATTGCTTACACGTGGGCAACCAGTACTGAGTCTCCTACGGTCTTAATCTACTTAGATGCAAACCCTACGTAGATTGCAGAGGATATAAACTGAAGAATCATCAACGTACAAAAAATGAAGTTAAAATGAAGAAAAGGTGAAAAATGTATGAAACCATTTTTCTATCTTCCCTACTCTTTCTATATGTGAACAGGGCCTTTTTGGTGACTGGTTGTAGTTAATCTTTTCTACCTCAATATATAAATAAAAACGTGTTTTTCGAAGAACATAATTTACATCTGTGGTTCCTGTGTGAATGGCAACAAAGTTTCATTGCAATGAGCACTTCTAAAATGGCCACATGGGCACATTTGGCAGAAATCATAAAATAGTTCATTTGCTTTAATTTTTGAAAAATAAAATGGACAGTATAATTACTGGATACAAGAATTCTCTTAATGGAATTTCTTTTAAGCCAATTAAAGACAAAAGAATCTCATTATAACAGTAATATCCATTACTTATCCATTAATTTAATGTCACTATGAGTTCCAAAGACTTTCTTGAGTAGCTTTTATGGATCATAATTACGTGACAGACTGAAACGCCCATGTGGAATTATCCGGCACCTTGCATCTGGGAGGGATGTCCAAGGAATTTCATGTCTGACTTTGCACACAGAAACTCCAGTCATTCTATCGCCCAGTATTTTGAATTCAGTTCAGTTCAGTTCAGTTCAGTCACCCAGTCGTGTCTGACTCTTTGCGACTCCATGAATCAGAGCAGGCCAGGTCTCCCTGTCCATCACCAGCTCCCAGAGTTCACTCAAACTCATGTCCATCGAGTCGTATTTTGAATTATTATCTTTCTAAAAGGGATTTAATTTGCTCCTTTAGAAACACAGTCTGATTATACCTGTTTATATATACACATGTATCAGTTCAGTTGAGTTCAGTTCAGTTCAGTCGCTCAGTCGTGTCCGACTGTTTGTGACCCCAGGGATTGCAGCACGCCAGGCCTCCCTGTGCATCACCAACTCCCGGAGTTCACTCAGACTCACGTCCATTGAGTCGGTGATGCCATCCAGCCACCTCATCCTCTGTCGTCCCATTCTCTTCCTGCCCTCAAATCCTTCCCACCATCAGGGTCTTTTCCAATGAGTCAACTCTTCGCATGAGGTGGCCAAAGTACTGGAGCTTCAGCTTTAGCATCATTCCTTCCAAAGAAATCCCAGGGCTGATCTCCTTCAGAATGGACTGGTTGGATCTCCTTGCAGTTGAAGGGACTCTCAAGAGTCTTCTCCAACACCACAGTTCAAAAGCATCAATTCTTCGGCGCTCATCCTTCTTCACAGTCCAACTCTCACATCCATACATGACCACAGGAAAAACCATAGCCCTGACTAGACGGACCTTACATACATACGTACACACAATGTTGCATATATATACAATCTATGGATACACAATGTATTTGCATAAGAACACTACACACAGTATATTGTATAGTATTTAGGAAGATATTGTATACAGAGATTCTATTTATACCATATATATAGAAAGATTATACAGACTTTATATAAACAGATTATATATATCGCGAGTGAAAGTATTAGTCACTCAGTCGTGTCTGACTCTATGGGACCCCATGGACTGCAGCCCTCCAGGCTCCTCTGTCCATGGAGTTGACAAGGCAAGAATACTGGCGTGGGTTGCCATTTCTTTTTCCGGGGGGTCTTCCCAACCCAAGAATCAAACCTGCTTCTCGCATATTGCAGGCAGATTGTTTACCATCTGAGCCACCAGGGAAGACTCAATAAGGGACGATGTTTCGTAGAGAGATTATGCCATAAATATAGAAAGATTATATAGATTTTCTATATAAAGAGATTTTATATGTTGGGTTGTCCAAAACGTTCATTTGAGTTTTCCCAAAACATCTTACAGAAAAACCTGAACAAGCCTTTTGGCCAACCCACTGTGTGTGTATACAGTATATATCCTCACGATGCGATATGTGCTGTGCTTAGCCTCTCGGTCGAGCCTGACTCTTTGTGACCCCCTGGACTGTACCCCTCCAGGCTCCTTTGTCCATGGGATTCTCCAGGCAAGAAGACCTGGCAACTGGTGTTTCCATGCCCTCCTCCAGGGGATCTTCCCAACCCAGGGAGTGAACCCAGGTTTCCCGCATTGCAGGCGGATTCCGTACCATCTGAGCCACCAGGGTTAATATACAGATTATATATTTTATATATTCAGTGTATTCACACATATCTAAAACATATATACATACGTTATAATAGACATATAATATGTGCACACTGCATATGTGCTCATATACATTAATGCATATACACATATTCAGTATATATTATATATATGTATTATACAATATACATATATAATATATATTATATATAATACACTATGCATTCAGTATGTGTCTAAATATGCACACACGTGTACCTATACTGCACATATATGTATGCACACACATTGCACACATATGTACTGGTCGTGTGTGCATATATCATATACATACAATATGGTATCTTTGTGATTTCTCAAAATATTAACAGTTAGGTTAAGATGGTCCATCCCTGCTGTGTACAAAGGTTTGCACACATTTCACAGCTTTTTGCACTCCATCTCTGATTGTGACCTCCTTTTAAGAGCAATGCATTTTCCTGTCGCCGGTCACTAACATTTTTCCCTTTCCCATGGTTCACGTGGGTTGCCTTCCCATCTTCTGTGACTCCCACCCGCGTGACTGCTATCTGTTTTAAATATGAAGGTAACATAGCCTCTGCAGTTTGCAGAACGACACTGGCTGATTTTCTCACTGCGTGCAATCCTTGCTGATAAGACATCACTGGCTCCCAGGGGCAGTGCCTCTTGAAAGAGAAGTGTGTGGGCCTTCCCTGGTGGCTCAGGGGTAAAGAATCTGCCTGGAGACGCAGGAGACACGGGTTTGACCTCTGATCTGGGAAGATCTCACATGCCGTGGAGCGACTAAGCCTGTGCACCACAATTATTGAGCCTGCGCTCTAGAGACAGGGAACTATGACTATAGAGCCCACGGGCCAAACGACGGAAGCCCGTATGCCTTGAGCTGAGTGCTCTGTAGCAAGAGATAGACGCTGTTCGCTGTCACTACAGAAAACCCTGGGCAGTGACAAAGACCCAGCACAGCCGAAAGGAGATAGATGAGTAAAATTATAAAAAGAGAAGTGTGTGGACAAGTAAATAGGGTACAATTGTTTAACTATTTGCACCTTGAAAAAGAGTTTGCTGCATTGGTTTGTTAGCTAAGACGTATCCTTTTCTTTCTTTTTTTTTTTTAAATGATCAGCATTCTAAAATCATTCTCTACATTATGGCCATCATTTCCTAAGGATTCAAGGATCCCTAGTTTACCCTGTCCATCTCGTACTGCATGAATATAACAATGAGGTTTACTTTAGCATAAGGGATACCGTTCTTTCGAAAGAAGTTTGCTTTTGCACAAGAATACCGTCAATGTATTATTAATTATAAAACTGATGTGAATCATGTTGCATGCTTAGTTGCTCAGTTGTGTCTGAGTCTTTGCAGCCAGATGTCCATGGTGTTTTTCAGGCAAGAAGAGTGCAGTGCCAAGCCCTCCTCCAGGGCATCTTCCCGACCCAGGGATCGAACACACATCTCCTGTGCCTCTTGCATTGCAGGTGGATTCTTTACCTGCTAAGCCATCAGGAAAGCCCTACAACTGTTAAGATTGCCAATAACAGTCAAAATTAAAAAGCACAAATTTCAGAGGTTTGATCGATGGACTTTCTGAATTTATAAATACACTCCTTCGTAGCAAACACTAACTCACATACATAACATTTAAGATGTAAACCCTTTAGTGCGTGGAGAATTAGCATCTGTGGACCAACAATTCCAGTTCCATCTCTGGGCCTACGAGTAGCTGTTTCAGCCTTAATAAGCCATTTACTTTTCATGGATTTTAATTATGCAGCTATAAAAAAAGAGAATGATAGGAAATTTATTCCCCATACTTAAGGTTATGTGATGAACATATATATATGTGTGTTTTTCACATAAAGTAACACCTATGGCAATTTTTCCTAATTTAACTTGGTGGTCTGCTCTAAAAACAACTCTATTCCATTTTATTGATCTCTTCATTTTGAAAGAAGCAGAATATACAATAGGCCACATCATTCAAAACACGATGAGCTGTTTCGACTGGCTTAAAACTGTGCTGTACGTGTGGTTATTTTGAGATGAATCTCAGGAGAGAGAGGAGACGCAGATACTTTATGAAGCGGACATTATGTTGTAGGTAAATTGCAGGAACGCGTCTGCAAAGCAAATTTGATGGTATAATTTCATTGTGACATTCACAGTGTCACTCAGACATCACTTCGATGAAAGTCATTCTGTTCAAAGAGGTTTCCTAAATAGAAAAGCAAACAGACAAACAAAAACTCGAACAGCTTTCCTAAAAACACCTAATCTTTGTTTGTAGTCAGTAATTGGACATTTCAGGGTAGCATTCATATATATAAATATTTTTTTCCTCTCTGTCTCCTAGCAGGCAGTTAATCTCTAGCTGCTTCGTTTCAAACTCTGAGCTCATCTGTTTTCATCGTGTAGCCTCTATTACTTAAATCTTTTACTACCAATCGCTTCTTCAAGTGGAGATCTTAACAAGCAAAGCATGTCTACCGTCAGGATTCACTGAATATCTGTCAGCAGCCATAGACAGGGGCGAAACTGAGGCAAGAGGAGTGAAGCAAATGAACCTAGAGTCTGGTGTACAGAGTGAAGAAAGTCAGAAAGAGAAAAAACAAATATCCTATATTGACGCATATGTATACGGGCATATACACAGGTGTGTACGCACATGTGTGTATATGCGTTTGGACAGCTACACGTAGGTAAAGTGGACGTATACTGTTGTGTGCAGATTTACAACTTTATTGTAAGAGCACCATATTCTATTTTCCTTGAAGAATATATATATATATATTTTAAATCAGTACAGTTGCTTCCTCATACACATTCACAGTTGCAAGCAGGCAAGCAGTTCATATAATTTATGTTCAATGCTCTATAAAATGACATGATGCGAGTATGATACAGTCTTTGTATCTATTCTTCTTTCAGTGTGTCCTGAGGTTCCTGTGGATTCTGCACCATTTTTCAAGGCTGCTAAAAACATCTCTTTGTTACTCTTCTGATACACGTGCCCAGAAGTTTCTCATGCATGTATGGTTGGGTCCTGAATATGACATCTTTTCTTGACTGAGAGGGCTATTCCATCTCTTCTAAGGGATTCTTGCCCACAGTAGTAGAAATAATGGTCATCTGAGTTAAATTCACCCATTCCAGTCTATTTTAGTTCGCTGATTCCTAGAATGTTGACATTCACTCTTGCCATCTCCCGTCTGACCACTTCCAATTTGCCTTGATTCATGGACCTGACATTCCAGGACTGATGCAATACTGTTTTTTTGCCAACACTGGACTTTACTTCCATCACCAGTCACATCCACAACTGGGTGTTGTTTTTGCTTTGGCTCCATCCCTTCATTCTTTCTGGAGTAATTTCTCCACTCTTCTCTGGCAGTGTATTGGACACTTACAACCTGGGGAGTCCATCTTTCCGTGTCATATCTTTTTACCTTTTCATACTGTTCAGCTATGACAAACTATGACAAACCTAGACAGCATTTTAAATAGCGTTACTTTGCCGACAAAGGTCCGTCTAGTCAAAGCTATGGTTTTTCCAGTAGCCATGTATGGATGTGAGAGTTGAACCATAAAGAAAGCCGAGCACAGAAGAACTGATGCTTTTGACCTGTGGTGTTGGAGAAGATGTTTGAGAGCTCCTTGGACTGCAAGGAGATCCAACCAGTCCATCCTAAAGGAAATCAGTTCTGAGTGTTCACTGGAAGGACTGATGTTGAAGCTGAAACTCCAATACTTTGGCCACCTGATGCGAAGAACTGACTCATTGGAAAAGACCCTGCTTCTGGGAAAGACTGAGGGCAGGAGGAGAAGGGGTTGACAGAGGAGAGATGGTTGGATGGCATCACTGACTCGATGGATATGAGTTTGAGCAAGCTCTGGCCGTTGGTGATGGAGAGGGAAGCCTGGCGTGTGGCATTCCACGGGGTCACAAAGAGTCGGACATGACTGAGTGACTGAACTGAACTGAAATCCTCTCTCTCTCTGTCTCAAAAAGGACTCAAAATATTGGGACTTCCTGGTGGTCCAGTGGCTAAGACTCTGCATTCCGAAGGCAGGGGGCCCAGGTTTTGACTTCTGGTTGGGGAACTGGATCCCACTTCCTGCAATTAAGAATTCACATGTTACAAGAAAGATGTCACATGTTGCAACTAAGGTCGGGGGCAGTCAAAGAGTAAAATTTTTTGCAAAGAAATGACTCAAAAGATTTAAGCTGGGTTGACCACATTTAATGTCTTCCCAGGCCATACTAGTAGTAAAGAATCTGCCTGCTGATGCAGGAGACGTAAGAGATGCATGTTCAATCTCTGGGTCTGGAAGATCCCCTGGAGAAGGGAATGGCATCCCACTCCAATATCCTTGCCTAGAGAATTCCAAAGACAGGAGCCTTGCAGACTACAGTCCATGGAATTGCAAAGAGCTGGACACAACTGAAGTGACTTAATAGGTACGCATGACCCCATTTAAAATTAATTATTTTCTAGGGCAAACATATGGACACCTTCAAAGATGGCTCACGTTGCCAGATCTCTCTGCTACTATGATTTTATTTTCAAAGACTTTGAAAGGCTGTTGTTGAATCACGACGCTGGGATTCTTGGCCCCTGGAGGAGAAGAATTCAATCCGGGGCCAGAGGCGAGGCTTGATCGCTCAGAGCTTTTGTGTAATAAAGTTTTATTAAAGTATAAAGGAGATAGAGAAAGCTTCTGACATAGGCATCAGAAGGGGGCAGGAAGAGTAGCCCCCTGCTAGTCTTTAGCTGGATGTTATATAGTCACCAGCAGTCTGTTAATGAAAGAAAGAAATGTCTCAAAACTTAAGAATGGCACCAGGCTCCTCATCCATAGGATGTATTTTGGGATGATCTTGGCTCCAAATGGTTCATCTTGGGCCATAAAAGGATTAACTTGAATCTTGAAGAAGGGCAGATCACCATACAAACAGTGTCATTTACATAGATGAGAGGAACAATATCGGAGTATAACAGACTGGTTTATCCAGTAGCTTCTGAGCCAAGAGGAGGAACCGACTTGAAGACAGAGTTTGGGGTACATTAGCATAGCTTAAGATAAACATTTCCATAAGAAAAAGGCAGTGGTTAATTTCAAGTGAAACCAGGTGTCATATGGCAACACAGAATTTTAAGAGAAACCTCCTTTTAAATTTGTACAGAGAAGGAAAAAATATTGCTAGTTTGTTTCCTCCTGCTGCTTAAGGGAGATAAAAATGTCTGACACTTGCAGGCTATTTCCTCCATTTGGAGGACCTCTGGCCTTCCTGCCTGCTACCCTCTCAACTCGATTCTTTTTAGAGCCATTTCAGGTTCACAGCTAATTTGAGAAAAAGGTGCAGAGACTTTCCATACACCCACTGTGCCCTGCGTGTACAAAGCGTCCGTCATTGTCAACAGCCCCCATCAGACGGTACATTGTTTATAGCTGATGAAGCTTCATCATCATCACCCAGGCTCCATAGTGTACACCAGGGTTTGCTCTTGGTGCTGTGCGTTCTATGGGCTTGGACAAAAGCCTGGTGACATGGATTCATCATTATACTGTTCTGCAGAGTAGTTTCACCACCCAAAGAAATAACTGATTCATCCATTCATCCCACGCCCGTTTCCTCCCCACTAAGCATTCATCATCTGACTGTCTCTACAGCTTTGCTTTTTCCAGAATGTCATGTAATCAGACTCATGTTTGTTGTTATTCAGTTGCTAAGTCATGTCCAAATCTTTGTGACCCCCCATGGACTGCAGCACACCAGGCTTCCCTGTCCTTCACCATCTCCCAGAGCTTGCTCAAACTCATGTCCATCAAGTCAGTGATGCCATCCAACCATCTCATCCTCTGTCATCCCCTTCTCCTCCTGCCTTCAATCTTTCCCAGCAGCAGGGTCTTTTCCAATGAGTCAGTTCTTTGCATCAGGTGGCCAGGGTATTGGAGTTTCAGCTTCAGCATCAGTCAGTCCTTGCAATAAATATTCATGACTGATGTCCTTTAAGATGGACTGGCTGGATCTCCTTGCAGTCCAAGGGAGTCCCAAGAGTCTTCACCAGAACCCCTATTTGAAAGCATCAATTCAAATATTCCCTACCTTTTTCAGGTTGACCTTTCCCCATAACCATTACTTTCTTTACATGGGGGAAAAGAAAAAAAAGATGTGGCAAACTTTACTCACTCTAAGTAGTCTGATAATGTATATATCGTCACCTGATTCAAATTTACTTAATGTCTAATCACCTGGGTGTCTGGAAGTTGAGATAGCAGGGAATTTACATAACAGAGCTAAATAAATATTCATCTTTCATTATCAAGCATTAGAATTTAATGAAACTGAGTTACAGTTTGAGAAAGAGAAGGCCACTGAATGTTAATAATGTATCACAACTTTTGCAATGAATACAGGAGGGAGGTAAAGAAGAATTTAAAAAATCATGTGTAAGTAACTGTAGGTAATTTTATTTGGTGATTTTATTTAGTCCTCTTTACGGTGCTGTGATACTTTAAGTAGGGGTCTCTATGATACATCCTTAGGTAATTGTAGGTAATTTCACTTGGTGAATGTATTTAGTTTGCTTTATGACACTGCAAAGGTGGTTCTTTTTTGCATATGAGCTTGTTGGAACTTAGAAAATGTTCCCACAGAGTCTACACCCCATTTTGCCCGGTTTTACGAAAGATGTCCACACGGGGCTTTGTCTGCTCGTCCCTTTAAATTATATGGAAAATGTCCATATATTCAAGAGTGTTTTTCTGTAGAGAGATAATCAGGAGATTTTTTTTTTTTTTTTTTTTTTTTTTGGTTTCAAAGAGACCCTTTATCCTCCACCCTAAATATGAATATTTAGTTGTCTTCTCAGGTAGCTCAGTTGGTAAAGAATCTGCCTGCAGTGCAGGAGACTTGGGTTCCATCCCTGAGCTGGGAAAATCCTCTGCAGAAGGAAACACAAAACCAGTCCTGGAAAATCCTGTGGACAGAAGAGCCTGGTGAGCTACAGTCTACGGGGGTCGCCAAGAGTCGGGTACAACCGAGTGAGTAACACTTGCGCTTTTTCACAAATTACAAATTTTACTTTATGGAAGGCCCAGTCCAGTAGCAAGGAATATTGGATCAGCTTGATTTTAAAGCCGTTTTTAGCAGTAAAACATCAAAGCAGAATAGGATTCTTGAAAAGATGCATGCACCCAGTGTTCATAGCAGCACTGTTCACAATAGCCGAAGACAAAGAGGCAAATTAAATGTCCATTGACAGAGGAATGGACAAAGAAGATGTAGTTACACACACACACACACACACACACAATGGAATATACTCAGCCATAAAAATGAATGAAACAGTGCCATTTGCAGCAACATGTACGGACCAGGACATGATCATAACTGGTGAACTAAGCCCGCTGCTGCTGCTGCTGAGTCACTTCAGGCGTGTCCGACTCTGTGTGACCCCATAGATGGCAGCCCACTAGGCTCCCCCGTCCCTGGGATTCTCCAGGCAAGAACACTGGAGTGGCTTGCCATTGCCTTCTCCAATGCATGAAAGTGAAAAGTGAAAGTGAAGTCGCTCAGTCGTGCCTGACTCTTAGCGACCCCATGGACTGCAGCCCAGCAGGCTCCTCCATCCATGGGATCTTCCAGGCAAAGGTACTGGAGTGGGGTGCCATTGCCTTCTCCGGAAGTAAGCCAGACAGAGACAGATATTATGAGATATCACTTATATGTGGAATCTCAAAAAAAATGATACAGCTAATCTTATTTACAAAACAAGCAGACTCACAGAAATATTAACTAAACTTATGGTTAGCAAAGGGGAAGGAGGGTTGAGGGATAAATTAGAAGGCTGGAATTAAAGCACATACACAACCTGATAAAGCAACAGACTGTGTATGATTTCAATACCATTAGATCACAGAATTTCTGCACCTTGTATTACGTCCCTGGATCTGTTCCAGTGTCTCCTAGTTTATAGTCTATGGGGATCTGAATGGAATCTGAATCTTTCTGTTGTGTGAAAATGGTATAAATCTTAATTATGTTGAATTGGCTCACTGTGATTTTCAGGTCCACTATATCCTTCTACTTCTCTGTGTATCTTATTAATTTTTGAGTTTGCTATTGAAACACCAACTGAAAATTTTAATTTATCTAGTTAAAAAAATGATTGTAATATACAATCATCATTTCTTATACAAGTAAGAAATCATCTTATTTCTTATGCAAATAAGAAAAATTAGGGTTAGGGTTAGGGTGATGCAATTTTCTCCTGTATTTTCTAAGTCTCCTGTAAGTGTTATCATAGTTAAAAAAAAATAAAATAGAAGAAAAGGCCTTTAATAGGGTGAAAGGGTCAAAAGTAAGACAAATCTGACAGGAAATGATCACATTAAAGTAGTTTTATTTAAAAAATATACACACTACTAGACACAAAATTTGGAGAGGGCAATGGCACCCAACTCCAGTGCTCTTACCTGGAAAATCCCATGGATGGAGGAGCCTGGTGGGCTGCAGTCCATGGGGTCGTGAAGAGGCGGACACGACTGAGCGACTTCCCTTTCACTTTTCACTTTCATGCATTGGAGAAGGAAATGGCAACCCACTCCAGTGTTCTTGCCTGAAGAATCCCAGGGATGGGGGAGCCTGGTGGGCTGCCGTCTACGGGGCCACACAGAGTCGGACACGACTGAAGTGACTTGGCAGCAGCAGCACATATAACATTGATAGGCAACATGGACCTACTATGCAACAGGAAACTACACCCAATATCTTGCAATAACCTATAACAGGAGAGAATAAAAAAAGAAATATATATATATATGTAATTGAACCACTTTCCTGGACACTTGAAACTAACTCGGCACTGTAAATGAACTATATTTCAATAAAAGAAACAAATGGAAAACATAACAGGACGTTAATGACTTACTACATAGCAAGGCCCTCATATTTTTTAGGAACTCTGCAGTCTTGGGCTCACTGAATCAAAATCAGTCATGTGATCAGGCTTCTCCAAGCCCATGTCAGGGTTAGAATGTCCCACTGTGAATCCCGGGTCTAGGTCACTCTATCTCTATGCTGTAAAGAAGGCACGGGGCGATTCACCCCACTGCACAGCTTCACTACTTGCTCCGTGTGGCGTGGAATATCTCCCGGACCTGCGGTCTGTCCCTGAATCTCATATCCGCGTTCTAGCGCACTGTTGGAAGTCTGCATCAAATGCACACCAAACCACACTCCTGCCCTTCTCTGTGATAAGCTGCGCCGTCTGTGCACACACACAGACCCCGTCATCACAGCCAAATCCGTGCAACACAAACAGGCTCAGAAGGGCCTGAGAAGCCCGCCTTCCATGTGCTACCCACTGCCGGCCTCACAGCATCGGCTGGACATGATAAACGGAGACCCAGACGCTGCAGCTTGGCCTTCAAAGGCGTCAGTGTGGATGCGGGAGTCTACTACGGAGTGAAGCAAGTCAGACAGAGAAAAGCAAGTACTGTCTAGCACCGCATATGCGTGTGACTCTAGAGAAGTGGTGCGAATGAGCCTATTTGAAGGGCAGGAATAGAGACGCAGTTCCGTTCAGTCAGTTCAGTTGCTCAGTCGTGTCCAGCTCTTTGCGACCCCATGAATCGCAGCACGCCAGGCCTCCCTGTCCATCACCAACTCCCGGAGTTCACTCACACTCACGTCCATTGAGTCCGTGATGCCATCCAGCCATCTCATCCTCGGTCGTCCCCTTCTCCTCCTGCCCCCAACCCCTCCCAGCATCAGAGTCTTTTCCAATGAGTCAACTCTTCGAATGAGGTGGCCAAAGTACTGGAGCTTCAGCTTTAGCATCAGTCCTTCCAAAGAGATCCCAGGGCTGATCTCCTTCAGAATGGACTGGTTGGATCTCCTTGCAGTCCAAGGGACTCTCAAGAGTCTTCTCCAACACCACAGTTCAAAAGCATCAATTCTTTGGCATTCAGCCTCTTGACAGTCCAACTCTCACATCCATACATGACCACAGGAAAAGCCTTGACTAGACGGACCTTAGTCGGCAAAGTAATGTCTCTGCTTTTCAACATGCTATCTAGGTTGGTCATAACTTTCCTTCCAAGGAGTAAGCGTCTTTTAATTTCATGGCTGCAGTCACCATCTGCAGAGACTCAGGTAGAAGAGACTTGTGGACGTGGGGGAGGGGATGGGAAGGTGGGATGACTTGAGAGCACAGCCCTGACGTGTACACACCACCATGTGTAAAGTAGCTACCCAGTGGGCAGCTGCTGTATAGCACAGGGCGCTCAGCGCAGGGCTCTGTGATGACCCGCAGGGATGGGATGAGGTGTGAAGCGAAAGGGAGGGCGTACGTGTGTACATATAGCTAATTCATTTTCTTGTATAACAGTATACATGTATGGAGAAGGCAATGGCACCCCACTCCAGTACTCTTGCCTGGAAAATCCCATGGACCGAGGAGCCTGGTGGGCTGCAGTCCATGCGGTCGCTAAGAGTCGGACACGACTGAGCCACTTCCCTTTCACTTTTCACTTTCATGCACTGGAGAAGGAAATGGCAGCCCACTCCAGTGTTCTTGCCTGGAGAATTCCAGGGACGAGGGAGCCTGGTGGGTTACCATCTCTGGGGTCGCACAGAGTCGGACACAACTGAATCGACTTAGCAGTATACAAGAAGACTGGAAAGCAAGTATATTCCAATCAAGAACAAGTAAAACAAAGAAAAAAAAAACAGGCAGTTCTACGACTATCGCATAAAAATATAAAAACACTTTTACATTTTATTTTTATTATCGTGAACACAAAGCCCTGATAGTCGGTAGCAGAGACAAGAAGACAGCATTGACCAAACATATAAGAGAAGTAGGTTGTTTAGATGACGAGTTCATTACAAGCTCCATTTTGACACGATTTCAGAGTTTTAGGTTAGCCTTACGTGCGATGTGGGGTTTTCCCAGGGACTCAGATGATAAAGAATCTGGCTGCAAGGCAGGAGGCCGAGGTTTGATTCCTAGGTCCGGAAGATCCCCTGGAGATACGACCCATTCCCATATTCTTCCCTGGATATTCCCATGGACAGAGGAATGTGGCGGGCTGCAGCCCACGTGGTCGCAAAGAGTCAGACAAGACTGAGCAAGCAACACTTGCCTACAGTGTAAATGGATAAAAGTAAGTGTGCAATGAAAAAGGATGGATAACAAGATGTATAATTTAGCAGAGAAGACACAGTGAAAAACACTGGGGTCCACTCAACACCTGATTCATCTTTTTCCTTACACGCTATTGTTGCAATTACCAGAAGCTTCAAAGACAAAGCTGTATTTGAGCTGGTCCATCAAGATTTAGAAAGATGATACATGATTAGTAGACAATAGCTAGCCTGGTACATAGACAGATCAATAGATGGATGGATAGATAAGTAATAGTTTGACGGATAAATAGATGGATGGATGTGTAGATGGGTAGGTGGAGAGACAGACAGATAGCAGATAGGTAATAATCAGCTGGCCAGATATATAGATGAGATAGAGAATAGATAAACATTGATGAATAGGCAACTGATAAGCAGATAAAATGCAGGACACTTCATCAGTGCCATCTGTAATTGGTTCGTCACCATCAAGATTTAGAAAGATGATACATGATTAGTAGACAATAGCTAGCCTGGTACATAGACAGATCAATAGATGGATGGATAGATAAGTAATAGTTTGACGGATAAATAGATGGATGGATGTGTAGATGGGTAGGTGGAGAGACAGACAGATAGCAGATAGGTAATAATCAGCTGGCCAGATATGTAGATGAGATAGAGAATAGATAAACATTGATGAATAGGCAACTGATAAGCAGATAAAATGCAGGACACTTCATCAGTGCCATCTGTAATTGGTTCGTCCATGGACAAATCCGTAGCAAAGTAGGAAAGAAAATTCAAACTAGTATTTCCTTGTGTAAGCTTTCTGACCTTTCCTCGGGACCTGGGACTTTGTTCTCTGAATCTCCAAGGGCTATAGAAGAGTGACTGAAGCGTATGAATTAAATGAAATGAGGCCAGTTCTACTTTGCATATTTTTCACGTTTTTTCTCAATATATATTTTATTCCTTTATATAAAAGATAATTTTTATATTTTTATGCAGTTTGTATAACTTATGCAAATATATATATATGCAATTTGTATATAAAGCATAATTCATATATTCTCATATAACTCGTGTAACTTATATGCATACTGTCCTCCTCCAGGGGGTCTTCCCAACCCAGGGATTGAACCCAGGTCTCCCACATAGCAGGCATATTCTTTACTGTCTGAGCCACCAGGGAATTGATACTCAAACAGATTTGGACTTCCCTGGTGGTTCAGTGGTAAAGAATCTGCCTGCAGTGTGGGAGGCTTGGGCTCGATCCCTGGGTGGGGAAGATCCCCTGGAGGAGGGCATGGCAGCTCACTCCAGTATTCTTGCCTGGAGAATCCCATGGACAGAGGAGCCTGGCGGGCCACAGTCCACGGGGTCTGTAAAGAGTCTGACATGACTGAGGGACTAAGCAACAAGATACAATTTGTATATGGATACAATGCACGCATCTGTACAACTTATATGTATATATACAAATTATATAGATTTGTGTGCTGTATTAAGTCTCTTCAGTCATATATATGTGTGTTTTGTAAAACTGCATAAAAGCGTCTATATGTATAATTTGCATGCACATAAAAAGTATATACTATATACAGTACTTATACAAGTTGTATAGGTATATACATTTAACCCTATTTAATGTACAATATAAATTGGATATCAGACACATATACTCAAACTCATGTCTATCCAGTCGGTGATACCATCCAGCCATCACATCCTCTGTCGTCCTCTTCTCCTGCCCCCAATCCCTCCCACCATCAGGGTCTTTTCCAATGAGTCAACTCTTTGCATGAGGTGGCCAGAGTACTGAAGTTTCAGCTTGAGCATCATTCCTTCCAAAGAAGGGCTGTCTCTTATACACATCTAGATGTGTATAAGAGACAGGGTATATACATTTAACCCTATTTAATGTACAATATAAATTGGATATCAGACACATATGCAGTTATTCATTATTCACAGTTCAAAATATTTTTAATAGGTATCAATTTATAATACTCTAGAGCAGCAAGAGGAGAAGGCGATGGCACCCCACTCCAGTACTCCTGCCTGGAAAATCCCATTGATGGAAGAGCCTGGAAGGCTGCAGTCCATGGGGTCGCTGACGGTCAGACACGAGGGGGCGACTTCACTTTCACTTTTCACTTTTGTGCATTGGAGAAGGAAATGGCACCCCACTCCAGTGTTCTTGCCTGGAGAATCCCAAGGATGAGGGAGCCTGGTGGGCTACCATCTCTGGGGTCGCACAGAGTCAGACACGACTGAAGCGACTTAGCAGCAGCAGCAGCAGCAGAGCAGCAAGAATTGCTACTATCCCCCAAATGTCTCTTTGCTGATGCTGGAAAAGATTCAGAGCAGAGGAGAAGGGGACAGCAGAGGATGAGATGGTTGGATGGCATCACCTACTCGATGGACATGAGTTTGAGCAAGCTCCTGGAGTTGGTGATGGACACGGAGGCCTGGCGTACTGCAGTCCATGGGGTCTCAAAGAGTCGGACATGACTGAGCGACTGGACAGTAATAGCGAATATCTCTGGACCGTGGATTATTTCTAGCTGAGAACAATCAAGGCCCAGAAGACACACAAGGAACCCGTGGCCTTCCTCTAACTGCCTAAAGAATTTTGACAGAGGATCTGTTCCTGCTCCTCTGTTTCAACTGAAAATGGTGTTTAAGATGAGGGCTTCTGCCATTTGGCTGAGTAATTCAGTGTCCCTGGGTCTCAGCTATGTAAACATGCTATTCAACTTTGATTTTTCTCCTGTTCCTCTGTTTCAAGACACGACTGAAGCAACTTAGCAGCAGCAGCAGCAGCAGAGCAGCAAGAATTGCTACTATCCCCCAAATGTCTCTTTGCTGATGCTGGAAAAGATTCAGAGCAGAGGAGAAGGGGACAGCAGAGGATGAGATGGTTGGATGGCATCACCCACTCGATGGACATGAGTTTGAGCAAGCTCCTGGAGTTGGTGATGGACACGGAGGCCTGGCGTACTGCAGTCCATGGGGTCTCAAAGAGTCGGACATGACTGAGCGACTGGACAGTAATAGCGAATATCTCTGGACCGTGGATTATTTCTAGCTGAGAACAATCAAGGCCCAGAAGACACACAAGGAACCCGTGGCCTTCCTCTAACTGCCTAAAGAATTTTGACAGAGGATCTGTTCCTGCTCCTCTGTTTCAACTGAAAATGGTGTTTAAGATGAGGCCTTCTGCCATTTGGCTGAGTAATTCAGTGTCCCTGGGTCTCAGCTATGTAAACATGCTATTCAACTTTGATTTTTCTCCTGTTCCTCTGTTTCACACCACTTCCATTCTTAATCCAGGCAGAATGGCCTTGAGATGTTGAGGAATATCTCTGCTACCTCAACAGAACGTAGTAATAACTTTAGAACACCTCTCCCAAGAATCTAAGTGAGATAGACCTTAGGATATTTTTAGATGAAGTAAGGATGTGTATAAAGTAGGACTATAAGAAAAGCTGAGTGCTGAAGGATGGATGCTTTTAAACTGTGGTGTTGGAGAAGACTCTTGACAGTCCCTTGGGCTGCAAGGAGATCCAACCAGTCCATCCTAAAAGAGCAGTCCTGGGTGTTCATTGGAAGGACTGATGCTGAAGCTAAAACTCCAACCCTTTGGCCACCTGATGCAAAGAACTGACTCATTTGAAAAGCCCTTGATGCTGGGAAAGATTGAAGACGGGAGGAGAAGAGGACGAGAGAGGATGAGATGGTTGGATGGCATCATCGACCTGATGGACATGACTTTGAGTAAACTCTGGGAGATGGTGATCGACAGGGAGGCCAAAAAACAGTCAGATATGATTGAGTGCCTGGACTGAACTGATAAGTAAACAAAGGCTTGAGTCAAAGGATATGACTTAAACTTCATCAAAAGAGCCTGGATTTAAACCTATTTGAGATAGAATATATCATCCGATTGGAGAAGGAAATGGCAACCCACTCCAGTGTTCTTGCCTGGAGAATCCCAGGGATGGGGGAGCCTGGTGGGCTGCCTTCTCTGGGGTCGCACAGAATCGGACACGACTGAAGTGACTTGGCATCTGAATTAAATTCTACATACATGATTTATACAGTCTGTGTAATATATACAGTCTGTATATTTATTATACAGTTTCTTCTCAGTTATGTAGCAAAGGAGATGACTGATGCTGAAACACAGAGGCAAACGCAATGCACGCGTGAGAGAAAATTATAAGTAACAAAATCTGAAGAGCTAAAGAGAGCTTAGTGAGTAAAGTAATAAATTAACTAGGTTCAATGAAGAAAGTAATAAAGATATAGAGATATATTACAATAATACATGGAGCTGTACACACATAATTAGGAAGTAAATACCATGCTGGTTATTTGTTAAAATAGATGTCACGCCCCCGCGTTCAGTTTGATGGTATAAAATTTTAACGATTAACCCACCAGCGAGCCTAAGAAATCGCTGAGCTATTTTCACTTGTATTTGTACAAAGTGCCCTTAGAGGGCTTCCCCCGGTGGCTCAGTGGTACAGAATCTGCCTGCCAGTGCAGAAGACTCGGGTTCAATCCCTGGACCACAAAGATCCCATGTGTCACGGATAAGTTAAGTCTGGGTGTTGCAACTACTAAGTCTGTGGTTTACAACCGGGGAGCCTCAGCAACAGAAACCCACACACTCTAGAGCCCACGCTATGTAACAAGAGAAGCCTCTCTGATGAGAAGCCTGCACATCACAAGGAGGAAAAAAAAGCCCATGCGCAGCACTGAAGAGCCAGCACAGTCAAAAAGTAAAAATTTAAAGACGTATCCATGGCAGAAGGACTTCTTCTGAACTTTCAATCATTCCTATACATTCTTATGTTCTGCGTGTGGGCTAAGTCACTTCAGTCAGATTTCGACTCTTTGTGACCCTACGGACCGTAGCCCACCAGGCTCCTCTGTCCACGGGATTCTCCAGGCAAAAATACTTGGGTGGGTTGCCATTTCCTCCTCCAGGGGATCTTCCCAACACACTGAACCCATATCTTCTGCATGGCATGCAAATTCTTTATATCGGGAAGCCCCTGAATCTATAGTACCACTGAAATAAAAATGCATACCCCACCAATTATCTAAAATTACTTTGGATACCTTCACACTAATGATACTCCGATTAAAGCCAACTTCTTCCTCTTTGGGATAAGCTCTGGTTGTCTAACTTTCCGAGAAATACTTCCTAGGAATAAGCTGTCTCTTCTTGTAATTCAGGGCAGGAATTATTTATTGAATTAAAAAAAAATGTATTTCTCACTGCTGTATTTAAAAAGGATAACCAACAAGGACTTGCCCAGCACAGGGAACTCTGTTCAATATTCTGTAATCACCTTATGGTCACCAGTGGGGAAGGATGGGGGAAGGGACAGTCAGGGATTCTGGGATGGACATGGAAACACTGCTGTATTTAACATGGAGAAGCAGCAAGGACCTGCTAGACAGCACAGGGAACTCTGCTCAGTGTCACGTGGCAGCCTGGATGGGAGGGGAATTTAGGGGAGAATGGGTCCATGTATATGTATGAGTCCATTTGCTGTGCACGTGAAACTATTGCATTGTTTATTGGCTATACCTCCAACACAATCCAAACAGCTTTTTTTAAAAAAAAAAATTCATTTATTTTCCCTTGTTAAGCAAGAAAGGATTCTATATCATTATAAAGATGAAAGGTTTAATTCTCAAAGGCCATTCAGAAAATAAACCTGACTTAATCATTCTAAATTAGAGAACTCTTTTTTCTTTTCTTTTCAAGATGAAGTCGAAAAAATTATGTCAACAGAAAAAGAGAGACATGTCACCATGGCAGCCTCTGGCTAAACTTTTAACAAGTGAACATTTTAATATCTTTAATCTAGATAAGACAGTAAAAGAATAATCTCAATATCAAAGGATTC
>SJYG01000424.1:3585429-3639201 GCA_006410535.1 Litocranius walleri
GATTCGGACTGACAATAATGAGTTTGAATATTTCTATACTAATCAGCAGACACCAGAAGGCATAATTGCTTCTTACACTCTGAACTGTTATCAACAGTATGCATTTTAACAGCAATTAAGAGCCTGCCCTACGCCGTGTGATGAGAAAGTTAGATATTATACAGATTCACACACACAATTATATATGTGTCTTTGGTTCTTATCTAATAGCATTACTTTACCCCTTGCCCTTATTTCCTGGAATAGCGATAGCCCTGGGACTCACACTTTCGTTGACGATTTGTTCTTGTGTACTGTATATTTATTATTTTTTGTTATTTTTATTATTATTTTTTAAATTTATTTAAATGCGTGGTAATTGCTTTACAATATGTTGTTGCTTTCTGCCACACACCAACGTGAATCAGCCATAGCTGTGCATACGTCACCTTCCTCTTGAACCTTCCTCCCACCTCCCACCACAGCCCACCCCTCTAAGCTGTCCCAGGGCACTGGATTTGAGCTCCCTGCATTAGTCAGCCCTGGAAGATCCCGTGGAGAAGGGCATGGCAACCCACTCCAGTATTCCTGCCTGCAGAGTCCCATGGACAGAGGAGCCTGGCGGGCTACAGTCCACGGGGTCACAAAGAGTCGGATGCAACTGAGAGACTAACACAGATACACCGACATGGAACAACCCTCATAAAAACCAGTATGGGCCTTCTGACTCCAAAAAGTGAACAGCGTTATTTACAGATCCGGGGTAATAACAGCATCGCTAACGTTTCATAATGTGTTCAATGTGATCCATTTGACTTTGATGGGAAATTAATACAGGCTTTTAAACACAGGTTCAGCTATGAAGGTCTCATTTAATTTTTTTTTTCTGTTTCCATTTAATGATCATTTTTAAAATGCTGTAACTGTCGTTAGAAATATGGGCAGTCAACAGCGTAAGGTAATGGTGGATTTTCATTAAGATAAAGCCATCACACTTAAGAACACAAAACTGTAAGATGTTTGTTCAATGAAATATTTGTGACTAAATTAAAGGGATGTGAACCAGACTGGAGGAGTTTACCAAATCTTTCATATCAAAAGATAATGCATCTTTTGAAATCAAACATTTTTCCTTAACGTATTTACCTGTTGGCGTATTTTCTGCCCTCTCCCACTAGCATTCAACCTTCAAGAATGAAGGGAACTCATTTATTCATTTCTCTGATCCCTGTTAGTTCCCGAGACAGTAGGTGGCTTACTCGAGATTCCATGAACAATTTTAACCAGAATGACTCGTTAAAATTGTGATACAGTTTACAAAACAGAAATTCTCTAAGGAGTTAAGCATCTGATAAAGGAGGGAGGTTATTGTTAAGGGCTGATACAGGATGCAGCGTCATATATTTAAAAGAAAATAACCCTAATCTGGGGCCGCCCTGGGGAGTCCCAGTGGTTTAGACTTTGTCTTCCAAAGCAGGAGGTGCAGGTTCCACCCCTGAAACTAAGATCCCACACGCCTCATTGCCCACCCCCCCCAAAACAAAAAGTAAAACAAAAGCAATATTGCAATAGATTCAACAAAGACTTTTAAAATGGTCCACATCAAAAAAAAAAAAAAAAATCTTCAGGACTCTCCTGGTGGTGCAGTGGATAAAGAATTCACCTTTCCATGAAGTCTATGTACCGCATCTAATTTATCCAGTCATCTCTTGACATTGATGTCTTGACAGCTACAGACAACGCTGTTATGAACACGGGTCCAGATACTTCTTCAACAGAATCGCTTTATTTCCTTCCCATTAACACCCAGGAGTGGGATTGCCAGATGGTTTGGTAGCTCTATTTTGAATTCTTTTGAGAAGTTTCCAAACTGTTCTCCAGAGTGCCCGAACCAGTTTGCATGCCCCTCAATAGTGTTGCTAGGGTTTGCTTTTCTCCACGTCTGCGTCCACACCCGTCATCACCCGCCTTCTTGGTGCCGGCGGTTCTGACAGGTGAGAGGTGGTCCCTGCTGGTGGTTTTGATGTGCTTCTGTCACTGTTTTTCTCTAAGTCACTCCCTCAGTTGTTTTTCCTTGTTCCATCCACTCTTAATACCTTCTGCTACTCGCAAAGTGAATTTCTAAACAAATAACCATTGCTGACTGCTATTTTTTTCTATGAAAGTTCAATTCAGTTCAGTCGCTCAGTCGCGTCCGACTCTTTGCATCCCCACGGAGTGCTGCACGCCATGCCTCCCTGTCCATCACCAACTCCCGGAGCTTGCTCAAACTCATGCCATTGAGACAGTGATGCCATCCAACCATCTCATCCTCTGTCGTCCCCTTCTCCTCCTGCCCTCAATCTTTCCCAGCATCAGAGTCTTTTCCAGTGAGTCAGCTTTTCACACCAGGTAATCAAAGTACTGGAATTTCAGCTTCAGCATCAGTCCTTCCGATGAATGTTCAGGACTGATTTCCTTTAGGATGGGCTGGTTGGATCTCCTTGTAGCCCAAGGAACTCTCAAGAGGCTTCTCCAACACCGTTCAAAAGCATCAATTCTTTGGCCCTTAGCTTTCTTTATAGTCCAACTCTCACATCCATACATGACTACTGGAAAAACCATAGCCTCGACCAGACGGACCTTTGTTGGCAAAGTAATGTCTCTGCTTTTTAATATGCTGTCTATGTTGGTCATGGGGCTTCCCTGGTGGCTCAGAGGTTAAAGCGTCTGCCTGCAATGCGGGAGACCTGGGTTCAGTCCCTGGGTCGGGAAGATACCCTGGAGAAGGAAACGGCAACCCACTGCAGTATTCTTGCCTGGAGAATCCATGGACAGAGGAGCCTGATGGGCTACAGTCCACGGGGTTGCAAAGAGTCGGACACGACTGAGCGTCTTCTCTTTTTTCCCTTTTAGGTTGGTCATAACTTTCCTTCCAAGGAGTAAGTAACAGAGTGAAAACAGTAAAAACAAAAAGAGGTCCAGTAGCGGAATGAAACAGAAGCGCTGATGGACATGAAGACCTTGGCACTGACTCCTTACAGTCAATATCTCCTGACGGAGTGTCCTGCACGGAAGTCACGGCTCGTTGCCATCAGGACTGTTGGCAGTTTGGTTTTCATTTACTTTATTTATTTATTTTTTTCTGTCCTGGACATGGGGGCTTGGGTTGGCCACAGGATGAGTAAGTGCTATGTGCAAGCCAGTTAGTGCCCAGACATAGGCATCCATCAGTTACATAACAGAAGTTGGAGTTAGGTACCCTACCTCCTTGCTCCAGGGTTGGGGTCACTCTGAGCCTCACCTTGCAGTGGAAACCAGCATTCTGCAGAGAAAGGAGGTTTCCCTTTACCCCAGGAGCTGAGGGATGGGTAAAACTACCCGTTACTGGCGTCACTGGTCCCTATCTCTCTAAGTACTTGCAACATCGACGCCTTGATTGGGAACAGTTTTCTGGGGCAGCCAGGCTAAGACCTTTTCCAAAGATGATTGCTTGTTTGTATCTCCACTGGCAAAAACCAGCATCTCACTTTCATTTAAGTGTGCTTTGCGAGAATAATACACTTCAGAACAGAGAGAATTTTTTTTATGGAATATAGAAAACCATATATAGATGTATATGACTGTATGAATAACAGTATGCTGCGTAATATATAGAATTTTGTCTTATGGAATGTACAAAACTAAATGTATATATATGACTTTTCAAAAAATGGTTGATTGTTTATAACTCCGTTGGCAAAAGCAAGCATCTTGCTTTCATTTAAACATGCTTTGAAGGAATAATAATATACTCCAGAATAAAGAACATTATATTTTAGAAATATATTTAAAATATATATATATATACATACACACATGTATATATGACTCTATAGGCATAATAATACACCCCAGAATATAGAGAATTTCATTTTATGGAATATATAAAACTATACATATATATGGCTGCAGAATATATAGAATTTTATGGAATATATAAAACTCTCTCTATATGTATATATACAACTCATTCATATAAGCAGCAAAAATATTGTTTCACATTCTTTACGATTCATCAACATTTTAGCTAGCAATATGGAGAAATGCTGGTTTTTGTGTTTGGGAAGACACATTCAATAAAATAGTCATACTTTTAAAACAGAAATACATCTACAAGTACGTGCTCGCAATGTCAGCAGACAGAGAGTAATGGGGAAATAAGTTACCCAGTCGTGAGAAGACAGCAGTGTATTTTCAGGGCTGCAAACAACTTCTTACAGAACTTTCCCTGAAATATTTTAAACTTCCTATTGAGAGAACAGAGTGCTAGAGGCAAAAAAAAAAAAGAAAAAACCACACACACACACCCATGGCTTGGTTGTCTGTATTTGTTAAGTGCTGGTATATATATATATATTTTTTTCCCCCGTTAATAATGCATGCATATATATGACATTGTTATTAAATAACCAGAATAGTAGCAACTTTTTCGAAACTGCTATTTGCAGAGGACAGGTAAGCCCCTTCACAATGACCCAAGATTTTCCAGAATACAGACCAGAAGTACAGGAAGCTGGTTTAAGAGAAGGACGCAAAGCACAGACCAGCTCTTGATGTACAGCAAAACTTTGAACAAAAGATTAAACAGAAGAAGATATTTTTGAGTGGGGAAGGTCAGTTGTGCATATATCTGCAACGCAGAAAACTAATTTATCTGCATTTAAAGAAAAACACGATGCAATGATTCGATACATTTTAAAGTCAGATGTGATTGTTCAGTCGCTCAGTCGTATCCGACTCTTTGTGACCCCATGGACTGCAGCACGCCAGGCCTCCCTGTCCCTCACCATCTCCTGGAGCTTGCTCAAACCCATGTTCATCGAGTCAGCGATGTCATCCAACCATCTCATCCTCTGTCATCTCCTTTCCCTCCTGCCCTCAATCTTTCCCAGCATCAGGGTCTTCTCCAATGAGTTGGCTCTTCACATCAGGTGGCCAAAGGATTGGAGTTTTAGCTTCAACATCAATTGTTCCAAAGAATATTCAGGACTGATTTCCTTTAGGATGGACTGGCTGGATTTCGTTGCAGTCCAAGGGCCTCTCAAGAGTTTTCTCCTGCATCACTGTTCAAAAACATCCATTCTTCTGTGCTCAACTTTCTTTATGGTCCAACTCTCACATCCATGCACGACTCCTGGAAAAACCATAGCTTTGAGTAGACAGAGCTTTGTCAGCAAAGTCATGTCTCTGCTTTTTAATATGCTGTGTTTGTCACAGCTTTTCTTCCAAGGAGCAGGCCTCTTTTAATTTCGTGGCTGCAGATGTGATAGAGGGATTAATTATGTCATGAAATCATCTTTGAGGAATGTATTTAGCAAAGTAAGCTTCCCCAGAACATTCAGCATAAGATGAAAATGTTCAGAAATTCATCTTGGAGTTTCCCTGGTGGTCCAGTGGCTAAGACCTGGTATAGCCAAATAAATAAATATTTTAAAAAACAGAGAGAGATGGAGAGAGAGAGAAATATTTCGTATGTGATTGTCTTTGAACTCATGTACAAGTTCTGTGTCACTAATGGGAGTTGTACTACTGGTCCAGTTTTTTTTTTTTTTTTTTTTTATGGTAGAAAGTATTATTCAACTTTATTAACCTCACTTACAATGTTGCATACTAATGCAAAATTAAGTAGTGACCTTGAAAGTCTAATTCAAAGCATGGTCTCTTAGATTTAAGATATAGGGCAGATATGTCACAAGAGGGAGAGGAACCAAAAAACCAAATCCAAGACATGTGATTGTCTTTGAACTCATGTACAAGTTCTGTGTCACTAATGGGAGTTGTACTACTGGTCCAGTTTTTTTTTTTTTTTATGGTAGAAAGTATTATTCAACTTTATTAACCTCACTCACAATGTTGCATACTAATGCAAAATTAAGTAGTGACCTTGAAAGTCTAATTCAAAGCATGGTCTCTTAGATTTAAGAAATAGGGCAGATATGTCACAAGAGGGAGAGGAACCAAAAAACCAAATCCAAGATCTCAATGATTTATCTATATATTATAAACTTCAAGCTGTAGCCCTCATATTCCTTTAAATGACATTTTCTTTTGACTCTCCATTGACTTCATCAGTAACTGAATTTTTAACCAGTTTTGCTATTTTTAAAAATCACACCTGAAGTACTTTGTTTCAAGTTTAACTATAGTTGCAAGATGACTTCTTCCCAACCCAGGGCTGGAAGCCAGGTCTCCTGCTTTGCAGAAAGATTCTTAACCTTCTGAGCCACCAGGGAAGTCCAAGAATACTGGAGTGGGTTGCCATGCCCTCCTCCAGGGGAATCTTCCCAACTCAGGGATTGAACCCAGGTCTCTTGCATTGCAGGCGAGTTCTTTACCAGCTGAGTCCCCAGTTCAGTCGCTCAAACTCTTTGCAACCCCATGAATCGCAGCACACCAGGCCTCCCTGTCCATCACCAACTCTCGGAGTTCACTCAGACTCATGTCCATCGAGTCCGTGATGCCATCCAGCCATCACATCCTCTGTCGTCCTCTTCTCCTGCCCCCAATCCCTCCCACCATCAGGGTCTTTTCCAATGAGTCAACTCTTTGCATGAGGTGGCCAGAGTACTGAAGTTTCAGCTTGAGCATCATTCCTTCCAAAGAAGGGAAACATTATATAAGTTACTAGTGTGCAATATAGTTACTCACAACTTTTAAAGATTATAACCCATTTATAGGCATTATACAATATTGGCTATATTTCCCGTGTTGTACAATATGTCCTTGTAGCTTTTCTTATTCAGAATAATTCGAAACTCGTAATCCCTTACCCCTGTATTGCCCCTCCCTGCTTCCCTCTCCCTTCTGGTCACAAACACCAGTTGTATGTGTGTTTCTTAATTAGAGGTAAAAACTAGTTTAACTGTTCTATCAGCAGATACAGAGCATTTGTTTACTTAGCTAAGATGCTTTGATTTGTTTGCTTTCCGAAAACTTCTCTTTGTAATGACGCTAAATATGGTTTGTCACAATTTGTTTAACATTAGAAATTTACTGCTTCTTGACACCGTAAGAAAAGATACAGCCGTGGAGTGTAGCTCTCAGCAGCTTAAGTACGGCTTACTGCACATTAATATATCAGCTTAAGAGTTGTCATTACTCCACTGATATCATTTACCATGTCGATGTGTTTAGTTTGAACTGTTTTGATTCGGTTAGTTGATCTGTTTCCTGAGGCAAAACAATTTCAAAGTGACGATGATGTTTTCATTTTGTAGTCATTAAGAAGCTACTCAGCTTAAAAAAACACGGAAGCAAAATAAAATGAATAGAAAAAGGAAATTAACCAGCTTAGGCAGCAAGTTATTTTCTCATAATCGTTGGGATAAATGAATACATTCGCGGGAGCCAAGGCCATTCTTTTTCATTTGAAAAATTATTCGACATTTAGATTTTCCCATTTATTCAACCAGGGGTTCTTAAAATATGGTCTCTGGGTCAACGGTGTCAACATCACCAGGATACTTGTTTATAATGCAAATTCTTGGACGTGGTGGCATAGTTAACCTAATTATGTAGGTGAGGGGTCCCCCGCCTCTAAAACGCCTGGTGATTTGCAGTGTAGGTGATGTCGTGATAATAGAAATACAGTGCACAGTAAATGCAACGTGCTTGGATCACCCTGAACCCACCCTCCATCCCATTCTGCGGGAAAAACTATCTTCCAGGTAACTGGTAACTGGTGCCAAAGACTAGGGAATGTAGGTGTCAACCACGCAACGGGTCCACCGACTTGAAATTCAGAAACGACTTCAGAATTCAGGAGTTCAGAGGTTCGAAAGTGGGTACAGAAACTTGCAAGTGAGTTCAGAGATTCAGAAAGGAGTTCAGCAATTCAGAGACGCCAGCAAGGTTTCAGACAATACGTGGCATCTCTGATAGTATCTGGCAACTGTGTCGCAAGCAGCAGCATGCACTGGCTTGAAGTTCGCCTTTCTCTGTTAGATGTGTGTGTACAAGTGTGTGCTCACTCACCTAGTCATGTCCAGTGCTTTGGGACCCCCTCTGGACTGTAGCCCACCAGGCACCTCCATCCATGGGATTCTCCAGACAAGAAAACTGGAGTGGGTTTCTATGCCCTCTTCCTGGGGATCTTCCTCTTCCAGAGATAGAACTCACGTCTCTCCCATCTTCCACGCTGGCAGGCCCACTCTTTACCAGTAACACTACCTGCATGGTCTTAGGGAGTGTTACGATTCCAGTCTTTTTCTCATAGCTCTCCAGTCTCCCCAGCACTGCTTTAAATGGGAAGGAAATCCAAAAAAGACTGGATATGTATATATATAGCTCACTTTGCTGTACAGTAGAAATGGACACAACATTGTACAGCAATTTAAACAAGAAAGAAACCCAACCCCCAACAGGATGGTTCTTGTTGTTCAGGCACTCAGTTGTGTCTGACTCTTTGCGATCCCGTGGACTGCAGCACGCCAGGCCTCCCTGTCCATCCGCAACTCCTGGAGTTCACCCAAACTCACGTCCATCGAGTCAGTGATGCCATCCAGCCATCTCATCCTCTGTTGTCCCCTTCTCCTCCTGCCTTCAGTCTTTCCCGGCATCAGGGTCTTTTGCAATAAGTCAGTTCTTCACATCAGGTGCCCAAAGTATTGGAGTTTCGGCTTCAACATCAGTGCTTCCAATGAATATTCAGGACTAATTTCCTTTCGGATGGACTGGTTGGATCTCCTTGCTGTCTCAAGTCTTCCCCAACATCACGGTTGGAAAGCATCAGTTCTTCGGTGCTCAGCCTTGTTTATGGTCCACCTCTCACATCCGTACATGACTCCTGGAAAAACTGTAGCTTTGACTAAGGTGGGAGCAGGAAGTGAGAGCTCCCTTGCCCCTTCCTCCACGTGCAGACACAGGGAAGTCAGCCCTCAGCAGTCCCCACATCCAATGGTGCCCATTTCCCCCTGATTTCTTTATGGAAATAATTCCCAAAGAAGCTGCAGTTGAGACACACATTGCAAACCATCCTGCATTCACCCTGATTTCCAAGCATCGTTCTGTGTGTGGTTCCGTCCACGATGTCATGATTCTGAGCATGTTCTCTGTTCTCGCTGCATCTGAGTTTGAGACCCAGAACATTGCTTGCCTTAGGTGCCTTTGCGCTCAGTCACTTCAGAACTCAACGGCCTTTGCAGTCTGGGCGGACACTAAGAGAGGAGAGTCTGTTTTCCGGTCAGGAGAAACACACCCATGTGAAGACCCTGGGCAGAGAAATTCAGGCGGGAGTTCTTCCGTTTGTATCTGCTACGTTGGGTTTCAGCCCTGTCCACGACTCTTTGCAACCCCAGGGGCTGCAGCCCGCCAGGCTCCTCTGTCCAAGGGGACTCTCCAGGCAGGAATCTTGGAGTGGGTAGCCATGCCCTCCTCCAGGGGATCTTCCCCACCCAGGGATAGAACCCAAGTCTCCCCCATTGCAGGCAGATTCTTTACTGACTGGGCATTTGGCGATTTGAAAATGTTTACATCAGAACTAAGAGTATACAGAGGGACAATTACCTAAATCACTACCCATCAAAATACAATAATTGAGACAAGACATCCGTGGCCTAGGGCTGTTTCCATCTCTTTAGAATTGTTAACACTTACTGCCATAAATGTGCTTACAATCATGGACACGTGTTTTTCTTCAAATGTGCCTCCAGGTGAAATGAAAACCTTCTAAACGGGCTAGGAAGTTGCTTAGTCCTGTCCGACTCTTTGTGACCCCATGGACTGTAGCCTACCAGGCTTCTCGGTCCAAGTGATTTTCCAGGCAAGAATACTGGTGGGTGGGGAACATCCCCTGGAGGAGGAAATGGCAACCCACTCCACTATTCTTGCCTGGAAAATCCCATGGACAGAGGAGCCTGGCTAACTACAGTCCAAGGGGTCTTACCTACCATTGGACAAGCTTTTTTTTTTTTTAGAGCTGTCTCTTTTTAAAAGTCTTTACTGAATCTGTTACAGTGTTGCTTCTGTTTTATATATTGTTTTTTTTTCTTTGTATCAGGCAGCATGTGGATTCTTTGCTCCCTGATCCAACCCGTACCCCTGCATAGGAAGGCAAAGTCTTAACCACTGGTCCACCAGGGAGATCCCTGGGATAAACTTCTTAATCAGTAGCCTCCAAATGATGCTGTTTCCCCCAACCATCGGTTCCTGTTTCTTGTCAGAGCTAGCAGTTTCTCCTCCATCCGTAAATATTCTCCTCATGCATGGAGACCTGAGTTTTCTCAATTCTCATATAATATCACCATCACCTACACGATAGTATAATATCCTTTCGGTTCAGTTCAGTTCAGTCACTCAGTCGTGTCCGACTCTTTGCGACACCCCATGAATCGCAGCACGCCAGGCCTCCCTGTCCATCACCAACTCCCACAGTTCACTCAGACTCATGTCCATCGAGTCTGTGATGCCATCCAGCCATCCCGTCCTCGGTTGTCCCCATCTCCTCCTGCTCCCAATCCTTCCCAGGATCAAAGTCTTTTCCAGTGAGTCAACTCTTTGCATGAGATGGCCAAAGTACTGGAGTTTCAGCTTTAGCATCATTCCTTCCAAAGAAATCCCAGGGCTGATCTATTTCAGAATGGACTGGTTGGATCTCCTTGCAGTCCAAGGGACTCTCAAGAGTCTTCTCCAACACCACAGTTCAAAAGCATCAATTCTTCGGTGCTCATCCTTCTTCACAGTCCAACTCTCACATCCAAACATGACCACAGGAAAAACTGTAGCCTTGACTAGACGGACCTTAGTCAGCAAAGTAATGTCTCTGCTTTTGAATATGCTTTGTAGGTTGGTCATACCTTTTCTTCCAAGGAGTGTCTTCTAATTTCATGGCTGCAGTCACCATCTGCAGTGATTTTGGAGCCTCCCAAAATAAAGTCTGACACTGTTTCCACTGTTTCCTCATCTATTTTTCATGAAGTGATGGGACCGGATGCCATGATCTTTGTTTTCTGAAGAGGGAAGCACAGTACATCCTACAGCTGGAGGGAGGTATTTGATTCCCTGGAGGAGGGCAGGGCAATCCCCTCCAGTATTCTCGCCTGGAGAACCGTATGGACTAGAGGAGCCTGGCAGGGCTACAGTCCATGGCGTTGCAGAGAGTCAGACACAACTGAGCGATCACATAATTTCTAGGAACTGAATCCATGCTGATGGCAAACGTGGATAAAGTACTGACCAGTGGACGCATATGGTGTGGCTGTTCCCTGCCAGAATGGTCCCATTCTGTTCATCCTTTTGACACCTAACTGGGGTTTCCTTGGTGACACAGTGGTTAAGCATCCACCCGCCAGTACAGGGGATACAGGTTTGATCACTGATTGGGGAAGAGTCCACTTGACAGGGGGCAACTAAGCCCATACATGCAACTATGGAGCCTTCGCTCCACAGCCAGAGAAGCCACGGCAATGAGCCTGAGAGCTAAAACTAGAGAGTAACCCTGGCTTGCCGCAGCCCGACAGCGCCCGTGTGCCGCAGGGAAGACCCAGGGCGGTCGGAAATTAACAAATACATCAACAAATAGAGTCTTAGCATAGACCTCATTCACACGGCTCCCATACAGCTGTGGAATAGTCTGTGGAATGTCTTAAACAGGATTAGCTATAACCACTTTAGTTCAGTTCATTTCATTTCAGTTCAGTCGCTCAGTCGTGTCCAACTCTTAGCGAACCTGTGAATCGCAGCACGCCAGGCCTCCCTGTCCATCACCAACTCCCGGAGCTCACTCAGACTCACATCCATCAAGTCAGTGATGCCATCCAGCCATCTCATCCTCAGCCATCCCCTTCTCCTCCTGCCCCCAGTCTCTCCCAGCATCAGAGTCTTTTCCAATGAGTCAGCTCTTTGCATGAGGTGGCCAAAGTACTGGAGTTTAAGCTTTAGCATCATTCCTTCCAAAGAAACCCCAGGGCTGATCTCCTTCAGAACGGACTGGGGAAGCTTAGATGTATGCATATGGTACTCTGCTCATAAAAGCGGTATATTAAGTCCTTTTCTCTAACTGCCGGCTTATATTAAACAGGATATTGCATATAACCATTATTGGATTAGATGTGCTATGTTGAAATCAATCCTGTTATTGTGGTAGCTTTCTGTTGCTTCTAATTGATGATGAGTGGTTCAACATTTTCATACTCATGAGACGGTTTAAAATAATTAACGATGGATATTGAGAGCATTATAGAGCTTAGTAGCATTATGGAAAGCAAATGCATCGTCTATGCTGATATATTTTACCGGCTTCCCTGATAGCCAGATTGGTAAAGAATCCGCCTGCAATGTGGGAGACCTGGGTTCGATCCCTGGGTTGGGAAGATCCCTGGGAGAAGGGAAAGGCTGCCCACTTGAGGATTCTGGCCTGGAGAATTCCCTGGCCTGCGTCGTCCACGGGATCGCAAAGAGTCGGACACGACTTTCACTTCACTTCACTTCATGCTGACATATTACTTTATCAAATGGTTCCTAAGTGGTGATAAAAATATATGAAAGCCATTAAAATGCAGGGCTTGGGGGCTTCCCTGGGGGCTCAGTGGTAAAGTACCCACCTGGGAATGCAGAAGAACATGTGTTTGATCCCTGGTCTAGAAAGATCCAAGAGGCCATATAGCAACTAATCTCTGGGCACCACAACTCCTGAGCCTGCATTCTAGGGCCCGGGAGCCACTACTCCTGAAGACCACGTGTCCTGCCACAAGAGAGGCCAGCGCAGCGAGAAGCCCAAGAACTACAAGCAGAGAGGAGCCCCCGTCTCTGCAACTAGAGAAAGCCCCCAGGCAGCAACGCAGACCCAGCCCAGCCAAAACAACAAATGAAGAAGAGGAACATCCTTTAAAAACTGGGGCATTTTGCATTCCCAAGAGGAATGCAAGTGGCTGGGCACCCGGTGGGCTGTTTCCCTTCACACATCCAAATGCAGGTTACTACCCATTTGTGGATATCCATACGCTCCATATCCGAATGTGTTTAATATCCATAGCCTGAACCCCGTGACTACTGCCATAATTAACCATTGTAATGAAATACCGTCTGTGGTCGCCACCAGGCGTAGTAGTAGGATGCAAATACACCAGGAGGGTGCACTGAGAACGGCTTTTCATTGATTACTTAGGAACAGCCTGATAAATTAAAAAATATTTAATTGATAATTAGTTATCAATTATAAATATCCACTATCCAAAAAACAATTATTCTTTTTTTGGAAAAAGGAAGGAAACCCGGTCACCTGCTAAAACATGAATGAGCTCCCAGGACACGATGCTAAACAAAGTAAGCCAGGCACAAAGGGATACATCGTGTAGGACCCCACTGCCATGAAGAATCTAAGTCGGTAAAGTCATAGACATAGAAAGTAGCAAAGTGTACACCAAGGACGGGAAGTTGGTATTTCACGGCTTCAGAGGTTCTGCGCCGCAGGATGAAAAAGCCCCAGAGAGGTGCAAAACAAAATGAATACCCTGAGCACAAAGAGCTATACAATTAACAATGGCTGCTGCCGCTGTTCAGCCGGCTCAGTCGCGTCCGACTCTTTGCACCCCCGTGGACTGCAGCCCGCCAGGCTCCTCTGTCCATGGGATTCTCCAGGCAAGAATCCTGGAGTAGGTTGCCATGCCCTCCTCCAGGGGACTTTCTTGACCCAGGGATCGAACCCGGGTCTCCTGTATTACAGGGGGATTCTGTCTCATCTGAGCCACAGGGTGTTAAATTTCTTCTTTCATTCATTTTTTTCCCTTTCATCCCTCTTTATTTCTTTCCTTCCTTCCTTTTCTGTATTTCTTTCCATCCTTCCTCCATATTTTCCTTCCTTCTTTCCCTTTATGCAGCAGGCGGGATCTTATTTTTCCAACCAGCGATGGAACCCATGTCCCCTGCACTGGGAGGAAAAGTCCTAACCACTTGGCCACCAGGGAGTTCCTAAATGCTTAATTTCTGCTGAATTCCATGACAAACCTGGTTGACGTTAACCATCCCTGTTAAGAGGCCTTGACAGTGTCTGACTGTGTTTGCACTTTTTTTTTTAAGTGAAAGAGGAGAGCGAAAAATTTGGCTTAAAGCTCAACATTCAGAAAATGAAGATCATGGCATCTGGTCCCATCACTTCATGGGAAATAGATGGGGAAACAGTGGAAACAGTGTCAGACTTTATTTTCTGGGGGGCTCCAAAATCACTGCAGATGGTGAGTGCAGCCATGAAATTAAAAGATGCTTACTCCTTGGAAGGAAAGTTATGAGCAACCTAGATAGTATATTCAAAAGCAGAGACATTACTTTGCCGACTAAGGTCTGTCTAGTCAAGGCTATGGTTTTTCCTGTGGTCATGTATGGATGTGAGAGTTGGACTGTGAAGAAGGCTGAGCACCAAAGAATTGATGCTTTTGAACTGTGGTGTTGGAGAAGACTCTTGAGAGTCCCTTGGACTGCAAGGAGATCCAACCAGTCCATTCTGAAGATCAGCCCTGGGATCTCTTTGGAAGGAATGATGCTAAAGCTGAAACTCCAGTACTTTGGCCACCTCATGCAAAGAGTTGACTCATTGGAAAAGACTCTGATGCTGGGAGGGATTGGGGGCAGGAGAAGAAGGGGACGACTGAGGATGGGATGGCTGGATGGCATCATGGACTCGATGGACGTGAGTCTGAGTGAACTCCGGGAGTTGGTGATGGACAGGGAGGCCTGGCGTGCTGCGATTCACGAAGTCGCAAAGAGTCGGATAGGACTGAGCGACTGAACTGAACTGAAATACCTTTCTGTGAACCTCCATTTAGAAAGCTAGTGTGTTTTGTCTCCTGGTTCAGTCCTTTCATTATCTGAAGCAACACAGGAAACCTCTCTGAATAGCCAGTGATATGTGAAGTTTATATGGCTGATGAATGTGACATTCACTTGACCGTTCCTGTAGAGTTCCAGTGAACGAGTGAGCCGCTCAGTCATGTCTGACTCTTTGCGACCCCATGAACCATAGCCTGCCAGACTCCTCTGCCCATGGGATTCTCCAGGCAAAAATCCTGAGTGGGTTGCGTGCCCTCCTCCAGGCGAGTTTCCCCACCCAGGGATCACACCCGGGTCTCCTGCACTGTAAGCAATTCCGTACCGCTGAATTACCAGGGAAGCCCAGAGTACTAACAATGTTGTCTTTTTAAATTTTTTATTTATTCATCTATTTCGATGCACCGGATATTTAGTTGTGGTATGTGGGGTCTAGTTCTGTGACCAGGGATTGAACCTGAGCCCCCTGCATTGGGAGCACAGTCTAAACCACTGGACCACCAGGGAAGACACATATTGCTTTTATTTTTTAACTGTAAGAAAAAGAAAAAGAAAAAAAGCTTTAGAACAAAATTATAAAGAAATCTTAGAGGATTTCTTTCTTGCCTATTTAGAAGGTTTTATGTGTTACTTCGGATAAAGGAAATACTGAAGAAGGATATAAAACACATTAGTTTTCTAAACGGAGCTTAACAAGCAGGAAGGTGTTTAAGTGGATTTAAAACATGTGTAAACACAGTCAGACACTGTCACGGCCTCTTAACAGTGATGGTTAATGTCTACTGGATTTGTTACATAAAGCAAACTTTGGAAGCACTGTGAATCCTCCCTTTTCTTATTCCTGCTGCGTGCAAGTGATCTTAAAATCACAGCAGCTTAATCACACACATAAAACCCAAAGGGTATATAGATGATTATTATGGGGGCATCTTGAAGGGAGGTGGTCCCTTCAATATAAGACATGATATCCAGTCACTTCTAAGGCAGTGACACAATGCTGTTATGGTTTGTGAAGTTTGCCAAAGCAATAGTTAGAACATCAGAGGATACAGTGTTTGGTAACATGGCTTTCTTTATGAACAGCCTGTGCTGTGCTTAGTAGCTCAGTCGTGTCCGACTCTTTTGTGACTGTATGGACTCTAGCCCACCAGGTTCCTCTGTCCATGGGCTTCTCCAGGCAACAGTACTGGAGGGGGTTGCCATGCCCTCCTCCAGGGAATCTTCCCAACCCAGGGATGGAACCCAGGTCTCCCCGTGTTGCGAGGCAGATTCTTTACCATCTGACCCAACAGGGAAGCCCATGAATAGACTAGCCGAGCCTCGGAGAAAAAGACAAGGAGAAAAGGGTGGCTTATGTGCCAGGGAATCGAGGTGCATCGTTCTAGTCAAGAGCGATCGTTTGACATTTAGTTGCCTATTAACGGGTATTAATTTGCGCTTTTAGGTTACTAGTGGACGAGGTCATTTCTTTCTTCATCAAAATAGTTCACTCTCATAGGAGAGTTCCAGGGACGGAGGAGCCTGGTGGGCTGCCGTCTGTGGGGTCGCACAGAGTCGGACACGACTGAAGCGACTTAGCAGCAGCAGCAGCAGCACTGAGAAGATTAATCTGTGTACAGATGTCATTGCCCCCATGTATTAAAAGTTGAAACCTAGGTGATTTACAGGATGGTGGTTTCAGCTGTGCAGCAAAGCGATTAAGCTGCACTTCTAAGTTCTTTTCCATTACATGTTATTGTAAGATACTGAATGTAGCAACCCTGTGCTATGCAATAGGCCTTTGGTGGTTATCTCTTTTATATACAGTAGTGGTACACGTGAGTCCTAATCTCCCAATTTATCCCGCCCATCAATCGCACAGACACATACGTATGTAAATATATATGTTATAAAGATCATTCTAAATATATACAGTTTTTCTAAATACACACACACACACACACACATATAAAGAACAAGTTGAGGGACTCTGCTGGTGGTCCAGTGGCTAAGACTGTGCTGCCGATGCAGGGGGTCCAGGTTTGCTCTCTGGTCAGGGAACTAGACCCCACATACTGCATCGAAGACCAGAGTAGCCAAATAAATAAATGGATACATAAATAAATATTTAAAAAAATATTGCAGGTGGATTCTTTACCAGCTGAGCCACCAGGGAAGCCCAAGAATACTGGAGAGGATAGCGTATCCGTTCTCCAGGGGATCTTCCCAACCCAGGGATCGAACTGGCGTCTCCTGCATTGCAGGCAGATTCTCTACCAACTAACTGAGCCTATCAGGGAAGCCCACAAAATAGAATAGAGTAGCGATAAGTGTCGGAGAAGGCAATGGCATCCCACTCCAGTACTCTTGCTGGGAAACTCGCATGGACGGAGGAGCCTGGTGGGCTGCAGTCCATGGGGTCGCTGAGTCAGACACGATTGAGTGACTTCACTTTTAATTTTCACTTTCATGCATTGGAGAAGGAAATGGCAACCCACTCCAGTATTCTTGCCTGGAGAATCCCAGGGATGACAGAGTCCAATGGGCTGCTGTCTGTGGGGTCGTACAGAGTTGGACATGATGGAAGAGACTTAGCAGCAGCAGCAATAAGTATAATGAACTGTGAAGGGGATCCACCTACAGACCCTGAAAGGTCAATATAAAGATCGTAGGTAAAAGATAAGATGTCAGAGTTTTCTTTAACACCTTCCAATTTTGGATGAATGATGAGTTTTGAGGTCGTCTGATCACATCTTTAAATTCATATTTGTCGTACCTGTAGGAAGACATGGCTAAATAAGGTTTCGGAAGCTAATTTCCAAACAGGGTCCGCAGTAAATGTGTGACATTCCAGCCACAAGATGGCCTTCAGTCAAGGATGAGCGCTGTGGGTCAGCAAGAGCATCAACTTGCATATTAATATTTTCCCTTTCTCAGGACACACAGGCTCATCTTATCATTAATTCATATAGAATGCAATGGAATGTCAGTTGCCAAGTCGTGTCAGACTCTTTCCAAATCCACGGACTGCAACCCACCAGGCTCCTCTGTCCATGGGATTCTCCAGGCAAGAATACTGGAGTGGGTTGTCATGCCCTTCTCCAGGGGATCTTCCTGACCCAGGGACCAAACCCTGGTCCCATACGTTGCAGTCAGATTCTTTACTGTCTGACCACCTGGGAAACCCCTAATTCCTATAGAAACCTGCAGTAAAATGAGAGCCATTTGAAGGATTAAGGACATAATTTACCACTCAAATTCTCTTCAGTTTTCCTCCTGGAATGGAAAGTAATTTTGATATTCAGGTTGATTCGGATCATGGCTGAATATGAAAACTCACTGCTGACATTCCTTTGGAATCTCCCTTGACTGACTGCATATGCCGTGGCAGACTCTTGACTGAATATTCTACACAACTGATCTAAATTGATTTCCACAGCCAGTTTTGGAGCAAGGATTAATGAACTCTGGGCTTCTCCAGTGGGCCAGCAGTAAAGAATCTTCCTGCAATGCAGGAGGCGCAGAAGCCTTGGATTTGATCCCTGGGTTGGGAAGGTCTCCTGGAGAAAGGCACGGCAACCCACTCCAGTATTCTTGCCTAGAGAATCCGATGGACAGAAGAGCCTGGTGAGCTACAGTCCATGGGGTCGCAAAGACTTGGACATGACTGAAGTGACTTAGCAGGCACACGCCCATTAATAGTCTCTAAAAACGTGATGGGAAGAGTAAACGACCCCAGAACCCATCACACCCTACAGATATAGAAAGTGTTAGAGCTGGTTTTGAACACAGGTTTAAAGAAGTACACCCTGGTGGATTCATGTCAATGTATGGCAAAACCAGTACAATATTGTAAAGTAATTACCCTTCAAATAAATAAATTAAAAAAAAAAAAGAATTTTGTGATAGTGTTCTGTTTTGACCAGGGTGTATTCCAACCAACTTTTAGCTCTAAAACTGTGAGCAGGGCAAGTCCCTTAATCATTTCCAAATTCCCACCTACTCTTTCTGTGACTGTTGTTGCTTCTGCTATTGATTTGTTGTCTCTGGTGTCTCTCTTCAGATAAAAAGCCTCTCAGAAGCCGTGACGTACTGATGTTTCAGACTTTGTTGACACAAACTGTTATTTTCATGATCGCACGGAAGACTGGATGGCACGCTTACCAGCACTCGACAAAGAATTCACGTCAATGTATGGCAAAACCAATACAGTATTGTAAAGTATAATAAAGTAAAAATAAAATTAAAAAAAAAAACCCAATGCATCCTTTTGTATTTTCGCAAATGGTCTTAGTGGTGGTTTCTCTGACAGAAATAGAGAATTTTACCTTTTGCCACCAAAGACACCAAAGACTGTGTTAAATATATTCACCTATTTTGTAGAAACAGGCTGGAAGAGCTAAATGATAGTCTTGGAAATAATTTAATTGCTGAAGACTTCCCTGGTAAAGGCTCAGATGGTAAAGAATTTGCCTGCAGTGCAGGATATTTGGGTTTGATGTCTGGGTGGGGAAGATCCCCTGGAGGAGGGCATGGCAACACACTCCAGTATTCTTACCTGGAGAATGTCCACGGACAGAGGAGCCTGGTGGGCTACAGTCCATCGGGTCGCAGAGAGTCAGACAGGACTGAGTGATCAACACTTCCCTTCACTTTGGCAGGTTAGATGTTGCAAAGTTATTTGGTCCTCTTTCAAAGAAACGGCAACAGCCAAAACCACGAAAGCTTCTTATCAGTCAGCTCTCTCAGAGGAAGATGTCTCTAGGTGGACTCGGAATTTCTGGAATGAGAAAAGCAAAGCTTTTTGGAGTGTTTGTGTCCCCTGTCTGCTCTGAGGCCTTATTGTGGAAGGAAGCATGGCTTCTTGGATCTGTAGATAAATACCCTCAGCCTCTGCACTGTTGAAAGTAACTGTTTTTATCTTTACTCATTTATTTCTCGGACGGGGATTATGCAGAACCTCTGGCATGTTCTTTGTCAGCGGTAAACCTGGTACTCTGAGTCTGGTGGATTCAACTCATTCATTTGCATTTCACGCACACTGGGGACACTTCCCCGGTGGTTCAGCTGGCAAAGAATCCAAAGCTGGTAAAGATTTAGGAGAAATGACCAAAGGTGAGCTTTTCAGTCAGGAATCACAGTTCTCCAAGATAAAAGACAATCACTGAAATAAAAGCTGTGGCTTGCACGTATTAAAAAATGGAGTCTGGGAACTGTCCTGGGGTCCAGGGGTTAAGATTTTACCTTCTAATGCAGAGGACTCGGTTTCCATCCCAGGTCAGGGAGCCAAGATCCCACTTGTGGTGGAACGACTAAGTCTGTGCCCCATGGCTAGGGTATCCATGTGCCAGAAGGCAAGAGCTGGCATGCCACAAGGAAGACTATACATCCCACCATCAATGTCTGACTCAGCCAAACTGATACAGACATGAAGAACCGTGGAGTCTGAATGTGAATTCACATCTCTGGTGAGAAGAGGTGACTTTCGTACTGACTGTGTAAACACTAGTGTGCGTGCATGCTCAGTTGCATCCAACCCTATGCGACCCCATAAACTGTAGCCCGCCGGGCTCCTCTGTCCATGGGATTCTCCAGAAGGGAAAGGCTACCCACCCCAGTATTTCTGGGCTTCCCTGGTGGCTCAGCTGGCAAAGAATCCAAAGCTGATAAAGATTTAAGAGAAGAATATGTTCCTTTTCTCTTTTTTCACGCTTCAAGATATAAACTCCTCTGTATGGATTTAGGCGGGAAAGTTGAAAATCTCTAATATTTCAGTCTCCCTTTACAAACAGCAATCTGCGTCTCTGAATTTATATATTCAGCTGCTTCCTCTAACGATATGTGAGCTACAATGAGACGGCGTTTAGCCTGGTTCCTGCACAGTTGCAATCACGGCCTAACCAACGATGGATCAATGTGAAATGGATTTTATATATTAAAAAATATGTATTTGCAGAAAATAAAGATATGACCCAAATCCCTGTCTTTCTCCTAATCCACTCCCAAGACAGCAGACGGCTCGAACACCACAAAGAGACAAAGAATTTACACAGACAGCGTAGGGAATCCAGTCTGTACCCGGTGACTTAATGAGGCAACTGAGTGAAAGTCGCTCATTCATGTCTTTGTGACCCCATGGACTGTGGCCCACCAGGCTCCTCTGTCCACGGGCTTCTCCAGGCAGGAACATTGGAGTGGGCTGCCCTTTCCTTCTCCAGGGGATGTTTCCCACCCAGGGATCGAACCCGTGTCTCTTACGTGTCTTACATTGCCAGGCGGGTTCCTTACCACTTACCAGCACCACCTGGGAAACCCCCAAAATGAACATATCTCAACGAAGAGACAGTGAACAAGTGGAGAGTGATAACATCTCAACGGATATGGTTACAATCTTTAAATGACTTCTGCAACTACAGGGAAAATCCATTTTTTAAAAAAAAATTCTTGAAATTAATTTTTTGTTGTTGTTGAAGAATAGTTGATTTATAGTGTTGTGCCTATTTTTGCTGAACAGTAATATGACTCAGTTATACACATATAGACATTCTTTTTAAGATATTCTTTTCCATTATAGTTTATCACAAGATATTGAATACAGTTTCCTCAGATCAACAGCGCACGCATGCAAAGTTGGTTCGGTCTCACTCTGTGACCCCATGGACTGTAGCCTGCCAGGCTCCTCTGTTCATGGGATTCTCCAGGCAAGAATACTAGAGTGGGTTGCCATTTCCCTCTCCAGGAGATCTCTCTGATCCAGGGATGGAACCTGCATCTCCTGCACTGGCAGGCAGATTCTTTACCATCTGATCCTTGACTGAAAGGCCCAGTGAAATAACACTTTCTCCAGTGACTGGCTTTTTCCCTGGGGTCATTTCTTGCACAAAGATCAGCTAAACTAATAATTATCATATTAGTAATTATTATTAATGTATTACAAAGGCACGATTCAAGTGCTGCTTTTTTTAGGGTTTTTTTTTTTTTGAGGTGGACCATTTTTAAAGTCTTTACTGAATTTGTTACAATGTTGCTTCTGGTTTATATGTAGGGTTTTTGCCACACCATGCAGCCCGTGGTGGCTTTGTTCCCTGACCAGGGATTGATCCCAAACCTGCAACGCCGGAAAGGCACAGTCTTAACTACTGCACCACCATGGAGGTCCCCTCAATGGGTTTTTAGACTTGATGTTGCATCTTTACTACTAGTTTGCCATTCAGAGACTTAAATTGACGTAAATGTGGAAATTGCTTCCGTAATATCTCTCTGCCTGCAAGGTGGAAGACCCCAGGTTCGATCCCTGAGTCAGGAAGATCCCTGGAGGAGGAAATGCTGACCCAGTCCACTATTCTTGCCTGGAGAATTCCCAGGACGGGCTATAAGCTACATACAGTCCATGGGGTCGCAACAAGTTGGACATAACTGAGCGACAGACACACAGAACCAATACTGCAACCTATAAAGAATGTCTGACAGAGAAACCAATGGTCACAGCCACTGCTGGTAATAATATTTTTATATGTGTGTGCAAAACAGGTGGAAGGATGTATTTATGACCCAATTCATTGTAGAGTTCCAGTTTATAAATTCGTATACGATCTGCACATTTGGGTTGAACCAAGAAGCACAAATCTTTGTTGTATTATCATGCTTAATTAAATGCAGGTTGCATTTTGCTTGCCATCATGAAGAAGTCAAAAATACTACCTCCGATGAAACAAATGTGTTTAAAGCAACATAAAGCAAAGTCATTAACATGCCTCAGTTGGAGGTTTCGTAAAAAGAAAGATGACCATCTCAAACTTCACTTAGATCATTGGTGTCTCCAGTTCTAGGTAACTAATGCAAAGTGTTTTCTATTTTCTTGCCTCCAAGGAAGCAGCATGTTTTAGATTTTTTCTAAGATATATTAATAGTTGTTGGGCTTCCCAGATGGCACTAGAGGTAAAGAATCTGCCTGCCGATGCAGGAGACGTGAGTTCCATACCTGGGTCGGGAAGGTCCCCTGGAGGAGGAAATGGCAACCCACTCCAGTATTTTTGCCTGGAGAATCCCATGGACAGACGAGCCCGGTGGGTATGGTCCCTGGGGTCGCAAACAAACACGGTGGAGCGCACACACAACATAAAGTTACTAGAGGACATTTTCACCATGGAACACTAAAAGTCTCAAACTCAAGAAAGTTGTATGTGAACGTACATGTCACACCCACAGAGGTGGACATTTTACTTTAGCAGATTTATGATAGAGCTCTTGGTCTGTCCATAGTCTTTCCATCCCTCAAGTCATCATATATATATATATATATATATATATATATATATATAATGCTTAGAAACATATTAAAAGTAAATTATCATGTTGTAGGTATGTGTTTCAGTTCAATTCAGTCACTCAGTCGTGTCCGATTCTTTGTGACCCCATGAATCGCAGCACGCCAGGCCTCCCTGTCCATCACCAACTTGCAGAGTCCACCCAAATCCATGTCTCTGCAGTCAGTGATGCCATCCAGCCATCTCATCCTCTGTCGTCCCCTTCTCCTCCTAACCCCCAATCCCTCCCGGCATCAGGGTCTTTTCCAATGAGTTGACTCTTCAGATGAGGTGGCCAAAGCACTGGAGTTTCAGCTTTAGCATCATTCCTTCCAAAGAACACCCAGGACTGATCTCCTTTAGGATGGACTGGTTGGATCTCCTTGCAGTCAAAGGGACTCTCAAAAGTCTTATTCAACACCACAGTTCAAAAGCATCAGTCCTTCGGTGCTCAGCTTTCTTTATAGTCCAACTCTCACATACACGACCTCTGGAAAAACCATAGCCTTGACTAGACGGACTTTTGTTGGCAAAGTAATATCTCTGCTTTTGGATATGCTGTCTAGGTTGGTCATAACTTTCCTTCCAAGGAGTAAGCATCTTTTAATTTCATGGCTGCAATCACCATCTGCAGTGATTTTGGAGCCCAGAGCAATAAAGTCAGCCACTGTTTCCCCATCTATTTGTTTACAGGTACACTATTCTGAGTGTGCCTGTCCATGGGTCTTGACAAAGGTGTGCACGCATGCATGCTAAGTTGGTTCAGTTGTGTCTGACCCTTGTGACCCAAAAGAGTTGCTTCTCTATGGGGATCGACTGTTTTCTTCTCTAGGTTTGTTTTATAGTGTCTTGCTTCTTTCCTTATCTTTTTTTTTTTTTTAAAATTTGTCTATGTTATTTTGTGTATCAGTAGTCCTCCTTGGCTTTTATCGGGAAATTCATTGTGACAGCTTGCTGGTCACTTCACAAACTAGATATATTTTATTTAACCTTCTGTTTTGTTTACATGCTTTAATCCAGTGTTTATTCTATGTGACATGATTTTTATAACAAGCCAGTTAATGCTGTAAATGTCAGGGCACATATAAGGTTTATTTTGTTCTTGAAAAAGGATATTAAGCTTTCTAATTTACTACAGACAGCCTCACTGAATTCTGTTCTGTGAGATACTTTTGGGGATTACCTAAGTTTTGACATGGGCTTCCCAGGCGGCATTAGCGGTAAAGAATTTGATTGCCAGTGCAGGAGATGCAAGAGACTTGGGTTCGATCCCTGGGTCGGGAAGATCCCCTGGAGCACAGCATGGCAACCCACTCCAGTATTCTTGTCTGGAGAATCCCGTGATCGGAGGAGCCTGGCGGGCTGCAGTCAAAGTGTTAGTTACTCAGTTGGGCCTGACTCTGCGACCCCATGGACGGCAGCCCACCAGGCTTCTATGTCTGTGAGTTTTTCCAGGCAAGGATACTGGAGTGGGTTGCCATTTTCTGCTCTGGGGGATTTTCCTGACCCAGGGATCGAACCCTGGGTCTCCTGCCCTGCAGGCAGATTCTTTACCGACTGAGCTACAAGGAGAAGGGGCCTACAGTCAATGGGGGTTGCAAAAAGTGGGACAGGACTGAAGTGATTTATCACACATGAGCAGGTAGGTTCAGGGTGGCTGGACACATCAATGTCTGTAGCTTTCTAAGTAAACTGGTGAGCCAGGAAGAAAAACACGGACAGGTACATGCCGTCTTATTTCCTGTATTTGACCTTCTGTACTGTCCCATATACTGTGTCTGGTGACGGAAAACACATCATTGCGTGCCTGAGGGCTGCAAACAGTAGGAAGGTGTGTTTGAAAAAGGGCTTGTGAGGACAGTCTGGGATGATGGGGGTGCTCTGTGCAAGGGTTGTCCCAGGGAGCGTGTGGTTACGATCTTCAAGCTCACTGAAGTGTCCCTTTTAAACGGATGTGGTCCATGTATATAATACCTTACCAAGTTAGACAAAAAGTGCAAATGACATCTGAAAAGTCCAAATGACATCAAGACACTCAAGCTTCTATGTAATATATACACTCAGTTCAGTTGAGGCGCTCAGTCGTGTCCGACTCTTTGCAACACCCCATGAATCGCAGCACGCCAGGCCACCCTGTCCATCACCAACTCCTGGAGCTTGCTCAAACTCACGTCCATCGAGTTGGTGATGCCATCCAGCCATCTCATTCTCTGTCGTCCCCTTCTCCTCCCGCCTTCAGTCTTTCCCAATATCAAGGTCTTTTCCAGTGAATCAGCTCTTCCCATCAGGTGGCCAAAGTACTGGAGTTTCAGCTTTAGCATTATTCCTTCCAAACAACACCCAGGGCTGATCTCCTTTAGAATGGACTGGTTGGATCTCCTTGCAGTCCAAGGGACTCTCACTCAACCAAGATTTAAAACCCAGCACCGTGAGACTACAAGAGATGCATGTTCATTATAAGACTCCTGAAAGTTTGAAATAAGTGCATGGGAAGACTTCCCGGGCCATCCAGTGCTTAAGAATCTGCTTCCCATGGCAGGGAACGTGGATTCGCGCCCTGGTCAAGGGACTGAGATCCCGCATGCCACACAGCAAGTAAGCCTGGGAAACTCAACTACTGACTCCGGTTAGGGGACTCAATTCAGATGAGGCTCAGCTACGATCCTGTGCACCATAGCTACATCTTGTGTGGTACGGCTAAGACCCAACACGGTCAGATTAATTAACTCAGTGCATAGCAAAGTTTACTGCGGAAACAAGACCCATAAGAAAGCTGTTTTTTATTTACTGTTTAGTCACAAAATCTCGTCTCTTTGTGAACCCCATGGACTGCAGCACGCCAGGCTTTCTAGTCCTTCACCATCTCCCGGAGTTTGCTCAAACTCACGTCCTTTGAGTTGAAGATGCCATCCAACCATCTCATCCTCTGTCTCTATCTTCTCACCCTCTGTCTCTTCCTTTTTTTTTTTTTTTTGTGACCCCATGGGCTGGAGTACATGAGGCTCTTCTGTCCAGGGGATTTCCCAGGCAAGAATACTGGAGTGGGTTGCCCTGCTCTTCTCCAGGGGATCTTTCTGGATTGAACTCGGGTCTTCTGCATTTCAGGTGCATTCTTTACCATTTGAGCCAGGGACTTTCAACTATAAAAAAGCTGAGGTAGCTGTATTAACAGTAGACAAAGGAAACCTCAGGCTTCCCTGGTGGCTCAGATGGTAAAGAATCCGCCTGCAATGCAGGAGACCTGGCTTCGATCCCTGGGTTGGAAGATCTCTATACAGTACGTGGGGTCGCAAAGACTCAGACATGACTGAGCAACTGTCAATTACTAAGCATAAGAATGGACATTTCCTAATGACAAGGCCTTTAAATCAACAGGCAAGTTATAAAAAGATTGCAAATATATGCACGCAAATAACAGATTCAAAATAGACAAGCACCATTCAGAGAGCTCTCAAGTGGAAAATACACAAATCTGTCATTGCTGACTCAGAGTCCAGCCCTCATCTTTCACTCACTGGTGTAACAAACAGAACCTCATCAAATGAACATCACCCAAGTATAGGATGTAGCGTATCTTCAATTGCCCATGAAACACCGACAAAGATATGCCAGACTCTGGGTCACAGAGTAAATAATAATATACTCTCAAAGGCTGGAGTTCTATCACTTATATTCTGCGGTCAAAAACAGAATTGAGTTCCAAACCAATCAAAGCAGTTACCTGGGAAATCTTTGAACACTCGGTAATCGAAGAGCAGTATTTCTTCATGGCACGTGAGTAACGGAAGAGAAAAACCTGACCTTTTGGAAATGTGCGGTGCACTCCTGGGCATATATTTAAGCGCAATTCTGATCCAGAAAGATACAACACTGTTTACAATAGCCAAGTTGTGGAAGCCAGCTAAACGCCCATGGACAGATGAATGGATAAAGATAAAGAAAGTGTGCTAGACATTCGCAATGGAATATTTACCCAGTCATAGTGAACCTGTGCTCTGGAGCCCGGGAGCTACAACTACGGAATCCCGGGGGCATTCAGCCCACGCTCTGCGACCAGAGGTCACTGCAATGAGAAGCCCGCACGCCACAACTGGAGATGACTCCCCACTCCCCAAAGCTAGAGAAAGCCCACGTGTGGCAATAAAGACCCAGCACAGCCATCAGTTCAGTTCGGCTCAGTCGCTCAGTCGTGTCTGACTCTTTGCAACCCCATGGACCGCAGCACGCCAGGCTTCCCTGTCCATCACCAGCTCCCGGAACTTGCTCAAACTCATGTTCATCGAGTCGCTGATGCCAACCAACCATCTCATCCTCTGCCGAGCCCTTCTTCTTCTGCTTTATCAGGGTCTTTTCTAGTGAGCCATAAAATAAATAAATAATTAAAAAAAAAAAAACTTTAAGAAATACTTTACAGAGAAGTCAGTAAAAATAAAAATGGTTTAGTCTATTTTACAGAAATTACTGAAACCTCTGAAATATTTTTTTTAAAAATAACAAGTTATTATTATTATTATTTTTGTTTCTGTCTCCCTTGCAGAAAAATCAACCAACCGTTTTCAACCAAATGCTGCCTCCCTGGGTAAAAACTGTCTTGGCCATTTACCAGGTCTCATTGAAAGGATGTTATAAATAGGAAGTCTACATAATGCTTCAACTAGACTTAAAAGCACTGGAGCGCGTTTAACTTTTCCACAGAGATTCCTAGCCCATAAGTGATAAGTGCCTCTAGTCTACAAAGAAGACGGAACACTTTGCCTGCTTCCTGGAATTCAGTATTTAAATTATTCATGATTTGGATACGTCTGTGGGAATTGCTGTATAACACCCTTCTCTTTATGAGCAGCACATGGAAATATGTTTAAAGATGGACCTTTTAAATCTGTCCCATTTTATAATCATAACCACACCTGTTAAGGGAAGCAAAAATAAAGCCTTTTGTTGAACAACATTTTACAGGGAATGGCTTAGAGGAAATTTTCATACATACAAGTAGCTTCATGTTTAAAAAATAGATATAGAACACTCAAGGATATTTTATGTGATGAAGACAGTTGTCAAAAATGCACCTTTAGATACAATGAAAGCGAAAAATAGCAGAAAATTGTGCAGTTTTGACTTCTCAAGGAAAGAGGACTTGAGAAGCTATTTGAATTACAATAAAAAGAAGGTTTTATATATAAATATATTTTTTTAAGGAATCAATAGTAAACCCAAACAAGCATTTGGAGTGTTTATAAAGAAATCTTAAAAGGTACGGGAAGATGTATTGAATGAAGTTTGGAAAGCCACATTTTTTTTCCTCCCAAAGAATCAAGAAAAAAAAATTGCCGTTTATTAAAATTCAATGAAGGGTTGTACTTTTAAAAAGCAATTTGTGGTACATTTCCTTTGACAGTCACATTCTATGGGGAAAAACATTAAAAGCCACAAAACTGTTTAAATCTCAGAGTTAAAGACATCTTTGTGGGCTAAGTCGCTTCAGTCCTGTCTGACCCTGTAAGACCCTGTGGACTGTATCCCTCCAGGCCCCTCTGTCTCTGGGATACTCCAGGCAAGAACACTGCAGTGGGCTGTCATGCCCTTGTCCAGGGGATCTTCCCCACCCTGGGAACAGACATCTTTAACTCAAAATAAAAGGTTCAACAAAACAAAGCAAATTAAAAGCCCTTCTTAACAGAAGACAAAAACAAACAGAGATTCTTGACTTCCATCTCCAATTTTAATATACCAGGAGTTTTCTACAAGTTGATGCTAAATGCACCATGGGAAGCTGTTTGGGTGCACGCAGGCATGCGCATGTGTGCACACACACACAGACATGCATATGTTTGGTGTACATTTATAAGGACAAATACATGAAATATACAGACCACACGTACTAGCAATGAAATGTGCTAACTCAGGAAGGTCTGTGTACCTAGAGTACACCACCGAATTGAGGGAAAAAGCTTTGAATTAATTTCTGCATAGTTCAAGCTTCTCTATAAAACCAGCTTTTGCTGATCAACCATTTTTCAGAAACTTCTTTTTCTTTTCTTTTTTTTAAAAACATTTTTTGTTCCGGGTGGCAATCTACGTGGTAAACTGTGCAAACAGCAAGTTCTCAACCACCACAGTCATCACTATATCTTAGCTGTCCAGAAATGCGAAGTTTGGATGAGATTTTTCTACCCGTGAAAGTGATAGCCCCAGAAACACCCCACCTAGCATATCAGGCTTTTTGCAAACTCACATCAAACAGATCCACCCATACAGGAAAAACCAGAGTCTTGCAATGCTGTTTGTGTGAAACTGGTGAATATTAGATGCATTTCCTTTGAAATTCTGAAACAGCTGTGCTTCTCCACATTTACAGAAGGACACGTCATGTGTATTCTCTTTTGAGAATTTTGCTCAATCATAAAATGTAAATAGAGACGCTCTTCCAAGGATGGATTAGTGTCATGTTTCAAGCCAACAAGGATATATTTAAAATTTTCAGTTGGTTGCTCTATATGCGTGCAAAAATACTCTACTTTGTTCAGCTTAACTTTTACATATGACAGAATAAACGTCTTTATGCTTACTATAAAAGTATATTTTATATATAGCGCACATCTCTAATATTTGTTGTATCTGTTGTATATGAACTATACATTATTCAAATTACATTACACCTTATGTGTGTGCATGCTAAGACGCTTCAGTTGTGTCCAACTCTTTGCAACCCCATGAACTGTAGCCCCCAGGTTCCTCTGTCCAAGGGATTTTCCAGGCACAAATACTGGAGTAGGTTGCCATGCCCTTCTCTAGAGGATCTTCCTGACCCAGGGATTGAACCCACGTATCCTTCATTGCAGGTGGATTCTTTACTGCTGAGCCACCAGGAAAGACCATTATATTACATAAATATGATAAATATTAGGTATATTAGAGATGTTTATTATATATAATATATATCACTATATACATATTCTACTTGTTGTATGTCTTTGTAGAATCCTAACTAACACAACCTTCTTGAGCAAGTATTAAATTTTAAGGTTTTCTTTTTTTTTCCAGATTTCTTGACAACACTATGTGGTCTGAGAAATATATATTTGTTACATGTGATTATTCCCCTTTCCTGAATCATTTATTTCTGCTATGCTACTTATTTCTTTTGGCTTTTCCTCCTACACGAAAAAAGTTTCTGTAGCACCTGTGTGTCTCCAAGTCCGTCACACTTGCTTTTTTCTCTTGCAAAAGCCTTCAGGGGAGCTGTCTAGATAAAAAAAAAAAAAACTTTAAGAAATACTTTACAGAGAAGTCAGTAAAAATAAAAATGGTTTAGTCTATTTTACAGAAATTACTGAAACCTCTGAAATATTTTTTTTAAAAATAACAAGTTATTATTATTATTATTTTTGTTTCTGTCTCCCTTGCAGAAAAATCAACCAACCGTTTTCAACCAAATGCTGCCTCCCTGGGTAAAAACTGTCTTGGCCATTTACCAGGTCTCATTGAAAGGATGTTATAAATAGGAAGTCTACATAATGCTTCAACTAGACTTAAAAGCACTGGAGCGCGTTTAACTTTTCCACAGAGATTCCTAGCCCATAAGTGATAAGTGCCTCTAGTCTACAAAGAAGACGGAACACTTTGCCTGCTTCCTGGAATTCAGTATTTAAATTATTCATGATTTGGATACGTCTGTGGGAATTGCTGTATAACACCCTTCTCTTTATGAGCAGCACATGGAAATATGTTTAAAGATGGACCTTTTAAATCTGTCCCATTTTATAATCATAACCACACCTGTTAAGGGAAGCAAAAATAAAGCCTTTTGTTGAACAACATTTTACAGGGAATGGCTTAGAGGAAATTTTCATACATACAAGTAGCTTCATGTTTAAAAAATAGATATAGAACACTCAAGGATATTTTATGTGATGAAGACAGTTGTCAAAAATGCACCTTTAGATACAATGAAAGCGAAAAATAGCAGAAAATTGTGCAGTTTTGACTTCTCAAGGAAAGAGGACTTGAGAAGCTATTTGAATTACAATAAAAAGAAGGTTTTATATATAAATATATTTTTTTAAGGAATCAATAGTAAACCCAAACAAGCATTTGGAGTGTTTATAAAGAAATCTTAAAAGGTACGGGAAGATGTATTGAATGAAGTTTGGAAAGCCACATTTTTTTTCCTCCCAAAGAATCAAGAAAAAAAAATTGCCGTTTATTAAAATTCAATGAAGGGTTGTACTTTTAAAAAGCAATTTGTGGTACATTTCCTTTGACAGTCACATTCTATGGGGAAAAACATTAAAAGCCACAAAACTGTTTAAATCTCAGAGTTAAAGACATCTTTGTGGGCTAAGTCGCTTCAGTCCTGTCTGACCCTGTAAGACCCTGTGGACTGTATCCCTCCAGGCCCCTCTGTCTCTGGGATACTCCAGGCAAGAACACTGCAGTGGGCTGTCATGCCCTTGTCCAGGGGATCTTCCCCACCCTGGGAACAGACATCTTTAACTCAAAATAAAAGGTTCAACAAAACAAAGCAAATTAAAAGCCCTTCTTAACAGAAGACAAAAACAAACAGAGATTCTTGACTTCCATCTCCAATTTTAATATACCAGGAGTTTTCTACAAGTTGATGCTAAATGCACCATGGGAAGCTGTTTGGGTGCACGCAGGCATGCGCATGTGTGCACACACACACAGACATGCATATGTTTGGTGTACATTTATAAGGACAAATACATGAAATATACAGACCACACGTACTAGCAATGAAATGTGCTAACTCAGGAAGGTCTGTGTACCTAGAGTACACCACCGAATTGAGGGAAAAAGCTTTGAATTAATTTCTGCATAGTTCAAGCTTCTCTATAAAACCAGCTTTTGCTGATCAACCATTTTTCAGAAACTTCTTTTTCTTTTCTTTTTTTTAAAAACATTTTTTGTTCCGGGTGGCAATCTACGTGGTAAACTGTGCAAACAGCAAGTTCTCAACCACCACAGTCATCACTATATCTTAGCTGTCCAGAAATGCGAAGTTTGGATGAGATTTTTCTACCCGTGAAAGTGATAGCCCCAGAAACACCCCACCTAGCATATCAGGCTTTTTGCAAACTCACATCAAACAGATCCACCCATACAGGAAAAACCAGAGTCTTGCAATGCTGTTTGTGTGAAACTGGTGAATATTAGATGCATTTCCTTTGAAATTCTGAAACAGCTGTGCTTCTCCACATTTACAGAAGGACACGTCATGTGTATTCTCTTTTGAGAATTTTGCTCAATCATAAAATGTAAATAGAGACGCTCTTCCAAGGATGGATTAGTGTCATGTTTCAAGCCAACAAGGATATATTTAAAATTTTCAGTTGGTTGCTCTATATGCGTGCAAAAATACTCTACTTTGTTCAGCTTAACTTTTACATATGACAGAATAAACGTCTTTATGCTTACTATAAAAGTATATTTTATATATAGCGCACATCTCTAATATTTGTTGTATCTGTTGTATATGAACTATACATTATTCAAATTACATTACACCTTATGTGTGTGCATGCTAAGACGCTTCAGTTGTGTCCAACTCTTTGCAACCCCATGAACTGTAGCCCCCAGGTTCCTCTGTCCAAGGGATTTTCCAGGCACAAATACTGGAGTAGGTTGCCATGCCCTTCTCTAGAGGATCTTCCTGACCCAGGGATTGAACCCACGTATCCTTCATTGCAGGTGGATTCTTTACTGCTGAGCCACCAGGAAAGACCATTATATTACATAAATATGATAAATATTAGGTATATTAGAGATGTTTATTATATATAATATATATCACTATATACATATTCTACTTGTTGTATGTCTTTGTAGAATCCTAACTAACACAACCTTCTTGAGCAAGTATTAAATTTTAAGGTTTTCTTTTTTTTTCCAGATTTCTTGACAACACTATGTGGTCTGAGAAATATATATTTGTTACATGTGATTATTCCCCTTTCCTGAATCATTTATTTCTGCTATGCTACTTATTTCTTTTGGCTTTTCCTCCTACACGAAAAGAGTTTCTGTAGCACCTGTGTGTCTCCAAGTCCGTCACACTTGCTTTTTTCTCTTGCAAAAGCCTTCAGGGGAGCTGTCTAGATGAGTGTCCGTCTGTCTGTCTTTTGCAAGTAACTCTTGAATGCACTTCAGGGCTCAGGGCACAACAGGGCTTGTGGATGTCACACGGGTGTGAGCTAAAGCGATGACTCACCGGGAGGCACTTACATTTCAACGACCCTCACCCTGGGACGTCCAGGAGATCACGTCAAGCTCTTACCTCGTGACGTCTTCTCTGGCAGGCCACCTCTGAGAAGAGGTTTTCAGTATCCTTGTGGGGTTCAGTGCCAACTCCTGTTTTTTTTTTTTTTTTTTTTTTTTTCCTTTGTGGCAACTTTGCANGAGGCACTTACATTTCAACGACCCCCACCCTGGGACGTCCAGGAGATCACGTCAAGCTCTTACCTCGTGACGTCTTCTCTGGCAGGCCACCTCTGAGAAGAGGTTTTCAGTATCCTTGTGGGGTTCAGTGCCAACTCCTGTTTTTTTTTTCTTTTTCTTTTTTTCCTTTGTGGCAACTTTGCACGGAAAGAGCTGTTTCTCCGCTTGTGTCCTGGAGTGAGAAAAGGTAGAAAGCAAGCTGCTGGGTGCATGGATGGGAGGTGGAAATAAATATTGAGTTGTCCCAACCAGCATTGTCCGTGGGTGTCTGGAACAACAGCCAAGCTTGCTCACAGAGGTCCCTGATGTGGATCCCTGACCCCTGTGGCCAGACACAGACTCCACCGTGTGTCCCCAAACGACCCAGGTTCCACCTCTGGAGTCTGAGAAGCCTGCAGACAGATGCCTGCATTTCTGGCTGTGCGTTTCTCTCTCAGTCTATAATCAATCTGCAAGCACACAATGAAGGTTCTGTTTCAAAATGTTTGCAGAAACCACACCCGAGTTGCCAAAAAGATCAGCAGCACTAAGAACAGACTTCCCAGGTGGCACCAGTGGTAAAGAACCGACGAGACATAGGAGACGTGGGTTTGATCCCTGGGTCGGGAAGATTCCCCTGGAGGAGGAAAGGACAACCCACTCCAGTGTTCTTGCCTGGGAAATCCTACACACAGAGGAGCCTGGTGGGCTACAGTCCATGAGGTTGCAAAGAGTCTGACATGACTGAGTGACTTCACTTTAGCCCTTTCACCTTTTAGCTTTATATAGTGGAAGGGACAAATAGATTCAAGGAATTCAATCTGGTAGACACAGTGTCTGAATTATAGACGGAGGTTTCTAACACTGTGCAGGGAGCAGAGGTCAAAATCATCCCCAAGGAAAAAGAAAGGCAACATGGCTGTCTGAGGAGGCCTTAGAAATAGCTGAGAAAAAAAGAGAAGCTATAGCCAAAGGAGAAAAGTAGAGATATACCCGTTTGAATGCAGAGTTCCAAAGAATAGCAAGGAGAGATAAGAAAGCCTTCCTCAGGGATCAATGCAAAGAAATAGAGGAAAACAACAGAACGGGAAAGACTAGAGATCTCTTCAAGAAAATTAGAGATACCAAGGGGACATTTCATGTAAAAATGGACTCGATAGAGGACAGAAATCTTTTGGACCTAACAGAAGCAGAAGATATTAAGAAGAGGTGGCAAGAATACACAGAGGAACTGTACAAAAAAGATCTTCACGACCTGGATAATCACGATGGTGTGATCACTCACCTACAGCCAGACATCCTGGAATGTGAAGTCAAGTGGGCCTTAGAAAGCATCACTATGAACAAAGCTAGTGGAGGTGACGGAATTCCAACTGAGCTATTTCAGATCCTGAAACATGATGCTGTCAAAGTGCTGCACTCAATATGCCAGCAAATTTGGAAAACTCAGCAGTGGCCACAGGACTAGAAAAGGTCAGTTTTCTTTCCAATTCCAAAGAAAGGCAATGCCAAAGAATGCTCAAACTACCGCACAATTGCACTCATCTCACACCCTAGCAAAGTAATGCTCAAAACTCTTCAAGCCAGGTTTCAACAGTACGTGAACTGTGAAATTTCAGATGTTCGAGCTGGATTTAGAAAAGGCAGAGGAACCAGAGATCAAATTGCCAACATCCTCTGGATCATCAAAAAAGCGAGAGTTCCAGAAAAACATCTATTTCTGCTTTATTGACTATGCCAAAGCCTTTGACTGTGTGGATCACAAGAAACTGGGGAACATTCTTCAAGAGATGGAGCATTCTTCAAGATCACCTGAACTGCCTCTTGAGAAACCTGTATACAGGTCAAGAAGCAACTGTTAGAACCAGACATGGAACGACAGACCAGTTCCAAATTGGGCAAGGAGTACATCAAGGTTGTATAATGTCACCCTGTTTATTTAATTTATTTCTATGCAGAGTACATCATGCAACATGCCAGGCTGGATGAAGCACAAGTTGAAATTAAGATTGCCGTGAGAAACATCAATAAACTCAGATATGCAGATGATACCACCCTTATGACAGAAAGCGAAGAACTAAAGAGCCTCTTGATGAAAGAGAAAGAGGAGAGTGAAAAAGCTGGCTTAAATTCAATATTTAAAAAACTAAGATCATGGCATCCGGTCCCATCACTTCATGGCAAATAGATGGGGAAACAACAGAAACAGTGACAGACTTTATTTTCTTGGGCTCCATAATCACTGCAGATGGTGACGGAAGCTATGGAATTAAAAGTGCCTACTCCTTTGAAGAAAGGTTATGAGAAACCTAGACAGCATATTAAAAAGTAGAGGCATTACTTTGCCAACAAAAGTCTGTCTAGACAAAGCTATGGTATTTCCAATAGTCATATACGGATGTGAGAGCTGGACCATAAAATAGGCTGAGTGCTAAGGACTGTGGTGTTGGAGAAGATGCTTGAGAGTCCCTTGGACTGCAAAGAGATCCAACCAGTCAATCTTAGGATTTTGCTTTAGAGGAAATCAACTCTGAATATTCATTGGAAGCACTGATGCTCCAATACTTTGGCCATCGAATGGGAAGAGTCGACTCACTGGAAAAGACCCTGATGCTGGGAAAAAGAAGGGGATGATAGAGGATGAGATGGTTGGATGGCATCACAGACTCAGTGGGCATGAGTTTAAGGAACTCTGGGATATGGTGAAGGACAGAGGAGCCTGGTGTGCTGCAGCCCATGGGGTTGCAAAAATCGGACACTAGTTAGCTTGGACCAACAACAATATTCCACTGTGTATGTCTATGTATCACTGCTTCTTTATCCACTCATCTGTCAGTCAACATTAGGTTGCTTTCATGTCCTGGTTATTGTAAATAGTGCTGCTGTGAATGATGGCATACGTGTGTCTTTTGATAAGTTTAATTCTTAAGACAGCAGATATCTGTCTTTGTCATAGGAGATGGTAACTATAAGAGACTCACTTGTACCAACTGAAGATGATTTCCACATTTTTTTTTTTTTTTTTGGTCAGAAATGTTTAGGGGTCCTCATGATTAAATTTCTGCATGGTAATTTTTCAGGCAAAGGGAATCATATTGAAGAGGGAATCTTGGAGAAATTCAAGGAGGAGACTAGAGAAAGGGGAATTCCAGAAGAAACTGTCATGAGTATCCTGAAAAGTGGCAGTGGAATTAAACTTTTTTTCTGAATATATCAATCAGGTGGTGTGTATGTGTGCTATCGGGAAACAAACAGATTCATGTAAACTTTCTTCCTTCATAAATAATCTTTTATGCAATCCCTTACTTAAGGAGAAACAAAGAAAAATAAAAACCAAAACCTTGGAAATACTGGCGGATGGGAGTAACCTGTGGGTCATTTACTCCTAACTCTTTTGTTCTGCCAGATGACTGTCTTAACCAGTGGACAGGAAAAAAAAGACATTTCAGAAATACCAAAGTGAAAACTGTTGGTTATCAAGGTGGTTTCATCAAATCAGTTAAGAAGGACATACTGTGATTTCATTCCTGTCAAATTTTGCAGGTAACAATTTATTTTTTTGTCCCAATAACTTACATCTTATTGATAGAGAACTTTGTCTATTACATTAGGTTACTTAGCTTCTCTTGAGCCCTAATAAATTTCAAATTGTTGCGACTTAGCAGCAGAGTGCATTCTGTAGATAAAAGATCCCACCATGTGTATATCCTGGGGGAAGTTACACAGGGACCCCCACTACAACTCAGAGATGTGGAGTGCTGAGGCCCACCAGGATCTGGACATTGGACCACCTACCAGATCCTGTAGGCTGGACATCCTACTCCCTGACACTCACCTCTGTCAGCTGTCAACAGTCGACTCCACTAAACCTCTGGTTCTGTTTTATTCAGCTACAGAAAGAGTCCCTGAGACCAGACACATCCTTGTTTCCATGGAATCAAGGTCATCAACAGGAAGACGACCTTTGTGGTTCCTGATTAACATGACCCTTCCCTCGTCACCCTCACACTCCTTCTCCCACCTCATCCCTCCTGGTCACTAATCACCCCCTGCTTGGGGGAATTTCATTTCTGAGGGTCGAGATAAATTGATTTAGCATCTTTCCCGCACCTTGTGTCTGTGCAGAAGTCATCTGATTTAAAACACTCAAATATCCACATTAAGTATCCAGGAAACTGTGCCTTTAGTAGGATGGGTGTTCATCAGAGACATTCGTGAGAAGGATTAAGTAGAGCTGCCCTAGAGGTGTCCAAGGGAAGAAGGAAAACAAAAGGACTCAACCATTCTGTGACAGGGTTTTGGACTTTCCTACTGTAGTGGAAGGGGACAGCGTGGTCAGGAAAGACGTCCCCAGAAAACATCTTATTCATTCCAGGGAAAGGAGCTTGTGTTCCACTCACTGAGCTTCACAGAGACAAAGCATCAGATGACAAGCCATGTCTCTGAGGGGAAATACATGTTCTGATAGCTGCAACACTTCTGCAATTGAGCTGAAGGACACACATGTCTTAACGATTGGCATAGAAGTTATCAAAGATGGAAGAGCAGCTGAGTCTTGATCAGTGGGACCGTGAAGACAGGGCAGCGTTTGCGGGAGCAGGATGACTGATAGCTCACTGTCACATATAAAGACGGTTGTCCAGTCTCATATGCTTCAGAAGCAGGCGGACGCTAATACTTCCAAGGACTGGCCCCTCCCACTCTCGTGAGGAAAGCACACTGCTCAGCTCCGCGTGGCGTTTGAGCTGTTTACCATCCGTGAGATCTAGCAGATGCTTGAGATATAGAGCTTATTCCAAGGGCTGGGCCACAGCTCAGAGATCTGGTCCACGTCCTAGGAAAAGAAAACCAGGCATAAGCAATATTTATCAGAACAAATGCGTTAGGAGCTTCATAGAAATGGCCTCCAAATGGGCTACAGCTGGTCAATGTCAAAGGCATCAGTAGTGAAGTCTCTGGAGACTTTATTTGGAAGTAATAGAGTGTCAAGGGCAATATTTGAGTTATTTCTCCTGAATAATAAAAGGTATGCGTTTGCGGTTCTGACTCTGGTCCTCACAGTATGTCTGAAAGGTTGGCTTGCTTGGGTGGATAAATTCAGAGATTATGGAACAGTGGACGGTGGGATGACCCCCCGCTAAAGAGGAAGACAGGACCTGAATAAGCAAGGTAGACAAGTGTGGAATGCGCCACGTGTTTGCGATGTGACCGTTATTAACAAGGAAAACAGGGTTGCCACCACAAATGGTACAGAAATGCAAGGAAACATAGAAGACAACTAGAAACCAAGTTCTTCCACCTGATTTTACACTTTCAATGAAATGGACCCATTTCTTGAAAGATTCGTAACTTACGTTGACGCAAGATAAAACAGAAAAATTTGCTTAGTCCTTTCTCTTATGAAAGAAATTGGACCTGTCATCATACAATGTTTCACTAAGAACTTGGAGGGTCAGAACATTTCCCTGGAGAGTCCTCTCATTTGGAAATAAGAGAGAGCGCTAAACTTGGTTAAAGTTTTCAGGAGAGGATGAGGGACACAGTGCTACTCTTTTGACGAAGTGAGCAGAGCCTAAACCCCCAAATTCAGAAAAAAATAACTCTATTATATGTATACACCTATAGTTCATATTAAGATGTCTCATATCTGAAACTGCTCTTGCATTCCCGAGACATTTAATTTTTTGAGGGTCTCTCAACAAATTGGTATCATTTACACAGTGATGATACCTATTTTATTTACAGCACAAAGAGGCTGTTATATGGGAGAGCAGCCTTTGGTTTGCACACACACAAACATAAGTATTAAAATAAACGTTGCTGCTGATCAGTCAAAAGTCGTATCCAACTCTTTGCGACCCCATGGACTGTGGCACGCTAGGCCTCCTCTCAAAATATAGAGAGATTCTTATTTCTGCTCTTGTTCAGATGCTAATATTTTGAGAGGATAATTCATATCTTGATTCATAGAGATGTAATGTATTAATTTAACTTTTTACATCTTGCACTGTGATATGGCAGAGCTTCTTATTGTTCCATTGATAAGTCGCATCCGACTCTTTGCAGCTCCATAGACGGTAGCCCACCAGGATCCTCTGTCCATGGGATTCTCCAGGCAAGAATACAGGAGTGGGGGACCCTTTCCTTCTCCAGGAGACCTTCCCAGGCCACAGACTAAACCCACGTCTCCTGCCTTGGCAAGCAGATACTTTACCACTGAGCCAGCAGGGAAGCCCTCTCTCATAGCTAGCAGATTGTCAATTTATTTCAAATATATAGATCTTACAAACAAGAAACCAGTGAATCATATTTATAAGTGTCAATCATTTTAAATTGTCTATTAATGGAAAAGCCTCGTCAAAGAGAATCCATCTGTAGAATATGGACAGTTACACCCAAAAGGACCTTTCAAAACCCCCTTGTATATTCTGTCCCCTTTCTCATATAGTCCTATTTTATTTTATTTATTTAAAGTCACTCAGTCGTGTCCGACTCTTTGTGACCCCATGGAATGCAGCCCACCAGGCTCCTCAGTCTGTGGGATTCTCCAGGCAAGAATACTGGAGTGGGTTGCCATTTCCTTCTCCAAGGGATCTTCCCGACCCAGGGATCGAATCCAGGTCTCTCACATTGGAGGCAGATGCTTTAACAAACTCTGAGCCACCAGGGAAGCCCAGATAATCCTACCCACAGATAAAGACGTAATTCACTCTTGCAACTAATATCAGAGCTTTACTCAAAACCTTACGTTTTTGAAATGGTGTCTTCCATTGAAACGGATTGAAAACACACTCCTGGATTGTACCTTGCCATCAATGGACATGAGTTTAAGCAAGCACTGAAAGCTGGTGATGGACAGGGAAGCCTGGCGTGCTGCAGTCCATGGGGTTGCAAACAGTCGGACATGACTGAGCCACTGAACTGAACTGAGAACTTCATTGTAGAGCTTAGAGACATGGGCTATATTTGTCGATTACTGGTTGTCTGCCTTGCATTCGCTCTTCTCTGTCTGGAAGACAGTTGAGTGGATTGAGAGTTCAGTCTGGTTCACAAGGCTTCAGCTGTTATGTATGTGCTCTGTGCTTTTGCGAAGTCACTTCAATCATGTCTGACTGTTTGCAACCCCAGGGACAGTAGCCCGCCAGGCTCCTCTGTCTATGGGATTCTTCAGGAAGGAATACTGGAGTGTGTTGCCGTGCCCTTCTCCAGGGATCTTCCCAACCCAGGGATTAGACCCATGTCTCCTCTGTCTCCTGCCCTGGCAGGTGGATTCTTTCCCATGGCGCCACTTGGGAAGTTCATATAAACACTCATGGAACACAGACCAGACACTGGGCTTTAGGGACGTTGCAGAAGACAGTCTCTTTTTTATAATGCATACATGGATAAAGGTTTACTGTATCTTTCACTATGGGCTTTCCTGGTGGTTCAGATGGTAAAGAATTCACCTGCAATGCAGGAGACCGAGGTTCGACCCCTGAGTTGGGAAGACACCCTAGAAGAGGGAATGGTAACCCACTCCTGTATTCTTGCCTGGAGAATTCCATGGTGGGCTTCAGTTCAAGGGGTTGCAAAGAGTTGGACATGTCTGAGCAAATAACACACACACAGAGACACACACACATACACAGTGGATTATAGTATCTATTGGGTTGGCCAAAAAATTTGTTCAGACTTTTTTTTTAATATAAAATTATGTTCATGATTTTTTTATTGTTGAACTGAAATGCCTGTTCATATTATAAAATATTGTATGTTTTTAGTTTAAAATATTCCAATCATCATAGTGAGCAATAGGCAATACTAAATTTTCAAAGTCATTTCTTCTATTTCTTTAACAATTCAAAGGGCTTTTAGTCAGATGTGCTCTTTTCACATTTTAAAATTTTGGCTGTTTTTACATCAATCCCCAACCATTAAACCTCCTCAGTCAACTATATTTTTTTTTTTTTTTTTTTTCAGATTTGTTTTATTTTTTCCATAAGATGCTATATAAAAACCCAAACAAACTTTTTGGGTATCCCAATACACTCTACTATGCTACAGCAAAATAGAGGAGATTTCCAGTCCTTCTGACAACTGAGACTTGTCCCTCACTGAGTGCACACACCTGGTCTACGGTTGGCCTGCAGTTCACTGTGCTTCACAATGGATTCCAGATAGATGTTAGCAGACACTCCCTAAATACTAGGCCATGGTGTGGGGTGTGCATAAAAAATCCAATGCTTATGTAATTGGCAATAAACATTTTGGCCAAGGACTATGTCCAGAGGCTGACGGACAGAAATACCCACAGGGGAAATTAATTGTCCATCATTTAGTAAAGCAAACGCACATCCTAAAATGAAAACAAAGAACAAACAGATCAATTGATAACTAGAAAGAACATAAAGAACATAAAGCCTAAGGTAAATAGTGTTGAGACCCAATGGGACCTTTTTCTCTAGAAGGCGCCAGGTCTCTGACATCTGAAGGAAACTTCATCCCGCCCACATCCACCTGCAAGCCTAAAATCGTCCATGAGTATTAGGGAGGTCATGGAATATGTTGCTTTCTCTTCCTTTTCACATTTCTCATTTCTCTCAACACCTGGAGAGCTTCAAGAGGTTCTCAGTGACAAGCGTGGGCTCAAATAAAGCTTCAAAGGGTATTTCTTGTAGGAAAACTTGAAATAAAGTATACATGGTACCTCCTCTACTCAAGGGCTACCCAGGAGTAATGCTAATGGTAGAGGACCCACCTGCCCAGGCAGGAAACATGAGATGCGGGTTCGATCCCTGGAAGATCCCCTGGAGGAGGCATGGCAAGCTAGGAGATCTTCCCAACACAGAGATTAAGCCCTGGTCTGCTGCTAGGAGGCAGATTTTTTTTTTTTTTCTACTGAGTCCCCTGGGAGTGCATATATGGATAAAAAGGTTAATGTATATTGGACTACCCTATATACTGAATTGACCAAAAAGTTCGTGCAGGCTTTTGCATAAATGTTATATAAAAACCCAAATGAAGTTTTTGGGTATCCCAACACATATGAGAGAAGGCAATGGCAACCCACTCCAGTACTCTTGCTTGGGAAATCGCACGGGTGGAGTAGCCTGGTTGGGCGGAGTAGCCTGGGAGGCTGCAGTCCATGGGGTCGCTAAGAGTCAGACACGATTGAGCGACTTCACTTTCACTAATACATACGACAAGAAATGGCAACCCAGTCCAGTGTTCTTCCCTGGAGAATCCCATGGACAGCGGAGCCTGGCGGGCTACAGTCCATGGGGTCACACAGAGTCGGCCACAGTGGAGCGACTAACACCTTAGCTCTGTATTCTCTCTCTGTTTCCTGTGGGGATTTCCTTCTTTAAACGATCTCATTTGTGTTACGGAACCACCCGCCGTGACTCTCCCTCCCTTTATCTTCAGGTGTTTCAAGTACAGCTAGTCCCCAAGTTGCTGACTCCTGTTTCCTCTGAAACACAACCGAGGTGGCCCACCCTGGGCGTTGAGAACAACAGGGGCACGCTGCACCGTTCATTCACCAGCCCTAGCACTGGGGGTACAACCAAGACCCAAATCCAGGGAAGAAGAGGCAGTCACTCACTGGAGCCTGAAGGTTGCTTATCAACAGAACAACAGGTGATAAAGTGGGAGGGAGAAGGAGTTAGGGAGCGTGGGGCTGTGATGCTGGAGGAAGGACCACGTCTGATAGAAATCTACAGGTTCTTACAAGGACTGACGCTCCATTCTGGGTCAGAGAAGCAGGTTAACTCAGGTAATTCAGGACTTCTCAGCCTCCCCGTGATGCACACGACTAGATAATTCTCTGTGAGGTGCTGTCCTGCGTCCTGTGTCAGACCTTCATCTCTGATCAGAAGAAAGGTATCACCTCTCACCTTTTGCATTGTGACACCCAGAAACAGCATCACCATATGCAACAAGGGTTTCTCTTGAGAGGCAGAGACATCTCTGGCTGAGAACAAATACTCTACACGCAGTGTTAGAAAAAGCTTCCCAGATTTGGTGAATACAGCAAAGCTGTTGGTCAAGGACAGAGAAATCTCCACGGGGAACCAGGAGAAACACTGGGAAATCTCTTGAGAAGACTTTGATGCTTAAAAGTGTGGCTTCCCTAGTGGCTCAGATTGTAAACCGTCTGTCTGCAATGCAGGAGACCTGGGTTTGATCCCTGGGTTGGGAAGATCCCCTGGAGAAGGAAATGGCAGCCTGCTCCAGTATTCTTGCCTGGAAAATCCCAGGGACCACAGAGCCTGGTAGGCTACTATCCATGGGGTCGCCAAAAATCGGACATGACTGAGCGACTTCACTTTCACTTTGAAATCAGAAGCACTGCTATCTCCAGGGGCATGCGGCGGAAATGCAGGCTCCAGGCTCAACACTAAATGCACTCCATCAGAACCAGCATCACCGATAATCTTCTCTGAGGGTCAGTAATCATGTTTCTATTGGAGAGGAACGTCATCAAGGGTAAGAGCTCAAAAATGAGCCTGTGGTTCATTCTCTCATCTATGAGAGTTTGTGTAAACTGGAACCTTCATCAGGGATCGCCGGGCAAGGCAATCTGCAGGTTCATGGCCGTCCCTATCGAACTACCAGTGGCATTTTTTTCAGAACAGGAATAAATCGTTTTAAAGTTTGTAGGCAATCACCAAGACCTCCCCCCCCCCAAAGCCAAAAGGTTCTTCAGAAAGAAGAATACAGCTTGAGAAAACATGCTTCTAGACTTCAGACTATATTATTAAACTACAGTTAGCAAGACAGGATGGTAGTGACAAAGCACACACCCAACCACACACACACACCCAACCACACCCAACCCCACACACACCCAACCACACACACACAAACACACACACCCAACCACACACACACACCCAACCACACACACACACCCAACCACACACAACCACACACACACACAACCACACACACACAAACAGACACACACAACCACACATACAAAAACACACACACAACCCCACACACACACAAACACATACACAACCACACACACACACATAACCACACACACAACCACACACACACACAACCACACACACACACATAACCACACACACAACCACCTGGAATAACAGGCAAATTTGACCTTGGAACACAAAATGAAGCAGGGCAAAGGCTAACAGTTTGCCAAGAGAATGCACTGGTCATAGCCAACACCCTCTTCCAACAACACAAGAGAAGACTCTACACATGGACATCACCAGATGGTCAACACCAAAATCAGATTGATTATATTCTTTGTAGCTGAAGAAGAGGAAGCTCTATACAGTCAGCAAAAATAAGACCAGGAGCTGACTGTGGCTCAGATCATAAACTCCTTATTGTGAAATTCAGACTTAAACTGAAGAAAGTAGAGAAAACCACTAGACCCTTCAGCTATGACCTAAATCAAATCCCTAACAATTATACAATGGAAGTAAAAAATAGATTTAAGGGACTAGATCTGATAGACAGTGTGCCTAAGGAACTATGGACAGAGGTTTGTGACATTGTATAGGAGATAGGGATCAAGACCACCCCCAAGAAAAAGAAATGCAAAAAAGCAAAATGGCTGTCTGGGGAGGCCTTACAAATAGCTGTGAAAAGAAGAGAGGCGAAAGGCAAAGGAGAAAAGGAAAGATATACCCATTTGAATGCAGAGTTCCAAAGAATAGCAAGGAGAGATAAGAAAGCCTTCCTCAGTGATCAATGCAAAGAAATAGAGGAAAACAACAGAACGGGAAAGACTAGATATCTTGAATCTCTAGAGATGCTAGATCTCTGGAGTCATTGGAAAAGGCCCTGATGCTGGGAAAGATTGAAGGTGGGAGGAGAAGGGGACAACAGAGGATGAGATGGTTGGATGGCATCACAGACTCGATGGACATGAGTTTGAGTAAGCTCTGGGAGTTGGTGATGGACAGGGAAGCCTGGTGGGCTGCAGTCCATGGGGTCCCAAAGAGTCTGACACGACTGAGTGACTGGACTGACTGTCTGACTTCAATAAGTGAGAAAACTGTTTGTAAAAGGATGAAATTAGAACACTCCCTAATACCATATACACAAATGAAGTTAAAATGGATTAAAGACTGAAATGTAATACCAAATACTGTGAAACTCCTAGAGGAAAACCAGGAGAACACTTTTGACAAAAATTGCAGGAATATTTTTTGAATCTTAAAGGAAAGAAAAGAAAAATAAACAAATAAGACCTAACTTACCTTAAAAGCTTTTGCACAGGAAAAGAAACCATTGACAAAAGAAAAAAAGACATGAGAAATGAGAAAATATTTCCAAGTGATATCCCTGATAAAGGATTAATATGCAACATATATACACTGCTCACACAAGTCAACATAAAAAAAGACAACCCAATTTAAAAATGGGAAGAAAATCAGAGACATTTTACAAAGCAGAAATGTAGAGGGCAACAGGGACGTGAATAGATGCTCAAAACTTCTAATTTTCAAGGAAATGCAAATCAAAACCAGTCAGATCTCCCCTTACAGCTATAAGAATGGCTATTATCAAAAAGAGCACAAATAACAAATATTGAAGAGGGTGTGGGAAAAAGGGTGCCCTCCTACGGTGCTGATGGGAATGCAAATTGGTGCAACCACTGAGCAAAACAGAATGGAAGATTCACTAAAAACAGGACTGCCGTATGATCCACTGATTCCACTTCTGGGTGTATACTCTGACGAAAGTCTAATTCAAAAAGATACACGCACCCCCCAATGTTCATAGAAGCCTTATTTACAATAGCCGGGACACAGAAGCAAGCGAAATATGCTCTGAAAGACGAATGAATAAAGAAGATGTGGCGTGTAATTAACCTCCAATAAATACAAATACAAAATAAATACAATTATATGTATATAAAAGAACAAAATAATGCCATTGGCAGCAATGTAGATGGTTGTGGAGGGCATTATGATAAGTGAAATAAGTTAGACAAATACTGCATGTTACCACTTACATGTGGAATCTGTAGAATATAATAAATCAATGAGTATTACCAAAAAAAAAAGCAGATTCCCAGTTCTAGAGAAAGAACTAGCAGTGACTGGGGGAAACAGTGGAGAGCCAGGAGGTATAAACTATGGGATATAAGGGAAGCTCAAGAATGTATTGTTCAACACAAGGAATATAGCCAGTATTTTGTAAGTGTTAATCAATTTTAACCTTTGAAAGCTGGATAAAATTTAAAAAAAATTACCTAGGTTAAACAAAAATGAAATAGAATCCTTGAGGGGACAGGTTGTGTTCAGTAGACAAGGTCAAAATCTTCCTTTCACTGTTTAGATCCAGTTGTGAAATCTAAGATGTAACCCCCCCTCACACAAAAAAAAAAATGAACACAGAAAAAACAGAAAAACAAATCAGAAATTTATAAACTGGGAGAGACAGGCTTCATAGTGAAAGATTGTTGCTGAACCACGAAAAACACTGGGATTCTTGGCGTCTGGAGGAGAAGAATTCAATCTGGGGCCAGTGATGAGGCTTGATCACTCAGAGCTTTTGTGTAATAAACTTTTATTAAAGTATAAAAGAGATAGAGAAAGCCTCTGACACAGACTTCAGAAGGGGGGCAGAGAGTGCCCCCATCCCCACCGCCAGTGTTAGCAAGGAATTTATATACTCGCCAGTTCGTTATTACAATGAATCAAAAGTGTCCAGACGTTGCAAAGATCTTATTAGACCCACTTCCACAATCCACATTTCTTTTTTTTTTTTCTGGACTTTTTATTTGCTTATTTTTTCAGCTTTATCAAGGAATAATTAACAAACAATTTTGCATATTAAAAGTGTACAACATGATTTGTTTTATATGAATACATATATATATATACTATAAAAATATGTGATTTGTTATACAGATAAAATGTGAAAAAATGGCCATAATCAAGGTAATTAGCACATCTATCACCTCACATTGTTTTTTTTGTGTGTTTGTGGTAAAGAAGGCTTAAGATTTATTCTTAACAAATTTTAAGTATACAGTACTTTCTTACTAGCTATAGTTATAATGCTGTGCATGAGATCCTCAGAACTTATTTTTCTTATAACTAAAAGTTTGTACCCTTTGAACTACATCTTATAATTTCTGTCACACCCCAGCCCTCGGCAACCACCATTTGGTTGTCTGTCTCTGAAATTCACTTTTTTTTTTTTTTTTGTTAGCAGTGCTGGGTCTTAGTTGTCATATGCAGGGTCTAGTTCTCTTAGCAGGGATTGAACTCAAGCTCTCTGCATTGGGAGTGAGGAGTCTAAACCACTGGATCATCAGGAAAAGTCCCCACAATTGATTTTGTTTTGTTTCTACATGTAAATGATAACATCCAGTATTTGTCTTTTCTCTGTCTGACTTATTTTGTATAGCATAATGCACTCCACATTCATCTATATTGCTGCAGATGACAGAATTTCCATCTTTTTATGGCTGAATAATACTGCATTGTAAATATATACACTACATTTTCTTTATCTATTCATCCACTGACAAACACTTGGGTTATTTCCACATCTTGGCAATTGTGAATAATGCTGCAATGAAAATGTGCATGCAAAACTTTCTTTGAGATACTGATTTCATTTCTTTCAAATATATATCTGGGAGTGGGACTGCTGGATCATGCAGAAATTCTGTTTTTAATTTTTTGTGGGTCTGCAAAGTAACTACACCAATTCACGTTTCCCACCCACAGTGCACACAGGTGTTCTCTTTTCACATCCTAACAAGGTAACAGGATTAGCCAGAAGGCCCTGAGGAAGGAGAAACTGTCCTCAAGCAGGATACGGTATTGCTATATGATCCCTGCTGCTGCTAAGTCGCTTCAGTCGTGTCTGACTCTGCGACCTCATAGACGGCAGCCCACCAGGCTCCCCCATCCCTGGGATTCTCCAGGCAAGAACACTGGAGCAGGTTGCCATTTCCTTCTCCAATGCATGAAATCCCATCTGTCCATGGGATTTTCCAGGCAGGAGTACTGGAGTGGGCTGCCATATGATCCCTAGTACAGAGTTTAAATTGAGTTGTGTAATTGACTAAGCCTAAGAAATGTAGACCAAAAAAGGTTTGTCCTTTCCTCTTCCTTGAGAATTCCAGAACCCTCTCTCCTTGGGGATCCCCCGGACAACTTATCAACCTGCCTAGAAACTGACTCTCTCAATAGTTACAGAAAGCTGGCTAAATTTGAGGAGGAAAAGTCAGGAAGGATGCTTAGCCCTGTTCAGGGGTTTATAAGGGTAGTGTTTGTGCAGGAGGGTTCCATTTTTATTTATCATTCTGTGACCATCAGTTGAGTCAATGCTTATGAAAGACAGTTGGGAATAAAGGTCCTATGACTCTCTTCAGTTGCGAAATAGCAGGATTACCACCACTTGCCTGCAATCATCTCTGAGAGTAACTGTGTTTCATCTCCCCTTGATTGGCAGTTAGAAAGGTCTTCCTAAGAGGGCAAGGTCCTGAGAAACACTCCCAGGGGAACATGTGTTGGTAAGGCTCCAGAGGAAAATCCCAGGATGTTGGAGGTGCCTAAGGAGGCCTGGAAGGGTGATGATGGGTGGATGAGGGGTGTTAGCTGGGATCCCATCCCTGCTGGAAATGACATAAGTCAAGGAGATGAGTGAGAAAATCTGAGTGACTGTTATGAGGCATAACAACTTTCTGTGATGACCTTTCACAGCAGGACGTTAGAGCAGAACACTTACAAAGGAAGAGAAGAAAACCAACAGAAAGATGTATCTTGGGACCAAAATAAAAAAGAAAAGAAAGGAGGGCCTTCCCTAGTGGTCTAGTAGGTAAGACTGTGCTCCCAATGCATATTGCTGGCTTGCATTGCTGGAACCTGATTGCAAATAAACACACAAATATTTTGTAAAAAGAACAGAATTTAAAGAAAGATGATGTTATTGAAATAGATGGGAAAAAGTGGAAACAGTGACATATTGTATTTCCTCAGGCTCCCAAATCACTGCAGATGGTGACTGCAGCCATGAAATTAAAAGATGTTCGGTCCTTGAGAGAAAAGCTATGACCAACCTAGACAGCGTATTATAAAGCAGAGACATTACTTTACTGACAAAGGTCTATAGAGTCAAAGCTAGGTTTTTTCCCAATAGTCATGTATCCATGTGAGAGTTGGACCATAAAGTAGGTTGAATGCTGAAGAACTGATGCTTTTGAACTGTGGTCTTGGAGAAGACTCTTGAGAGTCCCTTGGACTGCAAGGAGATCAGACTGTCAATTCTAAAGGAAATCAGTCCTGAATATTCATTGGAAGGACTGATGCTGAAGCTGGAGCTCCAATACTCTGGCCACCTGATGCGAAGAGCTGACTCCTTGGAAAAGACCCTGATGCTGCAAAAGATTGAAGGCAGGAGAAGGGGGCGACAGAGGATGAGATGGTTGGATGGCATCATGGACTCGATGGACGTATGAGTTTGAGCCAGCTGCAGGAGACAGTGAAGGACAGGGAGGCCTGGCGTGCTGCAGTCCATGGGGTCCCAGAGAGTTGGACACGACTTGGCAACTGAAGAAAAACATGTTCCTGAAGGAGCACTGTTGGTCATTTTCAGAGAAAGTGACAATATGAAGAGCTAAGCTGAAGACCCCGTGTTAGCCAAAGCCTCCTCAAGGGGCTGACGCCAAACAGCAATTCTGAGCTCTGAGGTGTCCCAGAAGCAAGCAATACAGAGTCCATGCTCTTGGTAATTTTCCTCAGCTGGACTGGAAGCCATAAAGGTACCATTGTTCTTTAATTTCTGCAATCGGAACTCGATGTACATTTGGCGCATTCATTTGATAAATCCCTATGAAAGAAACTGCCCATGAATGAAAATTGGAAGAAGAACAAAGAAAGTGTTCTTCGGCTCTTTCATTGTCCTTGAAGATAACAGAGGAGGGATTATCAGTGAAAATTCAATGAGCTATCAAGTTGACCAGAAAGAGTTGGCGAGGGGGTGAAGATGTGGGGAGAGGATTTAATTCAAGCCAGACTGAGCATTACAAAGCAGGAAGGAGAATCCCAGAACGTCCTGAGGGCCGTGTTGCCTGTTGCAAGTCGAAGGCACTCTCCTATACGTTTTTGAGAAAAAGGAATATTCACAAGAGTGACACACGGATATCTTACATAAAGTTGACCAAGTAGGCATATTCCAGGTGTGCATGTAGAAGCAAGTCACGTGGACCCCCTGTGAGTGTGTGCTTCATCACTCAATCATGTCTGATTCTTTTGTGACCCCTAAGGACTGTAGCCCGCCAGGCTCCTCTGTCCATGGGATTCTCCAGGCAAGAACATTAGAGTGGGTTGCCACTCCCTCTTCCACGGTGTTGGATTATATGCTCAGTGGTGTCCAGCTCTTTGTGACTCCATGGGTTGTAGCCCACCAGGCTCCTGTGTCTATGGCATTTTTCAGACAAGAATACTGGAGTGGGATGGTTGCCCTTTCCTACTCCAGGGGATCTTCCTGACCCAGAGACCCAACTTGCATCTCTAGCACTGGCAGACAAATTCATTATCACTGAGCCTCCTGGGAATGCCAGGACCCCCTCCTAGTCTTTAAGAAGTTATGTGGGCAGCATCAGAAGAAAGAAAAACATAACTGACTCCTGTGGTCAACATCAGTGTCCTGTGTCTGGAGGGTCTGGGGTTAGTGTGTAGGGCAGACATACCCTATATATTAAGATAAAAGGCAACAGGTGCAAAGCAATACAGAAGAAAGAAGTTGATGTCTGCCTTTTTTTTTCCCCCTGTCCCACCTTAAAAGATGAATTTTATAGTTTATTGGGAGGAAACTTGTTTTTTTTCCCCAAAATATTTAAAGTTAGAAGAACTAGTCTCACACTTTCTTGCTTGCCTAGAGAAATCATCGAGTCAGTGAGCAAATGACATATTACAGAATAGATGGGTAAGAGGGTTTTTAGAACAGGGGGTGATGGCAACAACCTGCTGGCATGCTGTCTTCCTAGGAGGTTACTGGGAGCTTCTGAATATACTGTCCTCCTTGTGAGGAGGAAGTGATCAACAGGCTTTGTCCTCTTCACCTGAGAGAAACCCGAGAGTTGCTCAGAGTCTCTTAGTTCTCATTATAATCTTGTTAAATCCATTACATCTTTAGTTCTGGAAGAGAAGCTTAAACTCCATTTTCCCAAGGCCGAAAGAACAGTTCAGGAGTTGAGGATATGTATCTTGGATGCTTTCTCCCATTTTAAATCTCAAGATGTCAAGGAAAGGAAAGATTCCTGACCTTAAAAGAGCCTGACTTCTCACCGAGTATAGAGGACAAATGTCCAGATGCAAAGTGTATAATCTCATTATAAAAGTGATAGATTGCCAGGGAAGCTCAGTGCCAACCAGGATATCAGAAGAGGATGTCTACGTGTCCTCACTGTCTCAGGAGGAGTGGCCATTGGTTTGTGTGCATCTCATGCCAACAGCAGTGGGATAGGATAAAAAGGGGACGCCGTTCACGTCCTCTCCAAACCACTGGGACGCCCGCAGCCTCAAAAGAAGAAGGACTCTGCAGAGTCAGCTGTGCAAGCCAACGAGATGAAGGTCCTGTTTTTGACTTTGGCCCTAGGTCTGGTCTGTTCTTGCCAGGAGACTCCAGCTGAGCCACACCACTCAGAGGTACCCAAAATAAGTGGATCAGGGAGGAGGTCTCTCTTGTGTGTGTGTGTATGTGTTTCTTATGGGGTTTCTGTTATGCGGATTCAAATATGCTATGTGAAGTTGCTTCAGCTGTGTCTGACTCTTTGTGACGCCAAGGACTGTATAGCCCACCAGGCTCCTCTGTCCATGGGATTCTCCAGGCAAGAATACTGGAGTGGGTTGCCATTTCCTCCTCCAGGGGATCTTCCTGACCCTTGTTTCGAACCTATGTGTCCCACATTGCAGGCAGATTCTTTACCATCTGATCCACTAGGGAGGCCCATTTGATTGCATACTTACAGTGAATTACAACCACATATACAATATAGACTCACTCACTCACACACACACACACACCACACACACACACATACACACACACACATCCTATCCCAGGAGATATACCTGTGTGTTTTCACTAATTTTTTAAAAACAATATCCTATTATCTTCCTTGTTTCTTAGGCATTTTCACTGCTCTTGTAAAACAGGAAAGTGAAGTGAAGGTGTTGGTTACTCAGTTGTGTCTGACTCTTTGTGACTCCATAGACTGTATCCCACCAGGCTCCTCTTTCCATGGGATTCTCCAGGCAAAAATAGTGGAGTAGGTTGCCATTTCTTCCTCCAAGGGATCTTCCCGACCTACAATGCAACCCACATCCCCCACATTGTAGGCAGATTCTTTACCACCTGAAGCAGCAGGGAAGACCAAATCAGAGGAGAGTTGGTCAACCAGCTGTTGACTGGAGTTCTGAATTTGACAAGAGAGCTTAACCAGTCACAGAAATACCTCAATTCCGTCTTCTTCCTTTGACTTGAGTATTTACATAACTTTATAAGCTGGGCTTCGCTCAATAAACTTGGGTAGCTTCTGCTCCAAAGTGTAGGGAAACTCCCAAAGGATGGCGTCGAACAGGATGAAAAGGGAGGGACTCACATTTCTAAGGGAAATTTTGCTTTTAGATTTCAGGAGAATGGAGAACTCATTACATTGCCTCCAGCAACCCAGAGAAGACCAGTGAGAACGGGCCATTCAACGTTTATCTTCGCAGCATCAAATTTAATGAAGCAGGGGACTCCCTTGTCTTCCACTTCTTTGTCAAGTAAGTAAGCGGAACCCAGAAGGAAATCACCTGTAAACCCTGAGCCTGAGGGAGGGAGTGTCTTCCCCATCTGCAGGAGCTCTATGGGTGATGTTGAGAGCATGACGCCCTGAGCTGGGGGGCTGAGCAGGGTCTCTGAGCTGGGGGGGCAGTTTCCCTGAGAGCCTCCAGGGAACGTCCTGGAATCTTTCATCACCACTGAGTTTCCCAAAGCCTCAGAGCCCCAGGTACCACTCAGGAAATGTCCACTCCATGGCAGATGACGGTTTACTGAGAGCATGCAAACTCATGTACATATTTTGAGAAATAAAGTGACGTCGCTCAGTCATGTCCGACTCTTTGCAACCCCGTGGACTGTAGCCTGCCAGGCTCCTCTGTCCATGGGATTCTCCAGGTAAGAATACTGGAGTGGGTTGCCATTTCCTTTTCCAGGGGATCTTCCCAGCCCAGGGATCGAACCTGGCTCTCCTGTATTGCAGGCAGATGCTTTATCCTCTGAGCCACCAGGGAAGACCCCCCCACCCCGCCCCGGTTTT